>PVIW01000440.1:0-504369 GCA_004026585.1 Noctilio leporinus | reverse complement strand
CCTCCCCCCAACCCCCTTCCCCCTGACCACTGAAGGCCTATTCACTGTATTCATATATTTGGTTCTGTTTTGCTTGTTGTTACAGATTTCTGCTTTTTTGAAGAACATACAGAGAGGCTGCTCTTTTGGGACATGTACTCCCTGAATTTCATTATGAGTCAGTGTAACTTGGCACATGTTTTCCTGAACCACTACATGGAGGCTGAGAACACTGTACCCCAGATCCTGAAGGACAGAGCTGTTGCAAAAGGATGGCAACTCTGAAACCCACAAGTGCACATACCAAAGAGGATGGAGAACTGTTTGCACAGCTGGCTTAAGAACAGATAAGGATATGAGGAACTTCAGGGCTTGGTTTTGGCTTATAACCTTTTGGAGAGCAAGGGGAATACAGGGGTGCTCTCAGCACCTCTCCCCTTGAGGTTGGGATCCTGTAAATAAAAACCTATTTTCTTTAACATTAATTGTTGGGTCATGTGTCAAGGCACTACATGGCTGAGCCCGAATTTGCTCAGTTATAAGTTGAATATGGATTTTTTCTAAAATGAATATATTTAGCCTCACTGATGCTCTATAAAGAAGCAGAGGACAGCCATGCCATCATGCCATGCTTTCATTTTGTTCTCTCCAAATCTGAAGTGTTTTCCTTAAGGATAGAAAAATATGCAATTATATTTAGACTAAGTGAGAAGGAAATTCTAGTCCTGTAACTTTTCCTAATATTTTCTCTCAAAAGAAGATAAAAATTGTTGTTGAAAGGTACTATTTCCACTTAATGCTTTAGAGACATAAACACAAAAAGTAAATTTATTTTGTGTGCTGTTTCGCAGAGACAAGACTATATCTGAAGGCTATTTAAAATTTCCTGTTTACAAAGTTACTAAATGAAATAAAAACCAAATAGCTAAATATAAAAAGTGATTATAAAAATTGATGTTTATAATTTTAAAAATAATATTAATGGATTGCTTTATATTAACATGATATGTTTATGAGCTCAAATCCAATAAATACTAAAATTATTTACAATGTGCAAGAATATTCATGCAGTTGAATGAAGTAGAATAGCATTAAGAAATAAAATCATGCTTATAATAATGTGTATTAGAATGGAAAGCTGTTACTTTTTTTTTTTTAATTTTATTGTTGTATTACATCCATCCCCTTTTTTCTACCTCTGTCCCGCTACCCACCCACCCATTCCCCCCAAAGTCAATCCCACCTGTGGAAAGCTGTTACTTAATAGAATAGGAAGAAACATGAAATATTGACTGATTATATGAAAAAGTTGTATCTTTAAATACATTTCCTATGTTAAAATAGTTTATGTAAGCATTCGTTCTTTCATTTCCTGGTTTGGAAGAGCAGTCAGATCAGAAAAGAGCAACACCATCTTTGATACAGGATATCTTTTGGATGCATTAAAATATTTTTTATCTGTAAAATATTATGTGATTTGATGCTAATATCTTAAATGCATAACTCTTTGTTATACTTGAAAGGAGCCTAAATTACGACAATTTACAGATTAAGATAGTGTAACAAAAGTGAAATATACTCCCCAGCATTGAACTTTCTCCTTCCTGTTTGAAATTACAACGTAAAACAGTAAAATGATCTTTCTTTTATTTTCCCTAAAGTCCAAACACCTCTCCATCTTTTTATTCTTTTCCTATTTCACTAAGAAGCTGGAAGTTTCAGAATGGAACACCTCCAATATTCCAGGCTCACCCAACACCACCTGTATCCACACCTGTCTTCACTTCCCTTCATCCCCAGAATTTCCCCACTCTTCTCTCCCATTTTCTCAACAATTTTACTGAAGCTATTACGCTTTAGTTCTTTTATATCTGGATGTTACCTGTTAAAATTTTTAAATTCCCAAATTTTTCTTTTCTCTAAGACTAATGCTTTCACATCTACACATTTCTACACTCCTCTCTTTCTAATCACCCCACTTCCCCAACTTCCTGTTGAATCCACTCCAATCTCTTACCACAGCATTATTTAACTCCCTTATTCCTTGCTAAGGTTAGTTATGACATTAATGTCTCTAAATGAATAATACTTCTTGTCTTTTTCTTAGCTGACATTTCGGAAACATTTAGCAGTGTTGGCCACTCTTCTAAGGTAACTATTTTCATTAGACTTCCATAAAAATACTTTTCATTTTATTCCACTTACTCATGCTGTGGTTTTTCTGTTGCTTTGCTGACTTTCTTTCCTGTGTCCAGTCTTTAAATGTTGAAGTTCTTGAAATCTTAGATGAACCACAGTCTAAACTTTCTCCTTAGGGGTCATCTGGTTTTAACTACTATGTGCGTATATATATTTCCTAAATTTATACATGTAACTTAGACTCTTCTTCATCTAAACCTCAAACTTTCATGTTTAACTGCCTGTGTAAAAACTTCTGAAGTATCATTAAATGAAATCACCAACTTCTAATGAAAATCTGATATTCTTCTTGAGAAAAAAAATAAACAAAAACCCTAGTACCTGGGAACTATTCTGACCATTACAGTTTGGCTGTAGTGTTGTTAGGAGCTGGCTCTCAGAGCTAGGCAAGTCATTCTCTTTTTGAACGTAAACAATCTCACAGAACATCAACATCAGACAAAGTCACACTGAGACCCTGATAAAATGAGAGAGAAAAGACCACTTCATATAATTTTCTAAGCACTGACAAAACACAGTCACTATGTAGCTCACAAATACCAAGCACTTCTTTCCTGAAGCTGATGTAACTGGTCATTGCATCTTAACAAATCACCACTTTAGCCATGCTTTATCTGCTCTCGTAATATATAAATTTTATTGAGATAAAACTGATGGTTTGTTGCTGTTATATTCTTAATTATTGGGACCGGTAATCAGTCTTCTCTCTCCAATTACATATCAGATTTGCAAGAGTAGGTACTGTCAGGCTGCTTTTGATGCAAAGGTACTTGTTAGCTCTAGACCCACCGCATACAAGTAATAGGTGTCAATTGTTTAGGCATTCCTTGGAGCTTATGTAATTATTGAAAATGATTTTGCATCAATGATTTCATTAGTGTGGAATTATTTTAATTAGCTTTGTAACAAATCCAGGAGATGTTTTGTTAAAAGCTAAGGGATGGGTTCATTGTTGCTCTCTCTAGCATATGCCCATGACATTTTGACAAGTAACTTCCTAATATAAGCTAGAAGACTGAATAATCTGTGTATCTCATAGAAACACCTCTGGCTAAGCAACCAACTTTTATGATTAACAAATTATTGCTTCCACTCCAAAGCTATCACTTTTCATTAATGAAATTTGCCCATATTACCATAGTTTTTGAACTATTCATAATTGATTGCTATATGAGTAACTTATGCTATAATCTGGCCATTTAAATTTTCCTCATTCATACATCTAAGCTACAAAATGTATGGATTTGACCGCATTTCTCATTTCTTAATTACCCAGATTCAGATCCAGTTTCACACTTCTTATAAAGGAACCTAGGAGAAGGGGACATATGTATTGCTTGCTACAACATTTCATGGAGGCCCAGCAGATCTTTAATAAATGTTTATGGAGTAATGTACTGAGGCAGAATGGGAGGAGAGGTGAATACTTTCCAAGTACTTCTCATTATCAGCCAGATATTTTGTCAGGATGGAGTGAATTTAGAAAAAAAAAAAAAAAAGAAAATGTATTATTTGAGTGTTTGAGTACTGTTTGATAATCATACAAGCTAAAATTTATAGACTATCTTATTTCTAAGTGCTTGAGAGCATAACCACTCATTAACTATTTTCACAATCTTAAAATTATAAATTAGGGATTTTGGTCCCTCTTTATAAAGGGATGAATTTAGACAAAGGGAGGCTAAAGATTATCAAAATGGTCACTCCTCCAATTCATAAATTGTTTATATCTCAAATGATTCTGGGACAAGACCCAAATACTGTGGTCATTTGGATCAATATGAACAGAACTAACCCACCCTGCTGTTTGGTAAATGTCTAATATTTGTAAATATACACAGCCTTAGTCATGTGTTAGGTGGAGTCCATGCTTCTCTCCTTCAGTACCTACCAAATATAGTTATGGAAGCTAGCCTTTTAACAAATTCTGTCAAGCAGAAAGGCATAAAATGGTCATGCAAGCTACTCTGAAACTCAAAGGATGTCCTACTCTCTCCCCAGGCATTCCACCCAGAAATTCCAATGAAAAGTTTACTCTGAGCTACCTTGACAATGTATTGGAACAGCAATAAGAGTCATTCCTATACTGGGTTCAGGTGGAAGAACCTTCTGTGAATGGGAGGGACATAGGACCAACAGGCTCTACACCTTGAATGCTTGTACCTCAGGATTAGGCTGCAATTTTACTCAATATTTGTATATTTTTGTATTTCCAATATATACTTTGTTCATGAGAGAAATGTGGAGCCTGTTCAGTTATTTTACTCATTTTCATACTACTAATTCTACTAATAAAAACTCATTTCTAATGTGCTTTGTGATCATGTTTATGAACTATAGATTTAGATAACTATATTTAAAATGTGTAAATTACTACTTCTGGGATATACCCTATATCCAAATGCTAACACTTATTTGAGTTGAGATTAAAGATAACTTCCACATGCATAAGTCACCTTACTTTTTATGAAAACATTTTAAATTATCAGAATGACAATAAAATATGGACAAATTAGCTAGTCCTGTAGTCAATGTTTCCAACTGAAAATGTTCAGAGAATGGTTGTATTCCACATCTCAATATGCCAGTAAATCAAGATCATCTATCCTATTTTCTAAGTAATATTTGACCACTGAAGAATAATTGTACAGAACCTATATTGTGAATTACACTATGCTCAAAATTAAAGGTTTATTGCTGAGTCCTGTCAAATCATGACTCTGGCAAAGATTTGAATAGGTTCAAAGCACCTAATAGTGGGAAATGGGCCCACTATTTTTAGCTTTCTCTATCTTCTTGAGAACTTGCATTCCTGTCAATATTATTTCCAAAAATATATAAACCCACAAGCAATACTTTAATAAATGTCTTTCACTTCTGATGCCTTCAGGCAGTAAAGACTTAACTGCCTCTCTCAGTGTATTTCAAGAGAGTAATGGAGTATATCCAGAAATATCAAGAAAGAGGGAAAATAATTATCCTAATATTTTTATTTAGGTGTTTGTATATTTTATTTTTGATATCTATATACAGTATAGAAATTGACATGGTTTCACCAAATATGGTGAAAACAAAGCATGGAATTAGGTAAATGTATTTTAAGAAATTAACAAAATAACTGTCAAAAAGTTTTAACATTGCATACTATTTTTTTTATTTTTAAAGATTTTATTTACTATTTTTAGAGAGAGGGGAAGGGAGAGAGGCAGAGAGGAAGAGAGACATCAAAGTATGGTTGCCTTTCACCTGCCTCCAACTACAGACCTGGCTGGAGACCTGGTTTGCAACCTGGTTATGTGCCCTGACTGGGGAATCGAACCAGCGACTTTTGGGTTCGCAGGCCAGCGCCTTATCCACTGTGCTACCAGCCTAGGCAGTTTTTAAATCATGCTATTTACATTTGGGGTACTTGAAGTTCCATTTTGATATAAAGTTAGGTATGAGACTATTTTTATCCGCCCATGAAGAGAATCATCATTAATAAATTAAAATTCATAATATTTACTATTTATCAAGTGACTATTATATGCCCAAAACTGATAGGTACCTCCTAATATTTCCTCAAGTAGGTACATATTTTACAGATGAAAAGCTGAGGCCAATAATAATTTGCCCAAGGTCACAAGGATGGCAGGTAAATATCGCCATTGGAATACAAAACCAGTACTGTGTACTTTTAAACCCATTCTTTAACCATTGCATGCTATTGCTTCTTAAAAAAAGATATAAAAAAATAAGTCATTCTATATGCCTATTGTAAATCCCATATAATACATTTCTTTTTGCATTTCATTAAAACATGTTTACTTATTCTAAGAAAAATTTATGCTTCATTTAATAAGGTAATAATAACTAACATTTCAAAAAAGCTTACTGTGTGCCAGAGAGTGTTCTTAGTAATTTTCTCATTAACTAGTTTAATCCCATTATTATTCTATGGGATATGTACTATTATTGTATTTTTATGTACATGAAAAATGAGGTTAATAACTCACTTTGTTAAAGTCAACATGAAAAAAGTTTGAAAAAGTTTATGGCACAGAACACATTAAGAAAGTGTAGCAAAAATACATCTGCAAGTTATATGAAAAATAGTTGATGTCTGTAATACAAAAAGAACATTTAAAATCTCACTCGAGTTAAAAAGGAAAACAAATGGTGTTTAAACACTAAAGAAATAAAAGAAATAAATATATCTGTATCATTTCAAAAAAGAAAAACTACACTGAGATACTATTTCTCAACATAGCATTGCTCAAGAATCTAAATGGTTGACACTTAATCCTGTTGGTAAAACAAGCACTCAAATGTGATGTTTGTGGGAATGCAAGATGGCACAATTCCTATGAAGTAGAATTTGGAGATACATAAATAATGTACAGATGCATTTATTCTTTAACTATGCAAAATTTTACCTGTAAGTGAAAGAGGAGGGAGGGGAAGGAGAAAGAAGAAGTAGGAGGGAGAACATGATGAGGAGGGGGATGAGAACAAGGAGAGGACAAGGAAGAAGAAGAGGAGAAGGAGAAAGAGGAGGAGAAAGGAAGGAGGAAGAAGTGGAGGGTATACAGAAGAAAGAGGAAGAAGGATAAGGGGAAGAAAAAGAAAAAAGCAAGGAAAGTAAACCAATATAAGCCAATCTAAATTGGAAAATATACAAGGTTATTCTTCTGTGACATACATTTTCAAAATAAATTGAAACAACCCACATACATCTCAACACTAGGGTAACATATATCTGGAAAATGAGTCAGAGAGGTAGCTACAAATTGATAAAGAGATATCTCCATCAATGAGTATATTCTATTAAAAACAAAACAAAACAAAACAAAGCAAGGTTCTACCCTGTATATATAGCCCGCCAAGTTTTGTGAAAGAGGATAGTAATAAAAATAGTTATATATTTATTCATATTGTCTTTTTAAGTATATATTATTTTATTTTATTGTTGTTCGATTACAGTTGTCCCATTTTTTTTCCCTTTTGCTCTCTCCTGCTCCCTCCTATTTTCAAAAAGAGACAATGGAGAAATAAGCCAAAAAAAAAAAAAAAAAAAAACACAAAACAACCCAATAACAGTATTGTTCTATGTCCTTGATTATGATTTTTATTAATGAGTACTTTTTATAGCTATAAAACAAAATAGCCAGCAACAGTGATATGATGCAACTTATTTAGTTTGTTTAGGACCAGTATTTTATATGTGTGACACAAAGTTGTTGAACTTAAAGTCATATGAACTTGCTTCAGGATATTTTGGCTATGTGCTTAAGAGCAAAAATTTTGCAGCCAGAGTGCTTAGGTGTGAATCCTAGCTCTGTAGCTAGCTAGGTATGCACACATTGTTGAATCTGTCTGCATTTTTCCTATCTTAAAAATGAGAATACTAATGGCATATACCTTGTAAACAGTGTTTGAAAGAATTGAGTAAATTAATAGATGTGCATTTACTTATGCACCCACTCTAACACAATATAAAATGTGTGATTGGAGTCCTTTTAGGAGGAGCATCACAGAAAAAAATAAATCTGAAAAATATAAACCCACAACTCTAAGGACATCAATGAGCCCCAAACAAAAGAAACATAAAAACAAACAAACAAACAAACAAACCACTAAGTGGCATAATAGTCAAATTGTTTAAAATCAGTGATAAAGATAAAATCATATAGCAGCCACATGAAAAGACACACGTACAAAAGCAAGTGTAAAATGAGCACAGATGTCTTATTGAAAAAAATAAAAGCAGAAATATAATGGGGGCAATATTTTAAAAATATTCAGGGTCAGAGGAGTATTAGGTAAATTATAAGGAAAATTGTGGATACAGGGAGAACCTTGTCCCCATTTCCTGTTTAAACCCTAGGAGCTGAGAAGCCCACCTGGTAGGTGATATCACACCCATATAAGGATGTTCAGCCTAGTTCAAAGGGCAGAAAAGTATGGTCAGGACAACTAAGAAAATTTTACCCTTTGTGACAGCACGGATGGACCTGGAGGACATTATACTAAATGAAATAAGCCAGTCAGAGAAAGTCAAATACCCTATGGTTTCACTTAGATGTAGAATCTGAAGAACAAATTGAACTAACAAGCAACATAGAGACAGATTCATAGTAGGAGAGGAGGCTGACAGCTCTGGGGGCAGCGAGGGGTCGAGAAGTAGAGAGAAAGGATTAATGGGCATGTACAACAGCGTGGTGACTGGGGGGATGGGTGGAGGTGGAAGAGGGTAGAAGAAGAATAAATGATAATGGAAAAATATACAATAAAAAGGAAAAGAAGAAAGTCAACAGTCTTAAACCTTCCTTCAAAAAGGAAAACTCAGATTAAGTAGGCCAAGGGGTTCCAAAAATTGTGAGATAGTATGGAATGTGGTGAACCCTTCAGTGATGATCAACTCTTCTATAATGTAAAATACCACAACGAAATAAACCGGTCTTTTAACAATTTAAGAAATGAACAGTCACAAATAAACTTAGCAAGAAGGGTTTCAGAGTGATTGGAGATTGGCAACAAAAAGTAGTATGCTGACGGTCAAAGAGGCAATAAGAAAGACTTGTAATTTTCAAGAAATTTGACAATGGGAAAAAGCAGTTGCTCTGAGAATAAGGGAAAGAGAGTCAGCAGAGAGTGAGAATATGTGCTAGCAGAAAAAGAGAATATTGATTTATCAAGGCTCCAATGGAACAAGAAAGATCTGGGGTCTAAATAACTTTGGTATGTAAAGTAAAAGGAGCCAACACAAGAGTTTGTACTGTGTAAGTCCATTTGTACAAAGTTAAAGAGCAAACAAAGTTAAAAATCTATGTTGTTAAAAGTCAGGATAGTGATCCTTGACAGAGGGGTAGTAACTGGAATGGAGCATGGGAGTTTCTTTTTGAAATGCTGGTCATGTTCTGCTCCTACCCTTTTTGCTGGTAATAAAAGTGTGTTCATCTTGTGAAAACTAATTGAGCTGCCAGGTGTGACATCTCTTCTTTTCTGTATGTGTGTCACACTTTAACTGAAAAAGGCATATGGGAATTAGAAATGAGTATTATTGATATAATCATAAAGATCGGGCAACTATAGAGAAAGTCAGAGGTAAATTCAATGTCACCTTGAGGGAGATTTGGTTTATGGCTGTGTGTAGGAGAGGAGGTAAGCCATCTGCTGAGACTTAAGAGTGCAGATGGTGTTAGAGACATCCTAGAATGCCAGAGTGGAAAAGGGTAAAGGTGGGAAATGGATGAGTTACTACAAATGAATTGTCTAGCAGCAATGAGATCTTAACCAAATTTATTGAATTAATAAATCCATACCTTTTCTCCATGTAAGATTTGTACAAGAAATAAAACTTGCCAATATAAATTAGAAAACCTGCATCATTAAACAACTTACGTAATCACTAAATGTTATTTGAAAATTTGACTATACACTTCCTGATGAACTAAAAGAAAAAGTTTAAAATGTTCATTTTCATGACTTTATTGTTCATGAGAAGAAAACACAAATGTCTCATGGGAAGCAACTCCTGAAATTTTGTTTTGACAGATATTTCTCATGTAAGGAAAATATATATCCAAAAGTGAAATAATGGACATAATCTCAAATGACTTTAAAACATTACCATTATGTATTGCATAAAGTTATTTTAAATAGTATTTGATCATGAGAGGTAAGGACATTTTGTCAAAGTCCAACAAAAATAGTGAATAACATCTATGGAAGAAAATCTATTTGTAACTATTTAGGTTTCTAATGGTTCAGCTTAACTTAGGGGTAAAAATTTGACTACATAGAATAATGCATGAACTCATGTCCTCGATCAGACCTCTAGGCTTTTAATAAGAGTCAGGAATCACTGTGTATGTGATTTGAAGTATAGGCACCTTTTATTATTAACTTGCTATCTGTTCTTATGTTTGAAGACCAAACAAGCAGATGACAATATTCCCAAATATATTTGGGAAAGTTGAATAATTTAATAACACTCTACCTAAGTAATCATTGTTTATTCTCACCTTAAATATGTGGCTCAGTATGCTTACAGGGAAATCAAGTTCTCTTGTCCCACCTAAGTCTGAAGGTCACAATTTATTTATTTGTTTATTTATTTTAGAATACTATTTGTTTATTTTTCAGATTTTATTTATTATTTTTAGAGTGAGGTGAAGGGAAAGAGGCAGAGAGGGAGAGAGACATCAATGTATGGTTGTCTTTCATCTGCCTCCAGTTGGGAACCTGGATGGAGACCTGACTTGCAACCTGGTTATATGCCCTGGCTGAGAATTGAACCAGTGACCTTTGGGTTTGCAGGCCAGTGCTTTATCCACTGTGCCACCAGCCAGGGCAAAGATCACAATTTATAATAGAACAGGTTGAAAATGTTATGCCTTATTTTCCTTAAAGAACTTTCCATCTAGAAGGGTTAGGTGAAAGGAAGTATATCAATTGATTTGGTGTTCAGAAAGCTAGATAATAGAGTCATGGAGTAAAAGAACTAGAGGTGCTGGAGATAGGTATGGAGTGAAGGATTAACTATTTGGGCCACCTAAGATAGTGACAGGTGTGCAATCAGAATAGGCTAAGAGCCTCTCAAAAATGGAATTGATAAGTTTACTGGTGGCACATTAATGGAAGGAACCAGCCTAAATGTTCAAGTACAAGCTATGATGTGAATATTCTTTGGCATATCCACAAAGATGTCTTGCAGCATGGCTGAAGGAGATAAATACTATGTTAATTTAATAAGTTATTTGATATTTATTATTTAAACATTTGCTATTTTGAATACAGAAATAAAATAGTATCTTTTGGAGATAGTCCAAACATCTGATTTGAGATTAGTCATAGTAAATTATGTTAATTCTATTTAACATACAAAATGCAAGTCTTGTCCCTAGGATATAGAATCAATCACTATATCAGTACTGTAAGGGGATTTTATATAATCTTTCCTTTTAAAGATTATGTACCTGCCCTCATTGCTGTGATATTTGTAATGTCTTCCTGTGGCAAAATTATACTTTCCCCTGCTATATGGCTTGGCCATGTCACTTGCTTTCACCAATAAAAAGAAAACATAAATTGACATGTGCCAATTCCCAGAAGATATCCAATTTCTTTTTAGTTTTCCACTGTCACAAGAAAGCCATGACCTAGATTATGGCAGTTTCTTCCTTTTGAAAGCCAAGGTGAAGAAGATACTGGTTTTCTCCTATTGGTTTACTTCAAAGGCTTTTTTTGTCTAAATAAAATATTATAACACTATTGTGAAGGTTATAATATATAGAGATGAAAAAATAGCACTAATAAAGAGAGGAGATAAGTGAAACTATATAGCCACAACATATGTACATTTGGTGTGAAACAGTATAATAGCAAATCTAGGAAGACTCTGGTAAGTTACAGATATATATATTGCAACCTCTAGAGCAACCATTCAAAAAGCAATGCAGTGAAGTATGGCTAAATAATTAAGAAAGGAATTAAAATAAAATATTAAAATTTGATTCATCAGGAATATTCTATAAAACTAGTCTGTATTCTTCAAAAATACCAAGGTTAAGAAAGATAAAGAGAGGCTGAGAAACTGTTTTCAATCAAAGGAAATTAAGTGAAATACATATCTATATATAGATATATATATATCTATATATAGATATATAAATAGAAAGAGAATGAGACAGCAAATGTGGTGAAATGTATAATTCATGAATTAGAGTAAATAGCAAAATGGAGTTTATATTAAAATATATATTAAAACAAAATGTTATAATAATTCTAATTTATTTATAATGTTTCTGCATTTGAATAGTTTGTTATTTTCCTGTTATTTTCATAGTGAGTGAATCCACAGTATGAGGGATTTCAATACATTTTATTCTATTTTAATTTAATTAAAAAATGTATTTTAATACTTCTGTGTTTTGAAATAATTACATTCTTACAGAAGAAAATACAAGAACAGTGCAATGAATAATTTTCTGATCTTTTGAAAGTAAGTTTCCAATATAATGCCCTTATTACCCTCAAATTTTGTAGTATTGCCTACGAAGAAGAACATCCTGTATCATGATAATAGAACCATTGAAATCAGGAAATTAACTTGGTACATTACTACCATCTAATCATCAGACTCCTTTTATGTTTCTCCAATTTCCCCATATTGTCTTTTTATTAGTAAAAGTTCCAGGTCAGAACGAAGCACTGAATTTACCCAACATGTCCTTTTTGTCTCTTTCAGTCTGAAACAGTTCTTTATTCTCTCCTTGACCTGGATGGACCTTTCTGTAGATGATTTGGGTGTTGATGTTTCCACAGTATTAGATTTAGAATATTCATCTTCAGCAAGACTGTCACAGAAGTGATGTTATGTTCCTTTTGCTGCATTCTGTCAGGTGCATATGTTTTTAATTTTGTCTCATTAATGATAATGTGCATTTTGGTCATGAGATAGGTACTGTTTACCAGGCTTCTCCACTTAAAGTTAATCTTTTTCCCTTTAAAATTATTAAGACATTTGTGGGCCACTAGTTGAAACTAAGTAAATATCCTGTTCCTCAGCAAACTTCTCATTTACTCTTTTACTTACTAAAATATATGTAGCCTTGTGGTTTCCTATTTTATCCAATGAGCTGTAATTTGCTACCATCACATATTGATGCTAAAATTACCCTTGGTTTGGGTAGACAGAGCCTATTCAGGCTAGCTTGTCTGGCTTTTTGATAGAGCGTCATGCACCTCTTAGCACTTCTTTGCTGTCTGGTACACACTGTTGCTTCATCTTGTACTCTCTCTGCCTCAGACCTGGAATTTGCCTTTTCTTCAGGTGGGGGGGGGGGATGCTTTACAGTAACTGAGATTTGAGTGCCAGGTGTGCTCATTACTCTTTATTAGATGTCACCATTACCAGCCTTTAAATAGACACCATTACCTTTAAATAGACAAGGTAGGAGATATATGTGCACATATATGAGTGTATGTATGAATAGACACATCAAAATCCATATTGATTTCTCTAGGTACCAATATTTGTGAAAACCATGAATTTGTACTTATCCCTTCTATTACAACCCTCTCTACAGGGTTCATTCTATTTTCCCTCCTTCCCCTATTTGAATTTTCTTTTCTGCCAATGAGAACTCTGGTTCATATAATCTTTAAAATAATGATTTTATCAGTTACCTTGTAGGTATTCAGTCTCCCACCTTCATCATCAGCCCTTCTCCATGCAACACCCTCCTGACCCCACTGGAGCTCCATCACCTCTTCCTGAACACTGGTGTGCAGGCCTTCTCCCACCGTGTTTGGGGTCTGATATCCTGCACCGCATGCATGGATGCTCCCCTCAGCCTGCTTAGGCTCCACCACCTTATTCCAGGCTGAGCAGACAGGCTGAACTAACCATGGTTAGTTCATACGACCACCCAGGAAAGCAACTTCACTCAAGGAGATGCCCTTACAAACTCACACTGACTTTAACAGGCTATCTCTGTGCTTGGATTGCCTTCTCAACCTGCTTGAATTCTGTCACCCTGTGCTGAGCGTCCCATCCATGAATGCTGTCCTGTCTCTCTGCCTGGACTCAGACACTCCTCCACCAGTGACGTGTCTGTCATGTATTTACTAGTGCGCTCTGTTGTGTTGTTCCCTCTTCAATCAGCTAGAGCTCTAGCGCCGTAATTGTAAGCACCTCCTCAATATTTGGTTCTCTGATGCCTCATTCTGAGCAGCCCCCTGTGCACATACCCTCGTCACCCTCCTCAGGCTTCGTTTGCCTCTGTAAGGTTCTGACACTGTCCCAGGGAGCTCCCCTCAGTATGTCTGCCTTGTGATGCTTGTGCTGAGACATTCTGCTCCAGGCAACTCTTGCCCAACCCTATTTTTTCAGCCACACAGACATCAGCCTTGTTCTGTCTGCCATAATGATTTTAGGAATGCATTTTTCACAAATGGAAGAGAAAGGAAGGAAAGAAAACAAGATAAGGGGGAAAAGGAAGAATGAGAAAGAGGAAGAGGAAGAAGAGAACACTCTAATATATTTTAAAGTATTAACTAATATCTTTATACCCAAAATATTTTAAAATTATGTTACAATTTTTTTTTCAAACCATAGGTTAAAATAATAAAAGGCTGCCATAAAGATTTTTAAAAATCAAATGGAGTCCTGGCTGGTGTAGCTCAGACTATTGGCTCTGGCCTTCGAACCCAAAGGTCGCTGGTTCGATTCCCAGCCAGGGCACATAACCAGGTTGCAAGCCAGGTTTCCAGCCAGGTCCATAGCCAGAGGCAGGTGAAAGGCAACCACACATTGATGCTTCTCACTCTCCTTCTTTCTCCCTCCCTGCCCTTCTCTCTGAAAATAATAAAATATATTTTTCAAATCAAATGGGATAAATCTCTTGTACTTTTAACTCTAATTCCCAAGCACTGAAATATCTAGGCTAGACTGCGTTGCTCAGTTACAGATTTAAACAGCCTCCTTCCTCCCCACTAAGCTCACACTCTTCTCCTGGCATCTTGCCATCATCGAAATGAAATAAGAGAAAATACTCTATCTTTTCTGAAGGAACAAGCCCTTAGGCAGCTTACCACTGCTATATCAAGGTGGGAAAAAAAAAAACAAAAAAAAAAAAAACAAGCTGTATCCTGATTTTCTCCCATGTAAAAGGCTCTGGCCATGTTTCTTTTCTGCCCTTTGGAAAATAAGAACCAGAAGCAAGGGTCAGACCCATATACATAGCCAGTGGAGGCAAAGCCACATCGATCATTCCAAAGACTCTGGAATTTGACTAAACAGTTTACTAACTCTTCTCTCTGGGGTTTGATGTAACAGAAAGATTCACCTCCTCTCAGAGATTTTTCTTGCTGTCAGATATTAAGTGGCAAGACTTGAGGGTAACTGAGAGGCTCTTAGTAGTAGTAGCCAGATTCTTCCATACCATCTGGATGGGTAAGTCATCAATCACATCTTGCATGTCAGAGAAATACTTTGATTGGTATTAACATATACTCTAGTTAATTTATAAACTGCTTGAAGAGTGAGTAAATTTGAGGAAAGATCATACAAAACATCTTGTCAAACTGTGAAAGTGCTCCTGAATGCATGATAGTAACCATGTCAAAAAAATTTTACTTCTAAAATTAATTATTGTCTCTCTCTAGAGCTGAGTCCAGAAACAAAAAAATACAAATTATTTTCCGTACAAGTGTACTTTTATAAATGGAAAATGGCAATTGTTCTTTAGTATAAATGTTTTGCATGTAATGATCATCTGAATATTATAGTATATGTAAATTTGAACGTTTTAATTCATTTGTTTTAGTAAAAAGTAAGGTATTTTCTGTTTGTTTTGTTCATTAGTTTCAGGTATTAAGTGTGATCATATGGTATTTGTCTTTTGCTGACTGGCTTATTCACTAAGCACAATACTCTCCAGTTTCAACCATATCATTGCAAAATGTAGGAGCTCCTTCTTTCTTTCTGCTGTGTAATATTCCATTCTGTCAATGTTCCAGTTTTTTTGATCCTCTCATCCACTGAACAGCATTTAGGTTATTTCCAGCACATGGCTATTATAAATAGTGTTGCTATGAACATAGGGGTGCATAGGTTCTTATGAATTGGTATTTCAGGGTTCTTCAGGTATCTTAGCTGTGAAATAACTAGATCAAAAGAAAGTTTCATTTTTAGTTTTTTGAGGAAATTCCATACTGTTTTCCACAGTGGCTGCACCAGCCTGCATTCCCACCAACAGTGTATGAGGATTGGAACCAGATACATGAAAATAAGGAACAGGCTGATGGTGACCAGAAGGTTGGGGGGATGGGAAGAAGGGGGTAAGAAAGGGAAGTGGTTTAGTCAAGACACCAGTATGAATGATGCAAGGACATGAACAATGAGGTGGGGATTGATTATGGGAAAGGGGATGGAGTGAGTAGGGCAGGGGAGAGCAATGGGAGAAAAATGAAACAACTGTATACAACAATAATAAATTAATAAAAAATAGGGATCTTTTAAAAATAGCAAAGTATTCTCTATAGCCATATGATTCAGTATCTTATTCTTAATTGCTTAAAAATTTACTGTTAAAAATGAAGCCATGTTAAAACTATTAGATGCCTAAAAATGTGGTTAGAAAACACGTTCTCCTTAGATTGACTTAGAGTTCACTCTAATTTTGAATTATCAAATGTAAAGTTAAAGCCTATATAATTATAAAAATACAGCCTAGCAGTTAGTGACTGCAAACCCTACAAGTTAGCTGATGCATGTGAAATAAAATAGTAGACAAAAAAACCTAGTAAAGTATTTTCATTGCCATGAACTTTCATAAATTTGACTCACTCTTGGAGATGCAATTCTTCTCATTCAAATCAAGCCTCAGACAGGTCAAAGTAAACCACAGCATTTTTTATCATGTGCTTACTTTGTAGCTTGAAATACTTCCAATGTCTTCAAAAGTTTTTCCTGTTTCAATAAAAACGTGACTGCCCAGTACACCCTTAATCACAGATTCTCCTCTATCTTAGATAAGTAAATATGACATTTGAAAATAATCCTCACCCAAACAATATCACTATGATTATGACTGTATATTTATAGTTAATCTTTAATAGTGGAGAAATGCAATAACAGATTCTTAGTAAAATTAAAATCACATATCACAGGTCTCAAAGTAAGTCAGGGAACATTTTGTCCCCAAATTAAGTTATGCTCCACCTTAAAATATATCTGCTGCCTGTGTTGTAGTTGAGAGCTTGTTGAGAAAAGTGACCTTTACCTTCTACATAGGCAAGGTATACAGTAGGCGATGAATAAGAAATTTGCCTAAAGAACAAATGATCCAGAAGCTTCATTCTTAGGATTGTTTTTATATTTCAAGGAGAATGTGACTGCAGACTGAAGATGTTGTCCCTGTCCAGTTGTTTTGTAAACTGTTTATTTATTTTTTAGCCAGTACATTTGGAAGTTAATGACTATGGTGCATCACACCAAGTAAAACAGCTACTTCTGGATCTGAGAAACCACTTTTCTGTTAGTCACACTGGCTTTCTGCTATAAAACTCCCTTCACCTAGTCTTCAGAAACAGACATAGTCTTTAAAAAAAGTGGTTGAGTTGAAACACACACACACACAAACCACATTCTTTGTCTCATGTTAAAAACAAAAGTGCAGGTCTAAAAAGTGACCAGAGGTGAGAAAAGCAGGTTGCATTAGTTTTGTATATGCTCAGGTTTTGTATAATTCAAAAGAAGAGGAAAAGATTAAAAAAAAAAAAATGTTGTTCTTTCCACCCTGGCTGGTGTGGCTCAGTGGGTAGGTGCTGGCCTGTGGACCCAAAGATCGCTGGTTCAATTACCAGTCAGGGCACAAAACCAGGTTGCAAGCCAGGTCTCCAGCCAGGTCCTCAGCTGAAGGCAGGTGAAAGGCAACTATACAGTGCCATTTCTCTCCCTTTCTTCCTCCCTCCCTGCCTTTCTCTCTGAAAACAATGAATAAAAATTCTTTAAAAAAAATGTTGTTCTTTCCTTCTCCAACCATATGGTTTTTAATTTAGAGTTGAGTTTATGGTTTATCACTATTCTTCTTTTTTTTTCTTTAAAGACTCTATTCATTATTTTTAGAAAGGAGGTCAGGGAGGGAGGGACCAGGCTGGAGAGCTGGCTTGCAACCTGGTTATGTGCCCTGGCTGGGAATTGAACCAGCAATCTTTAGGTTCTCAGGCCAGCGCTTATCCACTGAGCTGCCAACCAGGGCCTGGTTTATCACTATTCTGATGCCACGAACTGCACCTGATTGGTGGTGTAAACATTTGTGTATCATTTGGGTGAACAGATGTAAAATGACTTTGTAGATATGATATTGTAAGTTGTAAGAAATATATATTGGGCCTTTATCTACAGTTCTTGGCTCATAGCTCCCAAAATCTTTGAAATTGTCTAAATGTTGAGAGTGATAGAGGTGACTTTTGCTATGTTGATGCACTGACATTTAGAAAGGCTGGAGCTGGTTGCCAGTATAGTCACCTGTTTGATTAGAGAGTTGGAACTTCAGTACCTACCTTTCTGGCCTTGGAGTGGGGGGAGAAGGGCTAGAAATGGAATTCAATGACTAATAGTTAATGAGTTTATCAATTATACCTATGTAATGAAACCATAAAAATCCAAAAGAACCTGTTTTGAGGGAAATTTGGGTTGGTGAACACAGGCACTTCAGAGAGGTGGAATGTCTAGAGAGGTCATGAAGCTTCACACCTCTTCCCAGGTACCTTGCCTATTCATTCATTTTATCTGGCTGCTCCTAAGTTCTGCATCCTTTTACAATTAACCAGTGATCTAGTAAATAACATGTTTCTCTAAGTTCTGTGAGCTGCTTTAGCAAATTAATTTAAATTCAAAGAGGGAATCTTGAGAACCTCTGATTTATACCCAGTTAGTCAGAAGAAGGACAGGTCACAATCTGGGCTTGTGAGTGGCCTCTCAGTTGAGTTGCCCAAGAGGAGTTGTTGGGACCAAGTCCCACAGCCCAGGTTTGCAACCAGCGTCTAAAGCGGGTGGGGGCAGGGTGTTCTGTAGGGCCCTGTGGAATTCACCTGTGGAATCCGAGGCTGTCTCTAGCTAGATGATGTCAGAATCAAGTTGAACCCTTGAATATTGTGCTGGTGTCTGTAAATTATTTGCTGGTATGGGGTAAACCCTCCACCACCACACTGGAAACTGACTTTTAGAATATTAAAAGCAGGGTTTTCTAACTAAAATAAAAATTGGATAAAGACGCATGGTTGTTATCAGGAGTTTCAGAATTCATCCCAGCTTTGTTTTGCAAGTCACAGAACAAGCCGTAGCTCTTCAACCAAGTTTCCTCGATTGCTATGGAAATATGAATTAGACCAATACCAGGAATCTAATTTTTATTTCCAGGTGCCTTTTGTTCAAGGAATATCCTAGTTGGAACGGAATCAAATTTGAATTAGTCTTAATGCTCCAAAGAAAATTACAGATTTATTTCCTTACCACAAATAAAACACATTACTAATTAATGATAATAATTAGATTTTATCAGGCTCAGTATGAGGCTGCTGCAACACAGAAAAGAGAATGAGATCACTCACCCTATTAACAGTAGATTGTATGGAAGTGTTACAGGACGAAAGGAATCCATTTCTCAGACCCCACCAAAGCCCAACGAATAGGAGTTTGCAGCCAGAGAAGTAAGGGTTTATAACAGAGGAGGTGACAGGTGATACCGTGCTCAAAGATTTAACTTCCCTATGCCTTCCAGCAAATGGGTTACATAGTAGAAAAACCATTAATTATGGTGGCTAAAGGAGCTAGGGTCCTGGGCTCTACTGATTGGCTAGGGCCAGGGGAGGAAGTAGCTGATCACTGTATCAGGTCCGGATGTCAGCCTGGCACTATTTTCTGTCTGATTCTGGGAGGGTGCGGTCCATAGCGTCCTTCCAATTTCATGGGCGGGCAGCTGAAACCCAACTGAAGTCAAGATGTTATCTTTAGGCTGACGGAAACTCAATTTCTGTGGTTAACAGACCTGAGGATTTGTTCTTAAGACAGTTTGATACTGACAAGAATCTGATTCCATTGATTAAGGAAGGGGGAGAACAGACAGAAAAGAGAAAGTGTCATGTGAAAGAAAAAGAATTTCCATCCGTTATAGAACGGAAGCCGCTGAGGCATGGTGGCAGGAAGAAGGGAAGTTAGGGGAGCCAATAAAATACCCCTTTATCCAGGGTTGAAAAAGAGATTTTGACAATAAATTGAAAGAAAATATATGCATTTACATTTTTAAACTGTGGTGGGTACATGAGTGTTAGTTTGATGATTTGTAATAGTGTTTTCATTATATAAATTATAAAATACATTATGTAGGTGTTTGGGTGCGTAAATTAGGTCTCACTATTTTGTGAAGCATGTTCCAATGATCAGAAGCTGAATACTTTGTAATTCTGAATTGTATGTTTTATCAGAAGTCTTAACATGATTGTTTCAGAGCCAAGGAAGGAAATAATTCACAGTGAGGCAATTGGAAAGATTCTGTAAGAGGACATCTTTTCTTGGATTTGGTCCCCAATTAATCCTCTCTAGTCTCTTCCATTGCATGTAATTATGAAACTATTTCCTGACTTTCTTGACTCTCCAATGGTTTCAGTTCAAAACCTAATTGAGTCTCTCCTTAATACTAAAAGGTCAGTGGCAGAGGTTTGCTTTAATATATTTTCAAAAGCACAGCACATGGCCAATTGGGAAAGTATTCTCTTTATAGGTTACTCCTATAAAGGGAGTTGGAGAGGTTTGAAAGCTTGCTTCCATTATAATTCTAACTGCATGGTATTATAGTGTGCATTAATTTTCTTAGAAGAGTGCTTTTAGGATCATATGATCACACAAAAACAACAAAACAAACCAATAAGTAATAGCCTGTTTATGTGATTTCATTGTTCAATGGCGTTTCTAAGCCCAGTAATGTTTTATCTAGCTAGGGCTCAATAAAAGCAACACAGAGAATTTCCTCATTTCCAAAAAAATGTGGAATGTGCAAAGTTAGCTCTTTTTGCATTTCCAATGACAGGAGAAAGCAAAATCAAAAGATAGGCAAGTATTTCTGGGTGTCTTCTCATGTTTCTTATGTTTTCTAAATTAAATTAAATTAAAAAAATAAAACTACAGCCAAGCTTTAGCTTATTTTCTTTAGACTGTTTATTTAATGATGCATGTAAACTGACATAATCTGGAATATTCAATGCTTTAAAGCTTTCAACCATTTATTCTCAAAAAGTATAGTTTATAGCTGTTGCTTTTGTTTTTCCCTCTTGTTCTTATTATTTTGACTCCATTTTTTTCACTGAGAATACCAAGAGCCAAATGAACTTGCTCATTGTCTTATTTGGTGCTGAAAAAAACCCAATGTATTACTTACAACTTGGGCAACATATTTGCATTTTCATTTTAATAGGAATCTCATCAAAATAAGTCTTAACTGAATGAAATCTTAATAGTTAACTTCTCAAGGAAGTGTTTTATTCATACTTACATGCAAAACACTAACTCAATGAAGCTCTAAGCTTACTGAATTTGCTTCCCTAAAAGGAAAAACTTCCTAGTCATAGAATAATTTAGTTTATTCCAATCAGATTAACTCTCATTTGGCAATTGAATTTCCCAGCACATATAAAGAATCTATTAAGGACCTATATGCTTTCTCTGCAGAAGTGCCTAACGTTTTCATAAAAGGAAAAGAGATTTGAGTTGAGTGCCAGAAATTTCTTTCTGGGAAAAAGTCAAAGAGCAGAAGCCTCAGAACAATTTCATGGCACTCAAGTGTCTAAAGGGAGATGATTGTTGCTTAAAAGCTGGGGGAAACTACTCCAGAGTAGCAAAGGAGGAGAAAAAACAAGTCCATGCTTTGGCTTGCTTCTTAGCATTGGCCCTGCTCCACTCTTAGTTTTCCTCTGCTTTTTTGCAGAATTGATTTTGCTATGTGAGTGAGGAAAGGAAGCATTACTTAAAAAGCAGTCAGTCCTATCTATGCTACTGTCATTGGTCGCTCTTAGGATCTGCTCTTCATGGAAATGATAGAGTGTGGCAGAGAGCAACTTCCCTAAGGAGAGAAGCAGCAGTTTTTGTCATAAACTTTGAAGACAAGCAGACCAGGTATTGAGGTTAATGGGCCCTGAATACATCTGTACTCTCCATAAATGGGAGGAGATTGTACGAAGCAATCTTCGTACAGGGAGTAAACTCCCTGTTTACTTCCCTAAATTGCCACCCACTTTGCTCAACCCAGAACTATAGCTCAATTTGAATGACTAGACCAAAAGTATTCATTAAATGTTATGACAAAACTTAGAGAAGTTTTTCATAGCAGAGCCAGAAAATCAAAACACGAAACTCCCCCTGATTGTTAAGCCTAAAGGCAAGGAAAAATTTGGAAGAATACACACTGTCCCATCTGCAGCTAGATGACATTCTCTGAGGTGTGAAGGGAAGAGATACGGCAAGAAAATGAAATGTTGGTAGGATCTAGGAATCTCTGTGCCCTAGTTCTGATGAGCTATGGTAACTTCTCCAGAAATACATGCATATCTGAAACTACAAAGTACCTTTGCTCAGGTTTTTGTCTGAGGCCCTGGGAGTAGGAGTCCTGCAGCTGTTATGGGACAGCACCGTAAGTTTTCTGTGCTCTTCAAAATGGTATGAATGTTTGGTGAAGAATTTTGTGGGCTCTGAAAAGGTTTGGAGATGACAGGAAAAAGCTGCTGCAACATGAATCAAGCAGCCAGGGACCATGGGGGAACACAGAGACACCTTGCCCAAGGACCAGATGAGACCCTCAACCTCAACAGATACCAACATAAAAAGGAAGGACTGCCATAAAACAGATGCCCAACCCACAGGTGCTGCCCACTTAGAACTTACATAAAACTTTGGAGATGAGGAAGATACATGGCAAAACCTGACGGGATTGATTTTAAAATCTAAAATCACTGGACTTCACACCATCTATAAATAAAATAGATCATTCATCTCTGATTGGTTGTCTTGATACATATTTGTATTGTGAGTACATAGGAACTAAGGGAATTTCTAAGTAACTTTCCCACCCATTGGTACAAATTAAGAAGTTTTTTAGTACTTTTTTCCTGAAAGATTGTGAGTTAAGCTATAAAACATTGCCAGGATAATAAATTGTTAGAAACACTTTGGTGAATAATTTGCATTATCATGTAAAGTTGGCTATGCGCACATCCTATGACTTAGTCCTATCACAAGTATGCATCCTTGGAAAGACACAGAAAATTCATGTAAGCATTTTGCTTAATAACTCCAAACTTGTAAAAGCCAAAATGTTGATCATTAAGGATACATAATTTATTATTTTTTACATGAAAGAATATAGTGATAGTCTATTCTATTTAGTGAAAACAAAGGGCTTGCAACTAGAATATAACCTGTTAATGTAGTAATGGAAATATTACATCTCAGAAAAAGTGTGCAAGACATAAATATTGACTCCAACGACTTAGAGCAAAGTGAACTATATATATTTAGACTCATTAAGAAATAGAACACTGTCAGCACCACAGAAGCCTCTTACCTACCCTCCCATGCATTCCTCACCACACATATTATTCTGTTAACACCATAAAATACTTTTGTTAAGTTTTATTTTGATATAAAAGAATAATACAAAGAATTCCCACTCACCGTTAACCTATATACAGTAAGTCTAACTTTCTAAAAGTGCCAGTGGTGGCTCAGAGATACATCTGTATATAGATCTGTCATATAATGCCAAATTGCCCTCCTTAGGGGTTGCACCAAATTATATTCCTACCCACAATGTACGAGGGTGCCTGTGATCCGCAGCCCGTGGGACAGAGTGTATTTGCTACCTGCTGGTCTTGACTTTCTAACACTCTGTTGAGAAATGGATCTCAGTGTAGGCTAAGTTGCACTGAATTTTTTTTTTTAACATTTTTAAAAATGTATAAACTTAACTTTGTTAGTGTGACATTAATAAAGTTACATAGGTTTCGAGGGTATAATTCAATAATACATCATCTGTATAATGCATTGTGTGTTTACCACCCAAAGTCAAATCCTTTTCTGTCACCATATATCTGGTTTGATCCCCGTTACCCTTGACTAGCCCCCTACCTTTCCCTCTGGTGACAACCATGCTGTTGTCTGCGTGTATGAGTTCTTGTTTGTTTATTTGTTGCTTTCAGTTTCACATTCCAAATATGAGTAAAATCATAGAGTTCTTGAATGTTTCTGTCTGCCTTATTTTAATTTGCATAATATTCTCCAGATCCATCTATGTTGTCACAAATGGCGGTATTTCATCTTTTCTTAAGGCTAGGTGGTATTCCATTGTGTGTACGTACCACATCTTTATCCATGTTTATCCAATTATCTGTCAAAGGTCACTTTGGCTATTTCCATGTCTTGGCCACCGTGAGTATAGGGCTGCCTTTATCTTGGCAAATAAGTCTTTTCCAATTTTTCAGGTAGATAAATTGAACATCATCTAGTAAGTTTTAAGGCCTTTTGAAACTATTTTGTATTTTTTTCATGAGTTTTTTGTTTTGTTTTGTTTTGTTTTTACCATTTCTTTATCAGGTTTCTGGTCTTTTGCTTTCTTAATTTTCAAGATTCCTTTTATATTGATTCTAATATTTCTTATTTATGCCATATATTGCACGTGTTTACTCCCAGTGTGTAAGTTGGCTTTGACTTCGCTTGAGGTAGTTTTTGCCATGCAAAAGTCATTTAAAAAAATATATAGTTAAATAATATTTTAAAAAACTAATGTAGATTTTTAACCTTAGTTAGTCTCTTTTACACTCATTCTCTGACTCCTCCACTTTCCCCCCATTTATATCACTGTTTAGTCTGAAGTTTATATGGTGTGAGATACATGTCTAATGTTTTATTTTACCCTTAGGGATTTGAAATGCTAGTTTTAATATTGTATACTAAATTTCCATATTCTGAACTATCTTATTTTATTTGATTGTCTTTCTGTTCTTGTGTCCATAACAAAAAAAAAATGTTTAATTACAGAGATTTATAGTCTATTTCAATGTCTGGCAAAACTACTCCTTTTCATTCATTTTTATTTTAGAGATTCCTATCCATTCCTGAATGCTTGTTTTTCTCTATTGGTTTTAGTATCAGTTTACCTAACTGTATTTTCATTACATATTTAAAGTTTTTATTTTAAAGATTTTATTTATTTATATTTAAACAGAGGAAAAGAGAGGTGGAAAGAAGAGAAAAACATTCATGTGAGAGAAAAAGATCAACTAGCTACTTCTTAAACATGCACAGACTGGATTCAAACCCACAACCCATACATAGACACAAATCTATACATGTGACAAAATTATTTTAGTTTTATTACTTTATTATTTTTCAGAACATGTATTATTTATATATTACTCTTTCCTTCTTATCACAACTTTTGTGTTCGTTTTAAAATTTATATACTAAGTGCATCAGTTCTTTTGCTGAAGTTTTCCTAGTTGTCTGTTGAGTAAAGCTCATTCTTTTGTAGGTATCTAATAAGAGCTCATAGGTAAAGTATTCCCTCAGTTTATGTATGTTTAAGATTGTTTTTCTGTAGTCTTGACACGTGAAATACATCTTGGTTGGATGGCAAGTCCCTGATTTCTTTTATTTAATTTCTGGAAATGACCTCATCTTTATGTCTGCTTTGTTCATTCAACCTCATATTTTTGAGTTTCATCTATATAGGCACAGGTAGTAATTCACTTTGCTGAAAGATATCATTACATTTTGTGAATGTATCATGTGTTATTTTCTTGATGTTCAATAGAGCTTTTTCCAGTTTTAGACTATTATGACTAATGCTGCCTTATACAACTTTATACATGCCTCTTGCCAATGTTTATACATTTTTTTTTTTTTTTTGGTGTAGATGAAAATGCAATGGCTTTATTATAAGGTATGTTTATATTCAATTTTAGGAAACACTTAATAAATATTTTCCAAAGTGTTTGGGCCCATTTAAGGTGGACAATAGCAGTACATCAGAATTCCCTTCCCTCCATCCTCACCAACACTTGCTTTCAACTTGTGTGTGCCACAGTGTTTTGTGTTTTAATGTACAGTTTTCTGACTGCTCGTGAGAACAAACACTTTTTGTATCTTTATCAGTCATTCTGACATCCCGTTTGTGAAGGACTTGTTAAAATATCTGGATCATTTTTTCTGTTAGATTGTTTGTCTTCCTACTTTTTAAAATGTTACTTTAAAAACAGCTTTTATATGTTCTAGAAACAAGATCATTGTGAGTAATACATATTCTAAATAACATCATTTATTTTTTGGCTAGACTCTTCACACTCTCATTGCTGAGTATAATAAAGAGCAATGTATAATTTCAATGTAATCATTTTATCATTTTCTTACATTAGGGCTTCTTTGAAGTCTACCCTTTCCTACTAAAATGATAAAAATGATCTATATTATACGTCAGAAATTCTATTGTTTTGCCTTTAACATTTAGTCCTCTTGGAACTGATTTTTGATTACAGTTGAGGGATCAAGATTTATATTCTTTTCATGAATATTTAAATACTCTGGAATGATTTGTTGAAAAACTGTTCATTCCTCAATGTTCATTCCTCTGTGTGTTACCATCAACATAATTCCAAAGACAATACACGTGTAAAACTCTATAATCTCTTTGTTTCCACCTTTAAAATCCATGCAGCATTATCATACCAGAGCAGAAAAGAAAAAGACTATTATCTACAAAATGCAAGGTGATAAGTAGTACTTAAATTTGTAGGTGCATTTATTAAACCATATGCAGCCTTTTTATTTAATGCATGCATAAAGAACAAATAAAGTCCTAAGTAATTTCCTATAATGAAACTCCGGTATATTCATTCATTCAAAAAAATTTTTTTAAGCCAAACCTGTAGTGAACCCTATCTGGTTAAGAGTTACTATCTTTGGTATACATGTATCAACTTAATTTGTCTTATTATGTTTAAGAATTTAAAACATCAATTCTTTTGGAAAAAATTGCCTGTAATTATTTTTTCTCTGATATCATTTTCTGATTTTATTGTCACAGTTAAGTTGGCTTCATTAGATGACTGGAAAATGTTTTTTAATTTATACTTTGGATGCTTGATGTTATATCTTTTTAAATATTTGAGATAATTTGCTAGTGAAGTCATTCTGATTGAAGGTTTTCTTTTTGGAGAGTGGATGACTCAGAAACAGGAAACTGATTAAAAGGTAGTAAGTTCTAGAAGACTGCATAAAATATACCATTTGTGTAAAACTCAATAACAAGTGCAAAAAAGCCATATGAAGTTCAGGTATACCAAATATGTTATAAAATCATAGCTATCTCTTAAAAGATGAATATATGAAAAAAATTAAGATTGTGGTTACCTTGGAGGTAGTGTTAAGGGATGGGGATGGAATACGCAGGAAGATGCAATATTCTAGGTATTAAATTATTTAAGGGTTTCTTTAATTATTAGCTTTATAACTTACAATATATGTTATACATATTCTTTCATTTGTATTGGATATTACATTCTAAATATTTAAGAATAAGTAAATACTAATAGCAAATATCTATCTCATCTTAAAGGACTAACAATTATTTCTTTAAAAAACTAAAATTATTGATTTTTTAATAACTTAGTAGGTTAAGGATTCCAGCCACTTAGAGGAATCAACCTTATGGTAGACGTTCTATTTAGATCAGAAAATAAAGCATGCTACATTTTTATACCCTTTAATTTTTTAATAATTTCCATAATTGCTTCATAGCTATTTAATAGGTATTGACTTAATGAATAAAGCAAGTGATTAAGTCATGACATGCCAGCATATTAGTGAAGGCATGAACTTAAATAATGATTAAATAATGCCTGAACTATGGGAGGAGGGATTTTTTAAAAAAGATTTTATTTATTATTTTTTAGATAGAAGGGCAGGGAGGGAGAAAAGAAGGGAGAAAAAACATCAGTGTATGTTTCTTTCACCTGCCTCCAGCTGGGGACCTGGCTGGATACGTGGCTGGCAACCTGGTTATGTGCCCTGACTAAGAATTGAATCAGCAACCTTTGGATTCACAGGCCAGTGCCTATCCACTGAGCCACCAGCCAGGGCCATGGGAGGAGGGGTTTTTAATTATCAAAGGAGAAAGGTAAAAACTTCAGCCAGAGGGACAGAAATTGAACTTATACCAGTGTGTGAAACTTTAAAATGTCCTTGCAATGAGTAATGTAAGATCTTTGAAATACCTAGGGAGGGGAGCTCATTTGACAGTGAGAAAATGAAAATAATTGTAGGCACGGAATGCTGTCTAGTGACTTTTTAAACATTTTCCTCTTGATTTAAAAGATCAGCCAAATGCTAAAGTGCCTAAATGGAACTTAGCCCACATTCCTAAAATTGTTAATGACTAATAGGCCATAAAAATAAGAGTACAGATGGAATAGCATTAAAATAAGGGTTGAAAAATCATTCCTTCACTCACAAAGCTGAGACAAATTGTGAACATTTTCAGACATATTATTTACATAAATATCTATGAAGTTAAATGTACATATACATATTTTATATATATATATATATATATATATATATATGGCATATTAAGAAAAGTTGTTCATTAGAATTCCTGATAAGCTACTTTGAGTCATGTTTGCCAACTATCTGGGCTCTTTCAAAACACCAAATTGCAATGTTTCCACATTATTGGTTTTGACTTAATATCTTATTTAGCTTAAAAGATACAATTAGCTTTGTTTTATAAAAGCCAAGTTTTTATGTTCAGAGCCATTTGAGAGTTATCACACTAATGTGATATAGATGTAATATTGTGCATCTGGCCTCAACTCTAATGCCTAAGTTTAGTTGCCCATTCCCATTCAATTTTTCTTGAAAAAGTGAAGATGCTTACTTTATTGAATTAAAGATATGTGTTAAGGTTTTTAAGTCAAATAGGTTAAGTTTAAATTTCACCTGCCACCGACATCTGGGTAGGTTATTTAATGTAATATCTTGGGTCTCAATTTTCTGTCTACAAGAAAGAGATTCTGCACAGAACCACCACAATCATTTTTCTGAAATTCTGATGTTAAATATTCTGAATAACAGAAGTATTTTGTAACTTAGGTATTGGAAAATGAACTTGCATGAACCCATTCACCAACAAAATCTGATTTGAACTGATGAGAGACTAAGTAATCTTTACCCATGTCACAAAGTACTAATATAACAGACATTTAGCTGTAGAAATAGTAATATGTTTTATTAAGTGGTTCTGTTCCAAACCCCACTGCGGATGTTATAGCCTCTTACATTACTTTTCTAAAATTCCCAAAACTCATTCCCAAGACATATCTAGTGCTCAATTTTAGACACTGTGGGCCTCTAGTGCTTTCCTTGTCAGCGTTCTTACAAGAATTACATGCTGTCAGAGTTAAGCACCTGGCAAGCTCTCAGGATACTCCGAGATAAAGTAAAATTGAGATCCTGGTGAGTTCAAAGAGTTTAAAATTCCAGTTTCCTTCTTGCTGATAAAGAACATAAGATCTTCATGGCTGCTAAACCTGTTAGGACAATTACATTTTTTAAAAGCACTATCTTACTAGTCTACCTGCTTCTGTTTTAACTTCTAATAAATTCTCCACACTGTTGCTAAAATTATCTTCTTGAAAGACAAATCTAATATTCACCTACCTGTTTATAATCCTTCCAAGGCTTTCCATTGATGATACAAAAAACACTAAAGCTCTTATTCTGGGTGACATCCTCTCTGCTCTTGCCCATAAATCCGTCACGATTAGCTTGTTCACAGCCACCACGGGCCTTGGCACAGGGCTGTTCCCCAGGATTTTTAAGGCTGTCACCATTGTCCTCCATTGAGCGAATATGTACTCATTCTTGTAACATGAGCCCAAGTGTAGGATTCTTCTATCTTTTATTTTACTTCAGTCAAAACCCCCATCAAAGCCTCCTCTGCAGCCACTTCCACAGTGGAAACTGTACATTTGCGTGACTAGATGATTAATTTCTGTTTCTCCCTGGTAGAGTGTGAGGCCCTTAAAATTAAATTACATCCAACATTTTTTTCTTAGTTAATTATTTTTTCAACATTGTGCCTTTTAAAACGAACTTCCTGGATAAGGAAGATTATTTTTTTTTAACAAAACATGTATTTAGCTTTTTCTTTTGTTTATTTTTCTTTTTGTTAAATTTCTTGAGATGACATGGATCCTCATATTGCATTGTGGGCCTGTCACCCAAAGTCAAATCGTCTGTCACCATATATTTGACCTTTTTACCATTTACTAACCTCCAGGCCCCTTAGCTCTTTGTTTTACTATTCCTTAGCACCTCACATTTTGTGGATAATGGGCTTCATTTTCTCCTCATCTGGGCAGAGTGAGTTTTTTTTTTAACCACAGCTCTCACTGGAGGTGGTGTTAACTTGAAGCTGTGAAGCACCTAACTGCTCTCTTACAAAAGGTCAGAGGAGAGGAAACACTGTGTTGCATTGCCTCGCCTTGCGCACCAGATGCGGTTTACCTCTGAGACCCAGAGCAAACAGGAGTATTATTTGCTCAGCTGGAGTTCTCAAGAATTTTTCTAATCATTTTTGAGAAGTGTACAATACAGTTCAAAGCATGTGAAGATAAATTTGGGTACTCTGGGAGGAAATTGGTCTTTGATTTGCCTATATATTTAAGTCCTGTAGTGTAAAAGTGATACTCTAACAAGATTCAGGCCAAAGAAACCTCAAGGGTTTATACAGCCCCTCACTCCCTTAGGTTGTCCTTAGAGTGGCTCAGGCAAGATGGACTTGCAGGTTGTCAGAGTCAATACCAAAAAGTGAACCAGCAAACATTATTTAGGAACACACTGTGTACTCAGCATTATGCTTACAAAAAATAGGGACATTTACAAGTAGAAAACTAAATTGCATTTATGCTTGCCAATTTCTTACAACCAAGTTGAAGAGTTAACACAAAAGAACAAGACATCCTTATTAATGGTTAATGTAAAATATTTTATTGATAGTGAAGAATGGGTGAGTATACTGGAAGTGATTTTAAGTGTGTTATAGCTATAAGTACAAGCCTAGGAATATCAGATTAGTTAGATGTCACTGGCAGGAACATAAATTGTCCCTGTTGGCTCTTTAATGTATACGTCCTTGGTCCCAGGGTAATATGGGCCTGTCAGGCCACACTAAACTGTTATCGGTGAAGATCTGACACCTGCAGCCTTAGCTAAGCTTCCGAGAACAAAGCCTAGAAGTATTTTAAGAACGCTCCCCCTCTCACAAGTGGAACACCTGGCTCTGCTCCCGCTGTAATGATTTTGTTATATATTTATATGTCTAGCCTCACCCTATGCGAGCAGCTCACCAGGTAAGACTTTTTCCTTGGTCTGAACTTTTAGTTAACTGCTCTGATTAGAGCCTTGAATTCCAGACTAATTGTTCCCACCAAACCTGTTCCACTCTCTCATGGTCTGAAATCTTCCTTGGAATAGCTTGTCCCAAATTAAAGGGCTCCTACCTGTTGGGAGACAATTCTATACTGGTCCCTTACATTTCTGCTGAGGCAGAGGTTTGGAACCAGAGGCCATGTGAACCTTCCCTTTGGACTGTTTTTTCAAGGATAATTGTATTACCAACTTGGAAGACGGAGTATCTTCTTCAGGGGCAGGGGCAGGTTTCTTTATTGTCCAGTATAAAAAACTAATATGTTCCTGTGAAGTGAAAGCAGGGCAGGTTTAATTGCAGGCATTATAAAAGATTTACATTCCCAGCCCTGGGATTCATGAGTTGGAATAGAAACCCACTGTGTGTACAAGGACTACCTGGGCTGCTCTGCATCGCCTCCTATAGGACCTGATAACAAAAGGCACAGGTCAAAACATAAAGCCAGCTGGGCGGTGAGTAATGAAGTCCTTTGTCACTGACCTAAAAATCTTGTATTTTCTGTCAGAATCCATGAAGCTGTGGCTGGCTAACATGTTAGCTTACAAATAGGATAAAAACACAGATCTTTTATACGATTTGATTTGACGTTTTCCTACTCTACTATCCTCCTGGTACTAACAATCTCTGCTTGCTAGAGGCACTTTCTTTTACTCTGGGTTTCCATCTCACAATTAACAGTCTTGGAGTCCCATTGTCTTAGATGAGACCAACTATGCCTCCGGCATCTGTGGTTTGAACAAGGCTCATCCCAGAGGCAGTCCTTCCCTGCAGGTACATTTAGTTACTTAGCTTTCACCTTTGCATCTTCAGCAACAATCAGATTGATCACTCTCCCTCTACTGGTTGGCAATTTAAATTAAGATGGTGTTACATTATGCATATACCCATGCAGTTTATAAAGTGGCCAAAGCAGTGTGTTTAATGCCAGGATCTCCTGAAATACATGTGAAATGGTGAAATGTCAACTCTCTTCTACAGCATAAGAGAAAGGAGTTGGCTCCAATATGTATTAGAGATGGCATACTAAAATTAGTTATTTAATGAGTGAGTGTAAAGAATGAATGAATATTTAAAGTTTTAGTCATTGATGATTCATTTTTTATTGTGGTAAAGGCATAAATGAAATCTACTTTCTTAACAGTACAGTATTGTTAGCTAAATGCACTTTGCTGTAGAGCAAATCTCTTGAACCTGTTTATCTTGCGTGCCTGAAACTTATCATCAAATGAACAGCAACTCCCTATTTCTGCTTGTCTCTATTACCTGGCAATCACTATCATTCTTTCAGTCTTTACAAATTTATCTATTCTATATACCTCATTTAAATGGAAACATACAATATTTTTCCTTTTGTGTCTGGTTTATTTCACTTATCATGATGTCCTCCAAGCTCATCTGTGTTAGAGCATATGACAGAATTCCATTTATTAAACTGAATAAGATTTAAGTGTGTTCGTACCACATTTTCTTTATACATTTATCTTTCAGCCAACATTTAAGTGGTTTCTTTCTCTTGGCTATTTTGAATAAAGTGGCAATAAAGTGGGAGTGCAAGTATCTCTTCAAGATTCTATTTTCTTTCAGATAAATACCCAGAAATGGGGTGGTTAGATCATGTGATGATACTAATAATTAATTTTGCGTACTAATAAATATATTTTCAATTTGATTAGTTATAATGTTTTCATTTCTAGATTTCTTATCTGAAGTTCTCAAGCCAGTGAACTCCCATGAATCCATGCTACATTTCAATGAAGCTTGGCTGGGTCCTCTGTGAGAGGTCCCATTTTGGCAGCCTAATTATATTGCTGTGCAGCTCCAGTGAGAGGCAGGCCTTTCTGCTGTCTTCCGGCACCACGTTCTTCCAGAGGCAAGGTAATCTGGTGCTTTGAGATGTGTCTACCTCCTTCACCCGGTGTTTTACCTGAACTATTTCTTCCCTGTAAAATATTTCTCTCATAGAGTGAAATAGAAAACCATTTCTAAAACCGCTTCATCTTCTCCTGAAATTAGGCTACAGATTTGCAAATAGTCAATAGACCAAGGAGAAGAATTCTAGTGCTCACTCTAATTGGAGCAAATCACAGGATCATTTTTTATTGCTGCATATAATTTCTGGATCCAAAATCAATTTATAATGCTTCTTTTCCCCTCAGTAAATAACCATGTTTGCTCTCTGTTTCCTAGGCTTACTATGGATCTTGGAAAAGTTCCCTCTTAAACTTTGCTTATATTTGTATGATAGGTACTTCACTGATTATTAGGGTCAAGAATGATTAAATCCAACTTCTGTAACTGAATGCAATATCAAAACTATCTTCCCCTTTCCCACCCTGCTGGGTGACCACATTCCTAGATCTTTCTTTTATTTATCATCTTGATTTTGCACCTCATTTCTAGGAATTTATAGTGTCACTTAAATTTATTTGGTTTCAAATATTCTGTTTTGACAATTCTATTTTAAACTTCAACTGCTTTTGTCAATGAGAACACCTGTACCATTCTAGGCAAAAGATCTTTAATACCCAAAGAACCCCAAAGTATATTACAAACATTAACTCACTTGCAGTGTTTCTTAGGCAATTAAGGGAATCAGGATATATGAGTATGTTGCTCGATGCCAGTATGATAGTTTCACAGGCTCTATGGATGGATAAGGTCACTGAATAATTATACACTCCACACACAGTTTGTTTTTATTGGGTCTCCTAAACATATCTGGTAACTATTGGGCCCCTATCAGTCACCCTTATCTTCTTTACTTTTCCTGGCGTTATCACATCTGCCACAAATATGAATGTGCCTAAAGCTTAACTGTCATTGAGTGCCATGAAGCATTTTATGTTTGAGAAATACTGAAATGTCACTTACATTGTAGAACAATGTGGCATTTAATGGAGCTATGCAGACTTATTTGCATTACTATTCCACTGTAATGATGTTGCTTGCAGTCACAGCTGACAAAAATATCACTGAATGTTAATTCAGATGAACTTTAAAGGCAGCTGCATGCGGATTGGCCTAAAATAAAAGTTACTGGTCTTTGCCTTGAAAAGAGCCTGCCCATAGGGATCATTAGAGATTTGTCTTCACCTCTCAAGGTTTCAACGTTGGAAAGGAGTATAAGAAAAGAGGAAGACAGAGAAGGAGCATGGGGCACATGCATGCACACATCAGGGATATTATTGGTTTGCTATAAGCTGAAGATATGACCATGACCCTTATTAGTCAGTGTGAGTCTAGGCAACCACAGTACTGATTAAGATGTTAATTAGACTAATATGTAGAATGTGTTCGTGGGAGCATCAGCTTTGCTTGCAAACATTTTTATTTTCAACTAAAAACTCTCTGAAACCTCCTCAAGCACGTGTGCCAGCAGGTACCTTTAAATATAAACAGAGTGAAGCTTCCCTGTAGCTTTACAGGCTCATAGTCATTGGCTAGGAATTTTGCCTAGTGCCTCCTAATTTAGAAATAGTCATTCAAACTACAATGTACTCAGGATATAGTTGCTTTTCAATACAGTAACATGTAAAACGTACAGAAGAGTACCCCCCGCTCCCGCAAAGTGCCTACTTTTGCTCTTCTTCTATAAGGAATTATAACTTTTTAAACATTTGTGTGAATCAGCTTAACTAAAAGGTAGCTGACACCAATTTCCATTATCCTCTATTAGCAAATTTGATCATGCTCACAGTTGTTTTTAATTCCTATAATTAGATTTGTAATATCAGTACGATATTCTCATTATAATATCACATTAAATATCTGTTTCAAAGTTCTCCACTCAAAAAAAATTTTTGATAATAGAACAAAGAAAAGGTCATCTGAAAAATAACACTTTCAAATATTCAACACTTTAGTTTCAAATATCAAATAATTTGTGAAAAAATAAGATCCAGATGACCAAACACATCCTCTAGCTTAGCCATCTAATACTTTGATCTTTTGATTTTTTTGCATCTACAATGCCAATGACCTTTGTATCTGGTCTTCCTCAGCCTCTGCTCTGCATATGAGCACACCCTCAAGCTTCTCAACATGAGAAACTACGCAGCAACGTTTTCACCAATATTTCTCCTAGGGTACAAGAAATAAAGGAACAAATAAATAAATGGGACTACATCAAACTAAAAAGCTTGTGCTCAGCTAAAGAAAGCATCAGCAAAATGGAAAGGGAACCAACCATTTGGCAAAACATATTTGTTAATGATACCTCAAACAAGGGTTTGATCTCCAAAATTTATAAAGAACATATATGACTCAACACCAAGAAAATAGACAACTCAATTAAAAAATGGGCAAAGGACCGGAACAGACCCTTCTCCAAGATGGATATACAGAGGGTCCATAGGCATATGAAAGAATGCTCAACATCACTAGCCAACAGAGATATGCAAATTAAAACCATAATGAGAACCACCTCACACCTATCAGAATGGCCATCATTAACAAATCAGTAAACAACAAGTGTTGGCGGGCATGTGGAGAAAAAGGAACTGGAGTGCACTGCTAGTGGGAATGTAGGCTGGTGCAGCCACTATAGAAAACAGTATGAAATTTCCTTAGAAAACTAAAAATGGAACTGCCTTTTGACCCAGCAATTCCACTGCTAGAATTATACTGGAAGAACCCTGAAACACCAATCCAGAAGAACCTATGTACCCCTCTGTTCAAAGCAGCACTATTTACAATAGCCAAGCACTAGAAACAACCTAAGTGCTCTTCAGTGGATGAATGAATCAAAAAACTTTGGTACATTTACACAATGGAATACTACATAGCAGAAAGAAAGAAAGGAGGAAAGAAAGAAAGAAAAGAAAAGAAAGAACTCCTACCTTTTGCAATAACATGGATGGAACTGGAGAGTATTATGGTTAATGAACTAAACCAAGCAGCAAAAGACAAATACCATATGATCTCACCTAGTACAGGAAACTAATGAACAAAACAAATAAATGAGCAAAATAGAACCAGAGGCATGAAAACAAGGAACAGACTGACAGTGACCAGAGGGGAGTGGGAGGAAGAGAAAGGAAAGAGAAAGAGGGGAGGGGGAGGAAGAGAAAGGGAAGAAAGAAGGGGAAGGGTTTAGTCAAGGAGCTAGTATAAATGACCCACAGGCATGACAACAGGGTGGGGATTGACTGTGGGAGAGGGGATGGAGTGGGTGGGGCAGAGGAGAGCAACGGGGGAAAACCTGGAACAACTGTAATAGAACAACAATATATTAATTTAAAAAAGAAAAAGAAAAAAAAAATAAAATCCCAAGTAAAAATAATCAAACTGTCTGACTACAATTTTCAACTCCTAATTACTGTACTTGCTCTCGCTCTTGTGCTACAGATGATATTTCACCACTTTGTGATGTCCAGCAACAGGGTATAAAGTTATTGAAAGAAATCTCTAAATCTCTACCTTTTATTCAGGAATGACATTGTCCTTGTCATAGATAAACTTCTGGGAAAAGGTGAACAGAAATAATAAAATGAGCAAAGCTCTCAAAAATACTTAAATTACTATTACACAAATGATTACCTTTATCCCTGATCTCAACAATATCTAGTCCCTGGAACCACAAATTATTTCCTTGTGAGTTAATAACAGACTATCCTCTACTTGAAATATTTCTTTTATTTATAGATTATTCTTTATTACAAATGGCCCAGATCAATTACTGGAGGGTATTTATGTGATACCAACAGATATAAGCTGATATTTCCAAGACACTCTCCTAACTAGCCTTTGCATGATCAGAAGTCTGGAGTGCATAAATACTACCTTTGAGTAACAATTAAAAAGACCCTATGGTATATTATTAACAACAAACGACAATAAAATTCTGAAGATTTGTCTCTTGGATTTAGTTTTCCCAAATAAGAAGAGATACATTACTTTTTCCTGACTATTGGATGTTTATTTCTTTGAGAGACCTAAAACTGAAGATTCCTCAGACTTCCTAAGAACTGATCACTCAGAACTGTTCTCTCAGCTTCCACACAAGATGAGAGAACAAAGGTGGACACCTGCATACAATGCTGGGAAAAGATTAACTGTCAGATCCTTGACTACCTCTTTTCCTTCTCTTTTCTTTACCACTAATCTTATCTACTATTGTACTTTGTATCTGATTTACCTTCCCATAGTTACTTTTAACATAATCTATACATTATCAGCTGAAACACTGTCTAATCACAGCAAATTAAAATTTCCTCTCATGTTTTATCATTTGTATGGCTTATCTGACCTTGGTTTACTTTCTTCTTCACCCACCAGTGTCAGTCACTCTGGCCTCCTTTCAGTTCATCATTCTTGGCAATTTTTTTTTTTTTTTTTTTTTTTTTACCTGAGAACTTTGTGTGTATTAAGCTTCTTGCTGAAATGTTACCATGCTGTTTCCATTACACAGGTTTAAGTAACCACTTTTATGCTGGGGATTTCAATTGCATTAGGGCTTTCCAGAGAAACATCCAATAGTCTATCAGAATACTCTGACACTGACACTATAATAGAGATGCATAAATAAATTTCAACTATATTATTAAATTAAAAGATAAAAGTATATTAGAATAATCAAAAAATAAAATAATTGTTAATGAATAGGCAATATAACAATATGTAGATCACCACATCACTAACATAAAACAGGTATGTGAGAAAAAGTAACATCAAAGTTCAAATGTTAGTTTAAAATAGTATAACTACAAGATGTTTTAGATAAGACTCATGGGAAACATAAATAAAAACTTGTAGCAGATACACAAAATATAAAAAAAAAAAAAGAAATCAAAGCATACCACTGCAGAACAATAGTAATCAAATAACAAAAAAAGATAGCAAGAGAGGAAAAAAGAAATAAAGGAACTACAAAACAGTACAAGACAGTGAGCTAACAATGAACAGCAATTACTTTAAATGCATACATATGGATTAAATTCCATAATAAAAAGATATAGAATACTGAATGGATTAAGGAAAAAAAAAAAAAAAAGAACAAGGACCAACCTCTATGCTACCTGCAAGAGACTCATCTCAGCTTTCAGAACACAAAAGACTGAAAGTAAAGAGCTGAAAAAGATATTCTGTGTAAATGGTAACCAAAAGAGAAAACTATTGTTGCATCAGACAAAATGGACTAAGACACAAATTGCCACCAGAGTTAACAAAGATCATTATACAATGATAAAGGGGTCAAGTTATCAGGAGAATATAGCAAATAATAAATATTTATGCACCAAACATTGGAGCCCCCAAATATATAAAGCAAATACCAACAGATCTGAAGGCATAGATAGTAATACTAATAACAGTGGACTCTGATACCCCACTTTCAAGAATAAATGGATCTCTGCAGACAGAGGATCAACAACAAATTAGCAGATTTGAACACTATAGCTCAAATGGACCTAACAGACATTCAGAACATCTATCCAACAGCAGCAGAACACACATCCTTCTCAAATGTATACCAATCACTCACCAGGATAGATTATATGTTAAACCATGGAACAAGACTTATTAAATGTAATAAGATTGAAATATCAACTATCAATAACAGAAGAAAAATTGGCAAGTTGTAGATAGATGGAAATTAATACATTTCTGAACAGTCAATCAAGAAGAAGTCAAAAGGGAAATTAAAAAACATCTTTAGATGAACAAAAAATGGAAATAGGACATACTAAAATCATGGGAAGCAGCAAAGATAGTTCTAAGAGGGAAGTTTATAGTGAAAAATCCACTATATTAAGAAAAAGAAAGAATCTCAAATAATTTAACTTTACACCTAAACAAACTAGAAAGCAACAAACGAAGCTCAGATTTAGCAGAAACAAGGAAACATTATAGAGTAGAGCAAAAATAATTGGAGTAGAGACTACAAAAACAACAAAACAGATCAATAAAATCAAGAGCTCCTCTTTTAAAGAGATTAGGGGAAAAAAAGGCAAACCTTAGCTAGACTAAAAAAAAAAAAAAGAGAGAGAGAGAATACTCATGTAAATTAAATCTTATAAGAAAGAGGAGACATTACCATGGTCTTGGCAATGATTGTTTTGGGTAGGACCCCAAAAGCACAGTTGACAAAAGAAAAAATGAACAAAGTAGATTCCATCAATCTAAATATCTTCTGCAAGGCAAAGAAAACAATCAGTAGAGTAAAGAGACAATATATAGGATGGGCAAAAATATTTTTAAACCATATATCTGATAAAGGATTGATATCCAAAATATATAAGGGATTTGATTTAATAGCATGAAAACAAATAATCCATATTTGTTTTAAACATATGGTTTTTGGTTTTTACCTTTACTTTAAATAAGGTCTAACTTATTTGATAGACATAATTATTACATGCTTATCATGAGTCAGGCATTTGTACTACAAACTGGAGATTCAATAATCAAAAACCATTGTCTCTGTCTTTCTAGAGCTCAGAGCAAAGAGAAGAAGTAAGGCATAGTCAAATAAAACAAATATATAAAAATCGAAAGTGTGAGAGCACTAGGAAGGACAATCTATGTGTCATTTACTCCTTAGCAAAAACCCTTTTCTTCTAAAAAAAAACTTTCTTCTAAAGTTAAAAGTTTGTTAGAAATAAGAGAGGGTTTGGAATATGTGTGGGGAGCAGGGGAAGCAGAGGGAACAGATGGTAATAAAGAAATATGGCTGCGATATAGGGAATCAGGTAGATTATTAAAAATTGGAAGGATTTTATATTTTCAATGTAATTATAAGTTCATGAGACAAAGATTTAAAAAAATCAGTTTGGCAAGTTATAGCATTGTCAATGGAACATTGAGCTTTGAGGAACTGAGAAATGGTAAGTGAATTTTTGGAGTACTAGGTCTGGTACTTTGTGATGTGAGACACACTTGTGTTTCCAAAGGAGACAATCTAGCCTCCTGTGTGAGCGTGAATGGCTTTTCTAGCCAACTCCCAACAAAGGGGCCTCAAGTGATCATCACGGAGAGAACAGATTGTCTGCCTGAAAAGAAACTCTGGACAAGGAGCATCTCATCAAGAGGACCCTGAGGATAGAGTTGTGCCAACAGTTTAAAAAATACAACAATAAGGTGTGCTGAGGAGCTAAAAACAACAAACAAACAAACAAACAAAACAAGACACAGTTGTTCTCACACTTAAATTATACCTTTATTTAAAATAACAAGTTGAGCAAGCTGGCTGATGGCTCAGTGGATTGGAACCAAAGGTCGCTGGTTCAATTCCCAGTCAGGTTACATAACAAGGTTGCAAGCCAGGTCTCCAGCCAGGTCCATAGCTGAAGGCAGGTGAAAGGCGACCACGCATTGATGCCTCTCTCTTTCTTCCTCTCTCCCTGCCCTTCTCTTTAAAAATAATGAATTAAAAAATATCTTTAAAAATAAAATTAAATTAACTAGTGGAAATGTTTATCACAATTTTATGAACTTGTATTCCTTTAAAAATCCTCAGACTAAGTTTTATTGTACTGTTTTCTATTCAGTGAAAGAACACAGTAGGATTTAAATAAATGTTTCTTGGGTTTCTAATTATTACTGCTTTTGTTACATTTGTATTTTGTTTAATAAACCTGGGAATGTAGCAGAACCATGTTTTAAAATACATAGCTATTGCATGAAGAAGAGGAAATGAAAAGGATACGGAGCATTAATGAGGAAGATCTTAGCAGAACAATAGAATATGATTTTTTGATTTAGCAATGAATGACTCATTTACAGTATTTGTAACTTACTTTTCCTTTCTAAAAAAAATGAAAATACAAGTATTTACCCACACTCTGGTGAAAGACCATTCAGATAAGTGTTAGCCATATATTTCCCAAACTGTGACTAGAAAGTACTCATTGAATATGCTACATGCATTACTTAAATGTTAACTGAAGTCACACTACTCTTTGATATCATCAATAAAATTTACAATCCCCAGCTTCCATTCCTTGGAAAGACCCATGTCCTCTATGAGATAGATTTAAGTGAATCCTAAGGCCTTATATTTTCTATAATTCCTATAGGGTTTTAATAGAACTGATAACTGACGGAAAGAAAGGATTAAGATAAAGGAATTAGCTAAAAATAACTTGGTGAGCTAGATGGCTTAGAAGAGATCCTTTATCTGAGAAAGAAAAATCAGATCCCATAAATGCACCCTAGGGGACTTGAAAACAAGAGTCTAAACATGGTGTGTTCTATGAATGCCCTGAAAATAGTTTGCCAAAGTATGTAAGCCATACCTCTGGTTCTTTGTTTTTCTACTTGTGCTCATTTGCTTGTGTGGACATGAAGTATATAGACTCAAGTTCATTGTACTCTTCAGTTGATGACACATGATATTTAGGTAGGGAAAGTCCCCTCTTGCTTGATCTTCTTCCATCTCCATTCTTCTTGCTTAATCTTCCTACCACTGTAGATAACCATTCTAATCTTTAAAATATTCACCTTCTTATTTGCTTGTGTTCTTGAACAATGACTATTGCTATTTTATGTGCATTTATTTAAATGATATTATAATACAAAAGCAATAGACATTAACCAAAGATGAGATAACATGTAGCCACAGAGGAAGAAAAAAACTTGGAGGGAATTATCATTTGATGAATTTACTTCCCCTGATGTCTGACTAAGCTTTTCACAATTCAGTCCTTTGAGATATACCTGTCTTCAATGAAAAGAAAAATTCACTTTTATTTAAGGATGCCTAGTAAGTTTCTTTTTCTTGCCACAAAATTAGATCCCAAACAAAGAAAGGGAGTATGATTAATTTTGTTATCCTTTATTATGAGTACATACAAACTGTGGTTATTAAAGTGATAGATGAAAATTGGCTCACTTTTTTGCACAGTGACTATATAAGAAATAATTAATAGAAAGCAAACTAATACAACAACAGATCATTAACTGCAAGCTACTTGGTCTGGTAGACATCGCTGGGCTGCTGTGATAAACAAATGTTGTTCTGGAGTAAGGGTAGAACTGAGACTTCAATATGCCAAAAAACTAAACAGGTTAGTCTTCTCTGGGGAAATTTCAGATGAGAGATATAATATCCAATTCCCCATCTACATTCAAAAAGTAATTTCTTTATGCAAACTGTGTATTTGCAAGCATGAAAGATCTCTGAGAAAATACCAGAGGCCCAAATATCCCCTTTGTAGATCAGTTGTACAAATACAGAATAATAAATCTGTATTTATTTTGGGAACATTGGAGAAGCACTAAATTGGAATTAGGGGATTACAGAGAATGATGAGTATTTGAAACATTTGTTTAAAGCAATGGCAGAAGCAGATTATTAGAGACATGGAAACATACTGTCCAGCATTGTTTAAAGGCAAAACGAAGCTTAAATGAAAAAGGCTCTTTTACACTGTTTCCAGTCTGGATGAACATGGGATGTTTCTCCAGCATTGTTTGAAAGCCTGGGTACAGGAGGGCAGAGGTAGACTCACAGGTTGGGATCTTGCTAGGGGTCAGGGTCCCTCAGGGTATTGGCACTAGACTGGTGGAAGTGATGGTCCATAGGAAAAAGGGCAGGGGTCTGAAGTGTTGATAGCCAGTGGAGGAGTTCAGATCACAGGCTTGCTGGGATTAAAATGGAACTAAGGATATAATATGACTCTAAGGATAAGATCTATTTTTCACCTTTCTTCTGTTTTTCACTTTTAAAAGATAAAAAGCATGTTAGTAGAAATAAGGCCCAGAGTGTGGCTAGGAGCATAAATCACTGTAGTAGAGTAAAAATAAATGCTTTTAGAGTCATGGAACTATGATCTTAGCATGTGGATGGAAACGTAACTTCTGAACTACTGAAAGAATTGGAGAACAGCAATAGACAACGTGAACCAAAGCACCAAAATCATGAATGAATATATGCATGTGGTTTTGGTAGTTGGTTCCTAAGTGGTTGCAATGTTGAAGGACCCAAATATGACAAAATGACCTAAACTTAAAAGGAGAAGGAATATTTTTACAAGAATGGAGAAGTAATGACTTCATGCCAGTACTAGGAATTGGGAATTGACCCCCATTTAACTATACGTGCTTGTGGGTAAATCCTTTGGCCATGCCATTGCATCTCATACAAAAGGCTAGAGAGAAGATTGGTTCTCAAAGTACTTTGAAGAGGACAGCTTCTCTTTTCATGATCTTGGGAATGGATTCTGTTCATGATTCCTTGAATGTTTGATGCATTTTTTATCATACCACTAGAAATCTAACTAATTGCAAATCCCGGATGCACACCAGCTTTGCCTATCACCATGCTTCCAAATCAAAAAGTATTGTGATGCTTTACTAAAACTTTCACTGTGCCCTCTTGCTTTCATAGGCTGCTCCAAAATTTCAGGTTCTCCCTAGCCTCTCTGAACACTAAGGGAAGAACTAAAGGAGGTTATTAAATAGTACTCATCTCTGCAGAGTCTGGTTTATATTCATATTGTACTAATTTGCTTTCTTTATCTCTAAATAGAATTACAAAACAATAAAAACATTGTTTTGAGGCTGCTCTGAACTTTTGCAACTCTATGTTAAATGTAAAAATGACTGAGAAAGTAAACATTTTCCTCCAGAGTGGTGACTGCCAGATGTGGGCACTGACATGATTTCTGCTATTATTCTCTATCTCTCTGTCTTTTTCTGTTTCTGTCTCTGTCTGTCTGTCTCTCTCTCTAATATTTCCCAGACTTTGACACTCACACATGTTTGCACATGGTAGAGGCCAAAGATCCAAATTCTGACTTTAGGGCCAAAGTGGTAACATCCGTTGTGGAGAACCCAAGCTGGGTATAGAAAATATACACACACATAGCAGAAGGAAGGAATATGATCCTGTCTGAAGATATTCAATTTCTACATTTTAAAATGTTGTCTGAAGATAAATATCTGCATCATACATTTGGATGTCAGATGGCTGTCAGATGGCAGTTGGCTGCTTCAGTAAATATGGAAAATTATAAAGCAATTATCTCATATGTTTTTTACTTTACCAGATACATGTTTGCTCACTGCTTTCAAATGTCATAATTGCCTCTAACATTTGCTGATCATCATTTTCCAAGCATGAATAAAGTAAATTGTTTATACAACAGAATCCATAAACATAAACCTAACTTAAAAACCGTAGATCAGTGTTTCTCAAAGTGTGAACATCAAATCATTCTTGATCATCAGTCAAGAGTGTCAGAGAAAGGTAGTTTTCCAAAGACAACAAACAAACAAAAAACTGTAGAAATTATGTTCGTACACATTTCACAAACTTGAAATATATAACATTAATTATGCCTTTTATGGAAACACTTCGCATGTGATTTGCAAGCATAGAAATTATTCATGCAAAATGAAGTCAGTACAGTTTGAGTCATCACAGTGTCTTTTAGTTATTATAACAAAGTCTATCTTGGCCTGTTTTCATCTCACTTGCCTGCTCTGTAATGTTATGTTAAATTAGATTTTTTTTTTTTTTTTGGTAATTAAGTGTGTGGTATGTCCTCAATGCATAGAATGTATTAATGGCTCAGTAGCGGTTGATAAAAATATTCAAAAGTTAAAATAATAACAAACAAATGGTATATTAGTTAGGATATTAGCTCTGCAGTTTCAACTGAGACAAAATACAATTGGCTCAAATAAGGTGAGAGGCTTTTTTCAATCTCCTATAAAATTATCAGCTGGTAAGCAGTCCAGGGAGGTGCAGAAGCCTCTACTCCATCAGGCCAGCTGGGATCCCAATTCTTTCTCCTTTTAAAGCTTCACCATCTCCTAGGTTATCCTCCTCATCCACATGCTGAAAAGTGACTTGACACCGCTGAGTCTCACTTCCAGCTCTCAGGGGATAATGGAGGAGAGAGAGAGAGGAAAAGAAGTAACTTCATTTCAAGAACATGATCTCAAATGTCACACACACTCTGTGCCATTGGTCAGAAATTAGTCACTTAACTATACCTATGATATAAGCAAAACCAGAAAAAAACAGTTGGCTAATCATGTGTCCTGACACAAACTAAAAATTATGTAAGAAACAATATTAAATAGGACTCCATTATTTAAAAAAAGATTATGAGTTTATCTGTGATTGTGATATTTTTTTCTTTTTTTGCAAACAGCTGAAAACGTAAAGGTCGAATATTATAAAGATGACAATATCTCGAACCTGCGTTATATTAGACCAATGATCCTTTTGCTTTAGTGGCTAAAGAACTGAATAATATAAAATTATCTGTAGAAATTAGAAATAATTGATGGTTTCATATCAATTTAAAAGTAAGCACAGTTACTACTTTGATAAGTGACTTTTAAAGGAAAAATTCAAGTGACCAATTTTCAGTATAAATTGCATGAATTTTGCAAGAAGCAAAACAAATTGAAAACCACTCAGAATCGTACTTTTTATTAATGTCTCAAATCATTTAATTTTCAGGTAGAAAGATTATTCTCAGGGGATCTAGTCAGTTTTATCCTTTCTGGTTCTTTCTTGTTCTTTGGTTGCTTCAGTTGTTCAGCAATGTCATTAAGACCCATTTTCCTGCTTTGCCATCTTTGGTGTAGTGGCTTAACTTTGTAAAAGAATTAAAACAGATAGAACAGAACAACCCCAGTTTTCCTTCCTTTCCCTTCCCTTCCCTTTCTTTCCTTTCCTTTTCCTTCCCTTCTTTTCTTTATTTCCCCCTTCTCGTCTCCTTATTTCTTCTTCTCATTATTTTTATCCCCTCCCTCTCCCCTGAAACTTAACTAATAGACACACCACAAGGCATACCAACAACTCTCAAAAGCACTCTTCTTAGATTTTACCAATGATAGCCAGCAAGAGATATAAATAATTTTTTTTTTAAATCAGAATAATCTCCAACTGATCCAATGAAAACTGCTGCCACCAGGACTCATACCCCTTTCTTTTTCTCAGCCTATAAAACGACAATCCCACTTTGACTATAGGAGTTACCCACTCTTCAGATGCGTCCTCATGGTTTAGCAGATGAACAGATTGGAGTCACTTAAACTTTTTTTTTCTTTGCTTCCTTAGGCTTTATTACTTATAGTTAAAGACAGTTGCCACATTCTCTGGAAGAACATGGATTGACAATGTTCAAGAGCAGTAGTTTGCCTTCTGTGATTGTTTTTATTAAGAAGTCAGACTTATCCTTTAGATCTCGGTGGCCAAGACTGATTTACATTGTCAAGACCTAGAGAGCTGATCATCCAATATTTTAACTGCTTTAATTGGAGATACACCAGCAAGGAAGAAATCCTAGGGATAGAACAAATGGCTACAGAGTTTCAGCAAGCAGTGCATAGCATTACATTTTTTCAAAATAGTATTGAATATGTTATATCATTTCAAGTAGTTACTATGTTCAATTTCTCAAGTGTACACATGCTCACAATTTTATGACACATTTTTACCAACATTTTGATTGTCATAAGAGGAGTTCCTCAGTAAAGCCAAACTGTTTCAACATACTTTAAATAATAGAACATTTTCCTATTTAAAAAACAGTTTAAGGAAAGCCACAGAGACGTCTTTCATGAGAAATTTAAATGCTGGCATGCAGTTGCTTTGAGCAAAATAATCAGCTTTATACATGTTATCAATAGTGAAACAAGGTTATTAATTTGTATCTTAATATCATTAGCAGTAGGACTCATGGGCCAACCCTGGAGCCCAACTAATGAAACAAGTCTCCTCCTTTATGTCCCTGTTCAAGAATGTGTTTCTGTTCAGGTCAACATCCATCACAGATACCTTGCTAGCAAAATAAGCAGTGTTGCTAAGCGACAGAAAAAATGGTGTTTGAGAAAGCCATCTTTTTGAAGCAGTAGCTGACAAGAGAGCTGTTGCTAAGTGTCATTAACTTGCATATAAAACTCAACCTATGATCATCTGCAGTTAAGTGTGTCAAGCTGCTCTGTACTGATAAGGTTTTTAAAGTTGCAAACAGGTAAGGAAGGGGATGAAATTGGATCCTCCATACTATAGATCCCTCTCCCCTAGGTGACTCAAAGAGGACAGCCAGTGGATGGCTCCCATGTGTTTGTGTATTTGGAGGCATGAATTACCAATCAGTTATTATTATTGGTTGTTGTTTTTTTTTTTTGTCAAGGTGGCCCCTTCCAGCCCATGTTTTGGCCTAGATTTGTGTAACATTTATTACATAAAGAACCTGTATTCAGAATCTGTAAAGAACTCCCACTGAATATTTTTTAAAAAACCAAATTGAAAAATAAGCAAAATATCTCACCAAATAATATACAAAACTTTAAATACAGATTGCACATAAATATGTGAAAATAAGCTCAATACCAATTAGTTGTTAAGGAAATGCAAATTAAAACCATAGTGACATACCTCTTCACATCTATAGCAATGACTAAAAAAATCAAAACAAGAACAACAAAAATAATTGGGAAAGCACCAAGAGCTGCCGAGGGTGTGAAGCATCTAGACCTCTCATACACTGTTGGTATAATATGCAATGGTACAGTCACTTTGGAAGACAGTTTGAGAGTTGTTGTTGTTGTTGATTTTTTTAATAAACTTAAACATACCCTTAAACAATTCAGCAGTTCTGCTCCTAGGCATTTACTCAAAAAATAAAATTGTATGTCTGCACATAAACATGCATGCAAATGTTTATAAGGAATTTTATTCTTAACATTTCAAAATTGAAAATAAACCAAATGTCTTTGAACTGGTGAATGGAAAGACAGACTGTGTTAAATACATAGTTAAATACTACTCAGAAATATAAAAGAATGAAAAAGTGATAAATGCAATGACAGGGATGAATCTAAAATTCATCATGCTAAGTGAAAGAAGCCAAACTATAAATAAACTTCATACCATATTGTTCCATTCATATAACAGTTTGGAAAAGCCAAAACTAAAAGGGACAAATAACAAATAAATAGTTGCCAGGGGCTGAGAATGAGGTGAGGTACCTGTATGAAAGGAGACATGAGAGAACTTTTTATTATGATAGAAATGTTCTAGATCTTGATTGTGATGGTGATTATGTGACTATGTACATTTTTCAAAATGCATGAGACACTATAGTTCAAAAGGATGAAGTTTATTCACTGAAACGGTATACCTTAACAACTGTGACCCTATAAAGTGACAAAAAGCTTTAGTTGCTTACAGTACTTTATTCTCATGGATTTATGGGTCACCTGGGGATGATCTGGTGAGTAAGGGTTGTGATCAATAATTAAAGTTGCTTACTCAAAACTATATAACATGTAATGGAAGCAAATCACAGACCAAATTTTACTACATACCAACATTTATTAAATAAATATTCTTTAGAAGACGGAAGAAAATAGTTTACATATTACAGAAGGAAGAAAATAGTTCTGTCATTAGGCAACCGCACCCCATCCAAAGAACTGATCTGATCTTTCGTGAATAATTTACTTGAGGTAGGTATAATAATAGTCTAGATGCAGAATTTTATACCTTTAGAGGTGGTTTATGATCATCATCAGCCAATCAAAATCCTCCATGGCAATAGATGAGCAAAGGACTCTTTAATAATCAAGTCTGAGTTACCCCCCTCAATTGCATGAACTACAGGACTTTTTAGATGCATACAGCCTATTCAATTAATGTGGAGAGTGTATCCAAATTGGTTTAGCTAATCTTTGCTTTATTGTCACTGTTTTCACCCCTGAGATCTCATTTCTGACATTCACTATGTTAATTGGAAAGTCATTAATTTCACCAGTGAATTCCTGTATCAAAAATTGAATTGCCCAATGAGTGACCAGAAATAATAACAAATGAAATAATAATGTATGTGTACTTTGGAAGTAGTTGCTTCTAAAATGGAGCTGTTCTAATTTAAAAACAAGGGAAAAGTGCCAACATATGAAGCCCTGATCACAGCAATTGACAAAACCTAACTTGTAGATAACTTGATTCTAATTATTACACATAAAATACTACAATGTCTATTCTGAAGTCTTTAAAAGCAAATGGTACTGAAGTTATATGTAAGTGTTTATAGCATCATTATTCAAAAGGAGCTTAATTGTCCAAGAAGAGAATAGGTAAGTAAAATTATGCCATATTCCCATAAGGTAATACTACAAAACATGAATGACACGTAAAATTATGGATAAAGCTTGCAAATATTATGTTGAGTGAAACAAATCAGACACTAGAGAGTAACTACTATCTGATCCCATTTCTATGAAGTTAAAAAATGGACAAAATTAACAATTGGAGACAGACCTGTGTGGTGGGACTATAGTAGTGATGCAAGGTGGAAAGGGGAAACTCGTGGTGATGCGAGTTGTCTTTATCCAAATGTGAGTAACTTTTTCAAGGTGTATACAGATGTAAAATCGCATCAGGCAGTATAGTCATAACCCTGCACTGTATGCACCTCATTGTATGTATTTTATAGCTTAACTTAAAAAACATGAGTAACCAGACATTTTTAAGTGAATTATATCCGAATATTGGCATGAAAATGTTTATTGATCTTACCAAACATAATTCTGGTTTCAGTGGCCCCAAATGTACACATTAAATTGTAAAATATGAACAGTAATGGAGATAGACAAGTATCTAGCTATCACTTCAGACCCACACTCTAGAATTCCTAGGAGTCCTGGAAATCTATTCTCGTCACCCACCCAACAATACCCCTCCTTGCTTCTTTGCCTCACATTTCAGTACATTCATGGCTGATGGACTGTTCATCCTCTAACAAATGTAGACCTCTTGGTAACTACGCCTGATCATCCCTTTACACTCTGTCATTTTTATGGACTAATTTTACCAGGCTAATTATCAGATGACAGGTGCTTCCTTTCATATGTGCTTCCTCTGTCAAAAGCTCATGAAGGTCTAGAATTATCACTAATGTGGCATTTTTATTCTCAGAAACAGAGACAGTGCCTGCACATAATAGAGCTCATTTGTTTGCATTTAAAGAACAGACAATTTCTTCTCACACCTCTCAGGAGTTCACAGAAGGGGTCTCTGTTTGAGTTTAGGAGACTCTGCCCTTCACCTAGGGCTCTGTGTTCTCACAAGATTGTGTTCTGTAATGAGAGAAAATGGAGCTTTAGTTTTTCAATGATATTTACTTTGATTTTCATTGCTTAATGGGCTATTTAGTTGTCTTTCCTGGATTCTTTGCAGTTCTTAGTTTTACTGTTTTTGCTGTACATCAGTCCTCATCAATTGTCTGAATGGTAGCAACAGACTTCTAGTTGGTTGCTCTTCATCTAATTTACCCCCAGCTCGCCTATTCCTGGCTCTACAAACCAGTCTTAACACTACAGACCAAAAGATGTTTCTGTATTTCTCTCTGAGCATCCTGGAATAAGTGATCTTCCTTCTTACTCTCATAGCAGCACTTACATCATAATTTCTGGTTTGCACATCTGTATTCATCAATGCACCATAATTTGGGGCAGGGACTTTGGTTTAACATTCTGTACCTAGTATCTAGCATACGACTGACAGAGTAGATTCTCAGAGCCAAATAAATGAATAAATAAAAATGCTTTAGCTCTGGCTGGTAGCACAGTGGATAAGGCGCCAGCCTGTGAACCCAAAGGTCGCAGGTTTGATTCCCCAGCCAGGGCACATAACCAGGTTGCAAACCAGGTCTCCAGTCAGGTCTGTGGCTGGAGGCAGGTGAAATGCAACCAAACATTGATGTCTTTCTCCCTCTCTGACTCTCTCCCTTCCCCTCTTTCTAAAAATAATGAAATAAAATCTTTTTTTTTTAAATAAGTTTTATTAAAAAAAAAAAAAAAGCTTTATATTTTCCACATGCAATCAGTCCCACCTGTGATCCTGTTATCTAGGGCTTTACAGAGATGTCTTCCTGAATGACTTCTACTTATATTTCTGCATCTTTAGACTCTATTTTATATGTATACTTTCCATGTCTTAAAACATGATCAATTTGATCTTAACTTCTCATTTTTTGTACACAGTTTCATCAATTATTCCTATGTTACTTTATATTTAAAGTTTATTCTTCCAAACATATTAAAATTTGTTTTGGTAAAAAGGTCTATTATGCCTTTTACATACTCTTATATCAGTTTATATTATACTCAGTGGAATACTAGATACAGCAATTACCTATTGTGCGGTGATTACAGTAGCTAACAAAGGCTTACCTGCCATTAAAAAAAAATCTGGTCAATTATTATTTAAATAGTTTGTTTTACAAAGTTAAGTTTAAAATGCCACCAAAACAGCAGAAGTTTAGACCTATTGTACGCAGTTCCTTTTAGTCTATCAAGTCACTCCCCCCACCCCACAGCCATCCACCCGAAATATGACACACAGAATATCATCTCTTCCCACAAGAATCTCATAAAGAAAACAACTAATCGCTGATGACTTAATGGAGATGAGTCTACATCTAAATATGCTTTCACTTACATACAAGCGGATTGTTTGATGGCTGATGGAGCACAGAGGCTGAAGCTGTAATGAGAGTGTTAATGACTCACTTTTTAATCAAGAAAATTAAAATAGAATATGATATGGTTGACCTGCAGAAGGAAACAGCTGTCCTTATAACTTAAATGTTTTTCGTGGTACACCATTTCTATTCAGTAGCAAAACTCTGAGAGAAGTAATAAAATCTTTGTAAGGTGTGTTGAGCTCCTAAGGAAATAAGTCATTTATCTAATGATTTCTTACACTCTTGTAAAATTGAGCATTTAATTTTACTATAAGGAAAGAATCAGAAAGAAGGCTAAAAATGTTCATTCTAAGTTTCTAACTTTGCTTATCACAAACATAATACAAATCAAGTTGCTTTTTCAATTGCCTGGGTAACCAGGAATTACATAGTCCTAAGTGATAGAATTCAAGCATTGAATGAATCACCGCTATCAGTTCATGCTTCACTCTGTCGTTTATAGCTATGCAATTTTGACATCTTATGGAATACCCCTGAATTTCAGATTCTCCACCTGCAGAAAAAGAACACTACACCCAAGTCTTTAAGGGTTATCGGGAAGATTATGCATACCTAGAAGGTATAGTAGATATTTAATAAATGTTACTTTCCATTGACCTTTTCCCTATAAGGTCCTATAAGACATTATTAGTCTATGGTTTGGTGATAAAAGACCTAAAACAATTTACTCTCCTTTACTCCTTCAATAATATTCTTTTGGATATATACCTTCTTTAACTAACGTGCATGACAATAATATATACTTTTCCTTTTTCTTCCTCTCTCAGTAACTAATGCAATATGTGTTTCTTCCTGCACACTCCAACGTGACAGTTTCAATCATAAGTAGTCACAGGTGACTCTTGATGAAAAATCTGGCACAATTGTCATGCCAGCACAACTCTTCCACTCTTATAATAGGTCTCTGGCTGGTAGACATGTGGGTGCACATTTTGAGCTCTCATTGCTTGCAGACAGATTCTCACCTTCATTTCACTGATGCAAGTGAAGAGCATTATTAGCTTCCTGTGCCACGGTTTCCACCTGCTTCACTCACCTCTTCTCCCAAGAAAAACAGGAAAAAAAAAAAAAAAACACCAAAAAACCTGTACTTTCCATTGCATAATTTTGACAGAAGCAAGGGCAATGACAGCTTCTTGTTAGACAGAAAGGGGAAGATGAAAATAGATATCCCTGAATAAATTTTCTTTAGTTTTGTTTTCATTTGGTTTACCAAAAATTATTCTTGGGGACATGAAATGAAGAATAATTGTACATAAACATGGGAAATAAAACTGGAGCCAAAACATTGGCACATATCAGTGCTCCCCAAACACTGAAAGTTTGTCAAATACCTAGGAAACTTCTTAAAAATGCAGATGTCCCCGTACCATCTCATAACTGTTGAAGCAGAATTTCTGAGCATTGGAATCTAGTTTGAAAGCCAAAATATGGTATTTTTTTATATGGATCATAATCAAACTGTAAGAAATTGTCAATATTTGATCATTATTTACCCATAAGTGGCAATTTTATATAGTTTAATCTAATAAGGTGAGATTATTTTAATTTTTAGATCACTTAGGGTAGCTTTTTGAATGGCATATGTTCCCAGGTTTGGTCTCCAACCCACTAAATCAGAATTTGAGAATAAAAACATTCTGCTGCTCTAGAACCTGTAAGAAACTATCTTACAGGTATGAGTCTTTATAAGATAGAGGTGTGCAAAAGGAATATTCTGATGATGCCTCCATTTGTGAATAAGGAAGAATAAATACTCTGCTCCTTACATCTGAAATTAGAAAACAATGGCTTAAAAATCATGTTGTTTTCTATAGACCTGAATGTCTAGAAAAGGAAGCACTAAGGTGAAATTTTAAAATGTAGTTTATGTTTATGTATTGGATCAGGGTACAATTTTTTTTTTTTTAAAGATTTTATTTTATTATTTTTAGAAAGAGGGGAAGAGAGAGAGGCAGTGAGGGAGAGAGACATCAATGTATGGTTGCTTTTCACCTGCCTCCAGCCACAGACCTCACTGGGGACCTGGCTTGCAACCTGATTATGTTGCCCTGGCTGGGAATCGAACCTGTGACCTTTGAGTTCACAGGCCGGCGCCTTATCCACTGTGCTACCAGCCAGGGCCAGGGTACAATTTTTTATTTCATTAAAAAGTGTTTTATATTCTACGTGAATTTGTGACCGCAAACCCTAAGAAACATATTCCACATTTATTTGTAAAGCTCCCTTAGAATTAGATGTATGAGAGTATTTCTGTTGAGTGTGAAGAGAAGTAAAGAGTGGATAGATTCCTCCCTGACAGGAAACAGAACACATTGCTGTCCCAATGGCCCCCTGAAGAGCTCAGTATCTATTTGACTCACTGTGTTACTAAGTTTGATCCTTGATTTTTCTCTGCTGTCTATGCTAGCATTCACAGAAGCAGGGAGAGGAGGAGAGGAGGAGGGAGAGGAAGAGTGAGATCTAATGTGTTCTGTATGTCTAGCTTTCTTTCCTTTGTTTTATATTTGCCCAAATGCCTTCAGAACATCTCCATTGGAAATCCACAAGGCGGGAAATTAGTTTGTTTAAAACTGAAATTATTTGTGTATAAGCAGACACAATACTGTAAATGTGGGATGGAACAATGAAGCAGGAGACAGATTATTATGAGAGAATATTTTTTCTTTAAAGGGAGATTCAAAAACACATTTGTAAAGTAATAAGAAGGAAGAGGAGAAAGAAGAGTCATTTAATTCTAGTCAAGCCTCTCATCTTTGTGTATCAGCTTCCTCATTTGTAAAGATAATAATGGTGTATGCAAGATACAGAGGTATTGAGCATAAATGAGTCAGAATATGTTAATACAAACACAAGGGCCACTGGTTCAATTCCCAGACAGGGCACATAACCAGGTTGCAAGCCAGGTCTCTAGCCAGGTCTGTAGCTGGAGGCAGGTGAAAGACAACCAGACATTGATGTTTCTCTCCCTCTCTGCTTCCTTCCATTCCCCTCTCTCCAAAAATAGTAAATAATTTTTTCAAATGTTAAGAGACATAGAATATTACCTAGCAAAGAGTAGATACAACATATTAGATGCTACTAATATTATTGAGGATAAATGAAACACCAATCAATACCCTTGAACGTTTGTTAAAAGGAATGTGTTTTTTTAAGAAAACAGTAACATTTTATCATGTGGGATTTCATGTAGCCATTGATTCTGTTTCCTTAAATACTTAAATTAACTCTATATTTTTAGTTAACACATTTAGGATTTGATTTTTATTTTTCTTAAGATTGAGGCTAGAAATAATGGAGGCAGTTCCACTTTGTGAAAAACATTTTATTCATTTTTTAAACTATTAATTGAAACATTTAAATGTTATTGGAATTTCTCCTGTCAAGTTATTAGATTTTACTTTTTACCTCTTTTTTTCTAATTTTACCTGTCCAAAATATGTGAAAGCCAATGATAAAACTGAGAAACTGAAGCAAAATAAAATACAGAGTCAAAATTATTGTGAAGCAAAGAAAATTAATATTTTCTTTCTTTTTCTGGTGCACTTTAAATGTTGATAATTTAAAACATTTAGTATCTTACTAGCATCTCAAAACAGCAGGTAGTGGTTTAATTAGCGAAATGGCAAACCAAATTTCTAGTTTACTTTTCTAAATACTTGATATGAACTTTCTTGGTCAATTATTTCACGAAAGGACTGAATATGTACAAGAACATTGAAGATACAATGAGTAGAATATCATATTATTAGTAATACTGTGATAGGCACAGGGTATTTCACTAGGTGGGAGGGGAAGCACACAGCTAGCAAGGACAATTCAAGTTTGAATTCAGGCCATTTAGCTACCCGTCTGTGCATTTAACTATCTGCTCCCAAGAAAATAGCAGAAACACTTCACTGCACAATTTCAGGAGAACTCACTGTTTTCCAGAGTACATTTTCTACTGAACAAGTGTACAGTTGTCCTGTTTCTTAGTTCTTGCTATAAATGATAATAAAATTATTTGTTTCTAAAATGACAAGGAAAAAAGTGTATCAGTGACATAATTTCTAATTAGGACAAGAATGACTTTAATGTTAATAATAAGGATGATGAAATAATATTGAACTGCATAGTTTGATTACCTAGAGTAGTAAAAGGAATTTTTAAAGAAAATTTAATTTCAGTACACAACACACATTATTCATAGCTAAATTCATAAAAGTGTGCTGCTTCTGTAGAGGAATGAAAGAAATATTCTCAATGCTTGTGATGTGCTTGAAGTTTTCCATTTTGTTTTTTCTTCCAGATAAATAATTACTGAGAGGGATTTCAAATCTTTTTGATATTCACTTTCATCCTGTGCTCTGATTTCAGTCCGTGAAAAAGATTTACCTGAAAAATCCCAATCACATCAAATGTCTTTTCTTTTACCTTTAATATCTATACAGTAGTTTGATATGATACTCGCATAGATCCAAATGGGTGTCAGAGAAACCAACATTAATAAAAAATAATATGATAACACATTTCAACCTCATATTCAAGTTTAATTTTTTTTTTAAAGATTTTATTTCATTATTTTTAGAAAGAGGGGAAGGGAAAGAGGCAGAGAGGGAGAGAGACATCAATGTATGGTTGCGTTTTACCTACCTCCAGCCACAGACCTGACTGGAGACCTGGTTTGCAACCTGGTTATGTGCCCTGGCTGGGGAATCGAACCTGCGACCTTTGGGTTCACAGGCTGGCACCTTATCCACTGTGCTACCAGCCAGGGCCTCATATTCAAGTTTAGCAAATAATATTTCAGGTTTCTTTTCAGCCACTCCACGACTCACTAAGCATCACTAGGGAAAGAATTGGAGTAGAAGCATGAAGTGAGGTGAACTGCTAATATTACATTCTAATTATATCTACATCAAAACTCAGAAAAAAGAAAAAAGCCCTCTAATCTTCAATTTCAAAATCTATTTTTGGGGAGAAATATAATTTGCTTTCAATCTTTTTTTATATAAAGTCTTTATTTTTTACATTTTTAGCTCTGATACCATAGCCATATGCATGGACCACTTAATAAGTGCTTATAACTATGTGCTGAGCAATTTTTAAATTTGATTTATTTAGTATTCTCAGAACTCTACATTATAGCCACAGTGTTTATAGTTTTCAAAAAATTACATAAAATTGTTCAGAAAATTTGAAATAAAAGAGAAATTTCCCAGTCCAATTAAAAATATCTATGGCAAAACTACTATAGTTAATGTCATATTTAATGATTATTTAATTCAGTTTTTTAAGGCCAAATCAAGATGGATATGTTCACTATTATATTAAACATTGGGCTGAGGTGGATGTGGGAAGAAGAGCTAGTGAATATAACAAGGAATAAAGTCTTAAATAGAAGGCATAAAATTGGGAAGGAAGAAGTAAAATGTTCTCTGTTCACAGAGCTGTGATTAAATATGTAGAAAAATCTTGGGCATGGCTCGGCAGACAGTTTTTAAAGGTCCAAATAGAAATATTTTGGGCTCTGCAGGCCATAATTATGGTTTATGTTGTACTCAACTCTGTCGACAACCAAAGAAATGAATGAGCATGTCTGTGTTCCATTAAAGTATTTTTTCTTACAAAAACAGTGGGACACATTTGTTCCACATTCCACAATTTTTCAACTCTTGATCTAATGAATCTACAAAGCAACTATGAAGTCTAAAACATTAAATTTATCAAGGTCACAGATTATAAGAATTAAAAATTCATTGTATTTCAGAAACTAGGAGGAAACAATTAAAAATTAAATTATAAAAATTCCCACTTATGACCATTAAAAACATAAAATACATAGGTGATTACCCTTAAGTAAAAGTAAAAAGACTTGGCATTGAAAACTACAGAACACTGCAGAAATTTTTAAAATGACAAATGAACAGTTATACCATTTTCATTGGTTAGGTGACTAAATATTTTTAAGATATCAGTTCTCCTCTAATTGATATATAAATCCATTGCAACTCCAAACATAAATCCAAAGGCATTTTAAAATACTGAGATGGACAAGCTTTTTCTAAATTTTTTTCTGTTTGACTCTATTACAGGTGTCTCCCATTTCATCCTATGGGCTATGTATATATACATATATGTTCTTTGACTAATCTATCTAGTCCCCTCCAACCTCTTCCCTATGAGATCTGTCAGTCTATCCCATGTGTCCATGCCTCTGGTTTTATTTTGTTAGTTTGTTTTGTTCATTATATTCCACATACGAGAGAGGTCATATGGTATTTGTTTTTCTCTGATTGGCTTATTTTGCTTAGCATAATATTCTCCAAGTCCATCCACGCTGTCACAAAGGGTAAGAGTTCCTTATTTATTTATTTATTTTTTATAACCATGTGCAATGCCATCGTGTAAATGTACCATAGCTTTTTTCACCCACTCACCTACTGATCAGCACTTGGGGTAAACAATGCTGCTATGAACATAGGGATCCATATATTTCTTCTGATTAGTGTTATGAGATTCTTCAAATAATATTCCCAGAAGTGGGATTGCTGAGAAAAAGGCAGTTCCATTTTAAATTTTTTGAGGAAACTATTATTTTCCACAGTGGTTGCACCAGTCTGCATTCCCACCATCAGCCTTGCCAGACCTTGTTGGTTGTTGACTTATTGATGATGGCCATTCTAGCAAGTGTGAAGTTATACCTATTTTGGTTTTAATTTACATTTCTCTGATGGTTAGTGGTGCTGAACATTTTTTCATGTCTGTTGGACAATGGATCTAGAGTAGCCCAAACAGTTTTTTAAAAGAATATAATTGGAGAATTTACATTACTTGACTTTAAGAATCACTACAAAGCTTCATTAACAAAAAAAGTTTGGTATTGGCATAGGGTAATAATTTTAAGGAGCAAAATAAATAGCTCAGAAGTAAACATACCTATTTTTGATCAACTGATTTTTTTTTACAAGATCTCAACTCAGTAAGAGAAAATTAAACTGTTTCAACAAATAGTACTGGAACATCTTATCCATATGGAATTAAAAAGACCCTAATATATATAAACACAAATTCTAGATGTTACAGTTCTAAACATAGAAACTAAATATATACTACTTCTGGAATAAAATGTAGATTATCTTTATGTTTTGGGTATAAGCAAGCATTTTTTGGACAGGACATAAAAAACAATAGCCATAAAATAAAAACAATAAATAAATTAGGCTGTCCAAATCACCAACATTTGCTTACCAAAAGACACTGGTAAGAAAATGAATAGATAAGCCATGACTGAAAGAAAATATTAACACTACAAAACTCTGACAGATTTATATTTAGAACTTATAACAGAAAATAATTGTTTAAAAGAGTTAAAAATCAATACCTAGTTCACAAAAGGAGATATTTGAATATCTGAGGTATGTCCAGAAACTACCCATTATAAATATTATTCTACAATGAAATAACTGGCAATAAATATTGAACTCCACATTTTATTGGTCAGAAGTATTCTATACAAATACGGAAAGAGCAAATGCTAAAATACTAAACTCTGGATTTGTATTGGAATTGTATCAGCATGTAGTCATAACTTTGGATATATTGAATATAGAAATATATAACCTATAGAAATATGCAGAAATAAACCTTTTTTACAGGGTCTGTCCCAAAAGAATCACCTGCAGAAACTGTTTTTAATTATATTGACATTGGCTCAATACTTTTGGGACAGACCTCTTATATTTATCATCTTCTTAGCTCTGGCTAGAAGCAATGGCATTCCAATTAGAATGAGTACACCTAAATACAGTTTACTTTCTAAATACTTTCTCTATTTAAAGAAACCAGGATTACATAAAGGACTGAGGCAGGAGAAATATAAATTGGAATTGGAACATCGTTGTTAGAGTAGAAAGCGAAAAGTGCACCAAAAAAAAAAAAGGAAGATAATAATAATAATGAGGCAATAATAAAGGGGCATAGGAGCCAGTTGGAAGGAATCCTTATTGGCCAGATCTTGAAGAATTTGAGCATGAAGGTAAATAATAATAGTAAGTATAATACGTTTCATAAAATAAGAATTAGTCTATATGTATGTAAATGAGGTAAGTAGCTAAATAATTAGCAGGAAAGGGAAATCTGTCTTGTAAAATGGAATGAATATCAATAAATATTTCCAATATTTAACACAGATAAGCTTGAAAATCAATGGATGATAAAAGTAGTGAGTGAAAATTTGATTACACACAGGAAATGTGCATCATCTCAACATAGCTGCAGCTTTTATTAATAAAAAGAATGAAAAGCAAATTACACTAGAGAAGCCTGGCAGTAACCATTTTCACCAAGAAATTAAAGCTAATATGTCAGAATTATAAGAAACTGACTTAGGCCTCTTTAGATGATATATTGAGGACATAGCTTTACTTCATATTTGATATTCTTCACCATGGAATGCATAATCTGATCCAAAAATATCAGTTAATGACCCAAGACATCCCACGATCTCCTATATACTTCAAAAATATCAATGTCACAAAGACAAAGCTGAAGAACTATTCCACATTAAAGGATACTGAAGAGATTTGATAACTACATGTACTGTATGATCCTGAGTGGGATTCTCTTTTGAAGAAAAAATGCCAGAAAGAACATTATTGGGACCATTGAATAAAACTGGATATGGACTCTGGATTAGATAGTAATGTACTGCTATTAAATCTGACTATGATAACTATACTATGGTTTTGTTAGAGAATGCCATTTTCTTACGAAAAACACACTGAAGATATTTAGAGATAAAGATGCATAATATCTCCAAATTACTCTCAAATTTCAAAAAAACATACAAGAAAGTAGATGTATATGGAAAAAATAATAAAACAACTGAGATAATATGTAAACCATTGGTGAATTTAGGAATTCCTTGTGCTGCTCTTATAGCTTCTCTGTGACTTAGAAATTATGTAAAAATAAATAACTTCTCTTATATATAGCTAGTGGAAACATGAACTAGGTTTTTTAAAAAGATTTTATTTATTATTTTTAGAGAGAGAGGAAGAAAGACAGGCAGAGAGGGAGAGAGACATCAACATATGGTTGCCTTTCACCTGCCCCCAGCCATGGACCAGACTGGAGACATGGCTTGCAACCTGGTTATGTGCCCTGGCTGCAAATCAAATCAGCAGCCTTTGGATTCACAGACTGAACCCCGTGCCAGCAGCCAGGGTTCAGACCTAGATGTTTTTTAATGCATCTGGCAAGCTTCTAATTTTTGCTTTTCTTTGGGGTCCTGCCCCAAGATTCAATGGGAATACTTGGCAGCCAATTTGTCTTGCAGAGGACCTCTATCCTGGCTACCACTGATTGAACATACTGAAGACACCTGACCCAAACTAAGTCATTACGCTTTTTCCTCCACTAGCTATTTTTAGAACAAGAGTAAATGATTAATTTTAAAAATACATGTATGCCTTGTTCTCACAGTTGCCTTTTCACAGATAACACTTTCTGTCTCTCCCTCCCCTCTTCTCTTCCTCTGTCTCTCTGTCTCTCTCCCTCACTCATAATTGATTTATCTGAATGGTTAAATAATGATACTCCGTTTTTATCATTTCTTGGATTTCTTTGAGTAGAATTAATACCTTGCACACAAATGGTTTCTTGCCTTGTCTGCTCCTCCACAGTGTTTCCTGGTGAGACTCTATCCATATAGGGGTTAGACCTATGTTTCCAAGAGGATTTAATTCAAGAGAAAAAGTATTAGGAAGCCCAGTTGGCCTTAAATTCATCCTATGTTCTCCAATCCAGTCTTACTAGGAATAAGGCTGATATTTTTATCTTCATCAGTCTGATTCCTACATCTCTAAAATTGGTTCAGAACCATGGGGGGGAAAGGGGTGTGATTAATTATCACCCTCAAACAGCAACAACTGCCAGGCAGTCTCTGCAGGGTGGCTGGAAAAATAGAGGAAAGCAGCCCATGGGGAGAGAGATGACGCAGACTTGGAAATACAAGCATTGATGAATAGCTCTTTAATTCCTCATTCTGGTTCCTCCTTCAATGTCACTTACATGAGTCCCTCCTCTTGGAAACTGCCCCTGTCCTCCCCACAAAAACACACATACTTCTTTAGAATAAATCCCCCTTTGGGACTGAGACTGGGATCCAAAGAGTCTGAACTGATTCCAGGCATTCTTCTTTCTGCCAGTATGGAAAATTCTTAGACATATTTTTGTAAATTCTGTAATAATGAAGATTGTACTCACAGTTGCTAGAAAACCTAGTCTCATATTCTCCTAAGGGACAATTGGACTTTAAAACCACAGAGAAAGACATCATTTGGGGATAGGCTGGTTGTAATCTTGTATTCCAGAGTGGATGGTCCGAGTACAGTCTCAGAAATGAAGAAGTAAAGATTCATAATACCAAGAGAGGAATGCTACAGGCTGGACTCTTATGCTGGTGAAGTCAGGATCCTTTGTCTTAAACCCCCTGTCCTTATTTCTAAAAGTCAAGATGGAAGGGATACACTTCAAACAGGTTGGAAAGGATGCTCTCATGATGGTGCTGGGGCCACTGTAGCAGAATGATGATAAAGTGTTTGAAACTTGTTAAGAATTTCAAATAAGGAATTTGCTAGAGGGTCCATCTTATTTCTCTATATATCTAATCTTACATGTAGAGAAATAAGATTTACATTTGTCTTCTTGGAAACTGAGCAAGAAGCAAGAAGGAAATGAAGTGTAATATTTAAAGAGTTGATAGAAAACCCCACCAACCTAGCATTCTGTATCATGTGAAATTATCCTTCATAATCGAAGAAGAAAACAAAAGAGTTTTCAGACAAAATTGAGAGAATCTGTTGCCTGTGCATCTGCCTTGCTAAGAATGTTAAAAGAAATTCTTTCTTTAGGGAAAAGTAAAATTACGTATTTCAGAAACTTAGATCTACATAAAGAAAGAGTGTGGAGAAGGAATTAGAGGAGATAAAATAAAAACTTTTATATTTCTTATTCTTAATTGATCTACCAGATGATTACCTTCAAAATGAGAATAGCAATATATGCTTATATGGTTATGTATAAATATGAATGAATGAAATGAAGGACAGCAATGATGAAAGGGCAGTAGAGAGGAATTCAGATTATCATAATGTACTCATATTACTATAAATATATAACATGACAATAATAGTTGTATTGTTTGAATATCTTTATATTCAAGGCAATTCCACACATCTATCATTTTATTTATTTATTACAATAATGTTAGATTCTTGTGGAAATGACAAAAGTGTAATGACTAGTACACTAATGGATTACGGCTAAAGTATAGGTTTCTTTTCTTTTTATTAAGATTTTATTTATTATTTTTAGAGAGAGGGGAAGGCAGAGAGGCAGAGTGGGAGAGAGACATCAATGTATGGTTGCCTTTCACCTGCCACCAGCTATGGCCCTGGCTGGAGACCTGGCTTGCAACCTGGTTATGTGCTCTGGCTGGGAATTGAACCAGTGAACTTTGGGTTCTCAGGCTGGTGCCTAATCCACTGTGCCACCAGCCAGGGCAAAGCATAGGTTTCTTAATACCACCTTAGGGACCATTCTATCCAGTCATAAAAATAGTTGACTTTTTAAAATAATTAACGTCACAAAAGTTAAAAATAAATTCTTTCCCCAGGGACCTAAGTTTCTGAAAACTAAGTTAATGCTCTTTCAGACATTAACTTACAGCAGGTCATGTAATTTCCACTTCATCTGGAAAAAATTCTTCCAAAAAATACTTCATGAATCACATGATCTATTTGTGGTACAGAGGAAGGGATGAGCTAAGGGTCAGAAAGAGACTAAGAAATATCTTGAGCAAACAAAGTTTATTTATGTAATAAAATCTTGATTTACAGAAGTGATCTTAGGTGTGGGGTAGCACATAGAAAAGGAGGAAAGGGAGTGGAAATACAAATTAGAATGGTTAATCTAGACATCACACCTGCCTGATAAGAAATAGTGACTTTAATATTATAGAAGAGCTATGAATGGTATACTGTTATGCCAAGGTTTAAATCGGGCTCAGATGCCAAATTGAGCTCATTTCAGAGGGTAAAAGTGAGATTTGGTATGGGTCTAGGGTGAGGATTTAAAATGGCACAATATATAATATCAACAAATACTGGAAAATGATGTGTGTTTGTTAAGTAGAAAAACTAACATATCTTTATTGTACAAAATCAGAACAGTTTCTAAAAATTGAAGACATTCACCTTCAGTAAGTTTCCTAAGGAAACCTGAAGACTCAGTGTAGAGAGATAAGCCTCTATTTTAAAGAACAGAGGGACCATACTCTAAGTTTCTTTAGGTCTCTACTGAAAAAAAAAAATAAGTAGATGGATAAATGTTTGGAAAAATCATGCAGAAATGATTAATATGAGAGAAACAATGAGACTTAAGATGTGGTGGTTCTTAATATAATAATAGTGAATGAGTCTTGGCTGGTGTGGCTCAGTGGATTTAGCATCGGCTTGCAAACCAAAGGGCTGCTGGTTCAATAATGGTGAATGCATTACCAGAAAATAGTTATAAAAATTGGAACATACAGAATCCATTTTAAGTGTTTTCTTTGCTTTCTATTTAATTTTAGTTATTTGCTTAATAATTATTTTGCTACTGCTGTGAATATTTTAGGGGAATAAGTTACCTTCATTTAATGGTAAAAGTATTTGATTTGGTCAAAGAAAATATTTCCATGGTATTACTTTGGATATTCTCATATTTTACTCTCCTAAAAATTCAAAGCAGAACAAGAAATAAGATGGTAAGTCATCCAGAATAAAGGAAATTGTCTCCAAAACAGCCCACTGAGGACTTATGCCAATCCTATAGGCACTGATGAAAATAATACAATTAAGATTTAGTTTCTTTTACCATCACTTTATATTCTTTGGGTTGTATTGCAAATATACAGTACACTGAATGTGTCCTTACACAACTGATGCTGATAAGCTGTAGTGAATTCAATTTTTCCTTGTCAGAACATCATCCCTCCCTGACTGAGAGAACCTTCCAAACTCTATCCCTGAGCCACAGAACACTCCAAAATGCAGAGGACGAAAGAGGGGGCTTACACTTTCCTCTAAGCACAGAGTGTGATACAAAACCATGTTTGTCACCAGCATATGCCAGGTGATAGGCTGTTTCTCTTTATTGTGCAGCTCAGGTAACCATAGAACATTATGCATTGTGTACCTACAATAATTTATGTCTTACTGAGTATTTGTGGTTACAGATGGGGCCGTGTTGTATTAAAAAGAATAGCACGGGTTTTTTTTTGTCCTCTTTAGAAAACAGGAGAAGGAACTATTAAATTCTGGCAGAGATACAAAGAGAGAGATTTTCTTTAAAGAAAACTTTCTTTTGGCCTTCCAATTTGGACTCTCTCTCCAGGTGTATACTTTATTCATTTAACGTTCTTTTACCATCACTAAAAATGCCTTCCCAGCACCTACCTTTTGAGAAGTAATCATGGTTGCCCTTTATTTCTACCCATGCCAAGCAGCAGTAGAAAGAGGTAGCAATGGGCTCTGCGGGTCTAAACATTGCGTGACACCAGGGCCTCACTGTCCTAACAAGGCCAGCTGGGGAACAGTGACCGCAGACTCCCTGCAACTATACCATCATCAAGGACGTTATTTACAAGGAACAAATACCTTATTATAAAGAGAAAACAGAGGCAAGAAAAATGAAGTAAATTTCTCAAGGATGGACTCTCAGCCAGTTTCTAAAAGCCTCTTGTCAAGTTTATAAATGTAATTCTTAAATGTCTGGTAAGAGTAGCACACAAAATGCCAATGATCAGGATCAAATAATTCTTTCTGAAAAAAAAAAAAGAAAAAGGAAAATAGAGTATTTTTATGCTGCCAAGTCAAGGGTATGAAAACAAGTTATTTTTCCCTTAAAAAGATAGGTTCAAGTTAGCAAGGTGTCTCCTACAGCCATAGTTAGCTCACGATATTATCTTATAAGAACAATGTCTGACTTTGTTACATGCTGAGGCATGTTAACATATGTGTATCACACATGAATGTTACATTACCTGTTGAGAAAAGATGGAATCCATTTGTTATGTGGGGGTTAGATATAACTCCAACTCCAGGCAAATGCATTTATTCATACTGATTTTCACCCATGTTGCCCTATTTCAAGATATTAATAAAATTAAACTCAAACACTTCTGATTTATAATTAATTACTTTCAGCTTTCCTTATAATTAAGAGTTGTTCCGGACTTGGTAACCTAACTTTTAGAAGTTAGTTGCACAACTCTTCTCAAAGGTCTGACTTTCATACCACTGGACTAAAGTTCATCTGTACCAGCTAACTAGGAAAACATTTTTGTTATAACTAGAACTGTAGAGAAGCTGTGTGTTAGCAAAAACCAGATTGCAGGCACTATCTTTCCCTTCCATAGGCATCATGGAGCAGGTGTAATAGGGGAGAGCAGATACATCAATGAGACTTGACTCATTGATATTGATGTTTAAAGTGTTACAGTATCTGGTCTTAGAACAAAAAACTAATTTCTTCAATTATGTTTGCCACATTTTATACATACAGTCTCTTTTTGTTTTCCTTTAGAGATTTTAGAGTGCTAGATTGTGATAATTGAAGGATTATATATTCTTTTCGGTTTCTCTAAATTATGGTACAGCTTTGACTGACCTGATTTTTTCTAGGGCAGGAAATATGTTTTGTTGTTCTTTTACCATGTTTTCAGACTCATAAAATATAGTACTTGACTGTGCATAGCAGAGGCACTCCAATGACAGAGACTAATTGATTCTCAGAAAGGGGGAAAGAGTTTAACACAATTTTCTTTTCCTTGGAGGCTGGAGAAGAGAGAGAAAGCAGATGCTAATGTATTATGTAAGGGCATAAACACTACCATTTTTTTTTTCAGAGGAACATTACTAATGAGAACAATTAACATTTCAGAACTGAGTTAAGGCCCTTAACTGTGTAGACAACATAACTATTCAATTTTAGTATTCATATATTTTAGCAATTATGGCAGGTAGATGCACCATCTAGATTTTTATTGCTAATGTTTTGCAAATACTCCAGAACAAAAGATTTTAATTTGACTTTATGGCTTCATGTTGTTAATTATTATTATTAAGTTATAAGGACAGGTGAATAGAAAATATATTTTATGTTGGCTAAAGAGAAGTATTGAGTATATAGCTATAGTTTCTCTCCTTTATTAATTAAGTAAATATGGTTAGGAAATAAAATATTTCTTCCTTAAAATCTTAGTTCCTATGTATTTGTTCAAGAACTTTGTAAAATTCTTTGGCAAGATTTTTAAAATATTGCCAGATATGGGGTGAATTACGGCCCCATGAATTATGAATTCATTGCGTTGAAGTCCTAAAACACATATACCTCAGAATGTGACTTTATTTTGAGATAGGGTCTTTATACAGGGAATCAAATTCAAGTGAGGTCAAAAGATAGTCCCAAACCCAGTAAGACTGCTATCTTTATAAAAAGGAGAAATTTGGACACAGACACGTGCATAGAAGGAAGACAATGTGAAGAGATGAATGGAGAAAATGGCCATCCAAAAGCCAAGGACAGATCTTCTCCTCTCCTCATAGTCCTTACAGGGAACCAACCCTGCAGACACCTTGATTTTGGACTCTTGTTGTGTGAGACAATACATTAGTACTGTTTATGCCACTTAATTTGTGGCACTTTGTTATGGCTGTCCTGGAAAACTAATACATTACCTAAACCTTTGTAGTAAACAGAATAATGCTCCCAGCCCCCATTGCCACATCCTAAATCTTGGAATCTTTGAATATTTTACTTGGGAAAATACAAAGAGACTTATATTTGCAAATGGATGGAAGAGGAAGGAGGTGAAAGCAATATAATGTGACAAATACTCTATTGTTTCTGATTTTGAAGATGAAAGAAGGAAGCCATGATAACAAGGAATTGAGTGGTCTCTAGAAATGAATTTCTCCCTAGAAGCACCAGAGGTAGTACATTCCACCTGAAGCTTTGACTTTAGCCCAGAAAAACTGATTCTGAATTCCTGACTTCAGAACTCTTAAGAAAATAAATCTGTGTTGTGTAAGCCACAAAGTGTGTGGTGGTAAAATGTATAGTAGTGATAGGAAACTAATACAAACTCTACCTTTCCAAGGTTGCTGTAGTGTTAGAAATTCAGTTCTGTATCCTACTACCCTAGTCATATCACTGTTTAGATGATTGATTTGCTAGAAAATTTTCTAGTAGACTGACTGAAAGCAGCCCATCACTAAAATATTTATAATGAGTTTGCAATTCACTTTTCTAAATTACTTTGACACAACTTAAAGAGCTATAAAAATCCAAGTCTGGACAACCTTCGATGTAACTACACTAAGCTGAAATTAAACTTATTTCCATGTAATTACTCCCAGGTCATGATTAAAATCATAAAAACAATCACTAGCCCTCTTCTTCACAAAGATAAGCAGGATTGGTAACCTAGCATCTTATTTGTCTTCAAGGCTTACCTATAGCTGTTTTTAGGGAAGTAATAATAATAATAATAATTTTGGTCATCCAAAAATAATGAAAGAAGAGAAAAAACAAAAATCACATCTTAATGTTTATATTCTTTCAATCAAAGTGATACTCCTGAAGGAGTTCATTAATGACTTGGGCCCATTAGAATATGTTTAAACAGTGGGTGGGTTATTGGACTTGATTGATCTTTAAGGTTCCTTCCCAACAAGTGATTCTAAAATCCATGATTTTCTGTTGATGTAAATCAAAGCAATGGCACAGATATAGTCTGTTTTCTTATAGTACAATTTATTGGGAAAAATCATAAAACACAAAACTTTATTTCATTTGATAATTTGAATTTATACTCAATAGCACCTCATTTACCTGGCATACTTGCAAACTTGCTTTCAGGACTAAATGAGAGAATATTTCTCAAAGTTGGGCACACTAACTGACACAGAAAAGCCTTTACATTTTTTAAAAAATAACTGAATATTCCTTTAGTTACAAAATCTTTATTTTAAAACTAAATTATAAAGAAATTCCTCACAATAGAAATTTTATGAATATGAATAGTTGCTTCATGATTCAGAGATAATACTGTGACCATTTATTTGCTTATTAAAAAATAAGGTTTTGCCCTAGCTGGTGGCTTAGTGGATAAGGAGCTGGCCTGTGAACCCAAACGTTGCAGGTTTGATTCCCAGCCAGGGCACATACCCAGGTTGCAGGCCAGGTCTCCAGCCAGCTCTGTAGCTGGAGGCAGGTGAAAGGCAACCATACATTGATCTCTCTCTCTCTCTCTCTCTCTCTCTCTCTCAACCCTCTCTGCCTCTCTCCCTTCCCTTCTCTCTGTAAATTAAAAAAAAAAAAAAAAAAAGTTTTGCTTGACCTTTCAAAATGGGGATGCTGATCCATGAACCTAGGAGCTTCAGGCTCCTTTATGAGAGTGGCTTTATGGGGACAGAAGCATATGAATGATATGGGAGATATTCCTGTGCCTACTATTTTAATAATATAGTTCAGCTTAAAAATTATCTTAGTGATCTTTATCCCAATAAAATTTACATTTACATAGAATACTTTAATAAGAATATTTCAACTATGTCAGTCCCTAGACACATGGCTAACCAGGTATGGTCACATGACTAAGTTGTCTCTAGGTGAACATAAATGGAAGTGGTATACAAACTGGCAGGACTGTGTCACTAATAAGAGAGAGTATAGCTCTGGTCACCCAAGTTTCTTTATCCTGCTGATTAGAACAGGGATGTGATTTCTGGAGCCCTCTCAACTTTGAAACTTTAGAATGAAGGTCACACCACCAAGGAAATATGGAAGTAGTCTGGGTAACTAATTATCCTTAGACCACCAGAACAGCCTTATCTAAATTTGGACTATTATGAGAGAAAGTGATAACCTTTCATCATATCTGAGCCATTGTCATTTGGATTTATATTAGATGCATCCAAAACTAAAAGAAATATTATCATATAGGCTTTCTTATCTTATAGACATTACTACTAAAGATTTTAAACCCTAGTTGAATGTTTATAACCAGACACATAATTCATATCATGTATTTTTTGCTATTTACTTGTGGGTTTAGCAAAAGCAGCAGTTGTGTTGAAAAACCTAGGCACCTGCATGTCTAATAACTATTTTCCTTTTAATACAATAACCTTAAAGTGTGTTGTGCCTTCAAAAATTTGTTGAATTTGATAAAATTGAAAGCTATCATCTCAGCTCACAATCAAAGTGTATGCTCCATAATACTAATTTCAATTTAACTGCAATCATAAGAATACTCAGAGGTAAAATAGAACAACTACTACAAAGAAGAATCTCTGAAGAATAAGCATATTTATAGCTCAGTCTTTTAAGTAACTGCAAACACATGTTTCTAAAGCTTTTGAAATAAATACCATTTTTTTTCAGTTGTCAAAAAATGCCATTACCCTGAAGAATCCATTTGAATTTGCAGACAAAAACAAAGTGAATTGTCTTGCTAGATTAGTCAGTGAGTAAGAATGTTCATGATTCACTACTCAAAGGAAATAAAAACAAAAATGACTGTAAAAGAGATAGGCTGCTAGGGGTCGGAAGAATGGAATTTAGTGTTGTTATTTCAGGAAGGAATTCTGAAGAAATTTAAAGGTGAAACATAGCAATTTAATAGATATCTGCACTAAGGACTGAAAACTGATAAAAACATGCCAGAAAGACAGTGAAAGAAGGAGATTCTAAACATATCAACAAGGATAGGGCTGAGTTATCCTCTGGATGAATCTAAGGAAACCATGAACAAAGGCCTCCAGGGAATAATATAAGAGATCTGGACTGAGATAAAAATCAAGCTCCCTATTCAAGGAGGAATAGGGCACATAATGACCAAAAGTCTAGGTAGTAGGAAATCAGCATAGCTCACTCTAGGTGGCTGACTAGTCATTATCAGAGTTCTAGCAGCAGGATCAGGTTGTCAGTGGTGAAGAATGAGGCTATTTGAAGTAAAGACTACTATGCAGAAATGAGTTAGCAGGCAGAAAATGTTAGTGCAGAATGAGAGGAATGAGGCAAAATTTCCATCACTGTGAACTTGGGGTACACTAGAAAACCCCAAGTTTACCAAGACAGGCCTTTAAATTCAGAAGTCAAAGACATGTGAACTCCAAATGGAATGCTCAATGTTTAGCCATGACCTACTGTTGTGTAAATCTCCTACTCTAGGACTATTGATCTTGGGGACAGAGAGAAGCAGGCCCAGGCTAAGGAGATTTCAAGTGGAAAGACAATATTATTTTCTTTTAAATTTCTATGACACCGCAGAAAATAATATGGCCCTGTAAGATGGGGAAGAAAGGTGTGGTCAAGGTTGTAATCAATCAAGAGAACTAGAAAATCCAGGAAAAGGGAAAATGGAACTCAAATAAACACAATCAAAAAGAGAAGGGAAATGAGGATGAAGTAGATAGTGGTGAAAGCAGAGTCTGGGTGTCATTCTACTACGAAACAAACGTGGAGTTGGGCTGCCCAGCACCACCCACAGGCATAGTCAGAAGACCAAGGCTGGTGGGAAAGGAGAGAGGACCTTGTTAAAAGGTGGCCCAATTTGGGAGGGTGGGAAACTCCCCAGCTCCAGGCTCCTCTCTTCTGCAAAATCCAGACAAAGACCAGCCATGCCCAGAAACAGTGCAGGTAGTTCCCACTTCAGGCTCTCCGCTCAGGGTCGTGTGCGCACCTGTCACCGCAGCCGCCAGGTGGCTGGCGGGGCCCGCAATCCCGCCGCAGCTACTCCGCACCGGCCGGAGGCGGATTCCAAAAGAAAAGGGGGAGCCTTTGCCTTCCCTCTGCTTAAATTTTCCAGCCCAAACTTCCACACACTTCAGAAGGTCTTGTCCTTGTCCCTGCTTAGACTAACAGGCCAGTACCACTCCCCGTCTCCACGTTGACCTCTGTACTTCTGCCGCTGATCACTGGGGGCAGAAAGGGAGTAGGAGGGCTTTGCCATCTGTCACTCTTGAAGGCTCAGCTCAATGGCCTCTTTGCCGCGCCTATGGGTGGGGAAACTTGTCCTGCCCTTGCACTAGCACCCGTGCTGCCCCCTGCCGGTGTTTCCCCCGGCCCCTACTCCAAGGTCAGGCCAGGTCTCCCGGTCACAGTACCGGTTTCCATCCAAAACAAACCCAGGGAATCGGAAGAGATCTGGAGTCAAGAAGGCTTGGAGCACTAGAGTTGGAGGCTGCAGAGGAGTCAAAATGCAAGGAAGCCACAGGACATATGGAAACAAAAGGGAAGTTCAGAAAATACTTTTTTTCGTCGTTAATATCTTTCAAGATTTAAATATAAAGAAGAAAAATTTGTTTAGCACCAAATTGCTGTTGCTGAAAACCACGTCAGCAGGGACACAAATCTCTATTGCTCAGGTTTGCTGAAAAGGGGAAAGAGGAAAAAGGTTCTAGAGAAGATGGTCTATTGTGTAGGCTTTGGACATGCAAATGAAGATACTGAGGCAAAAGGCAGAGAAAATTGGAGTATGCTGCCATGACTTGGGGAGCAGTATAGATGTATTTAATCACAATCATTGTTTCAGTATCTGGGAGTCCATAATAGAGAGGAGACACAGTTATACAGGTGTCCTGGTTTTTGAGCATGCCTAAAACACTCCATGTTGGGGAGGTATTTCCTGCTGTTATTTCCTCTGCCAGAAATGCTAATGCAAAGTCATCCATCAGCCTGATTTGCTTTTTTATCCCATTTGGTGCTTTAGACAAATGGTATCTTCTCATTGAGGTCTCTGTCACTCTGTTTAAAATTGATCCCTCTATATACTCACCCTCTTTTTTTCCTCCTATAATGGGTTAAATGATAGCCCCTAAAAGGTGTCTGCCAAACTTGTGAATACAGTCTTTGGGAAAAGGAACTTTGCCAATGTAATTGAGTTCAGGGGGTTGAGATGAGAGTTCCTAATTGTGCCTTAGGGTGGGCCCTAATCCATTGCCAGGAGGTTCTCAAAGGAGACTTGAGACACAGAGAGAAGGCAGAAGTCCACAACGAGGAATGCCTGAAGCTCCAGAAGCTGGAAGGAAATAGGAAAGATCCTCCCCTGGAGCCTGCTGAGGGAGCCCTGACTGCAGACTTCTGGCCCTCAAATCTGATAGAGAATAAATGCCTTGTTTTATATTATTATATATTATATATATACATATATAATATTATATATTATTATATATGACAGCCCTAGAAAACTAATACTTAGTCTTTATCAACACGTGATATATTATGTTTTACTTATTTTCTGTTATCTTTCTCCCACTGGAAAGAAAGCTCCAATGAAACAGGGATTTCCCACCAGCACCTAGAACTAGTGTTGCCTTTTGTTAGGTACTCAATCAATATTCATTTGGATCTTTGTGGAACAGAGAAAACAGAGCACCCTAGAATGAGAACATGAGTGAGACTGAGAGCCTCAGGCAAGTTGATGTTCCATTTGGAAATGACCAAGAGACTATCAATTTCATGAACCTCCAGAGCCTAAAGAAGTTATTGGGGGTGAGGGTCACCAGGTTAGGCTTGAGGCCTAATATAAAAACAAGAACTTAGCCCTGGCTGGTATGGTTCGGTGGATTGAGCATCAGCCTGCAAACCCAAGGGTCACTGGTTCTATTCCCCAGTCAGGGCACGTAACCAGGTTGCTGGCAGGTCCGTAGCTGAAGGCAGGTAAAAGGCAACCATACATTGATGTTTCTCTCCCCTTCTTCTTCCCTCCCTTCCCCTCTCTCCAAAAATAATGAATAAAAATTTTTTTAAAAAACCACTCACACACACACGCAAAAACCACACAACAACAAAAACAAGAACTAACTAAGAAACTGAAGAAATATTTTAAAATGGATTTTCATCCAGAAAAAAACTCCCTCAAATTTCAGGAAACTGCCCAAACCCAACAGCCTCCACTTTCCATTTTCTTAATCAGGTAATAATAGTAATTAATTGACAGGAAAGCCTACTTGAAAAGAAACTGAATATAGACATCTGAGTACTGATAATGTGTCCAGAAGAAATGCAGTCTTTTCAGTGAGAAAGTTCCCTGGCAGCTGAAAAAAATAACCCAGAAAAATAGGAGCATTCTTATTCCTCCCTGTGAAGGGCTGTATATCCATCATGTTTTGCTCCTTGTGACCTTCCATGAAGCAGTTCAAGTTCAAGACATTTCCAAGAAGATGCTTTTCTTTCAGCTAAGGGTCTATTCTTTAATAAACTGGGAAAGCTGATCAACTAAATTTAATTATTGGTGAATGACTCAGGCACTGATAGACCAGAATCAATACAATTTTTATGGGGAGAAAACTTGTTTGACCTCAAGATACTCCATGTACCCATGAATTTACATTACTTCTAGGTACGGTTGGTCATGTTTTTAGGTCAGTCACTTGTCCCCATCACAGATCCTCCAACTTCACCATTTAGGTTTTTGCTTTAGAGGAAACACACAGGTAAACAAACATTTCTGTAATAAGGAAGTTTAGTACCCTGGTTATCACCTTGGAAAATAGTGAGAAATATATATATTCCTAAGTTTTTCTGATTTTTAAAAATAAATGTTCAGCCTTAGCAATACAATTTTTGTAAAGATTGGAAAGAGAAAAGAAGCATAGACCTTGAAAGCTTCAAATCAAGGGGATAAACACACTAAATAGTTCTAAGGCTATTTGAAGTAGAAAATGCCTTAATCAGTTCTCATCATGCCAACCAAATATGACTTGGCATTTAGCACTACCTTTTTATACACACCCTTTAAACTTAAATCCAAATTTCTTAAAAAGAAAAGCTTCGATTTATTTATGAATAGAAATCTATGAAGAATAATGGGCTTTTTTTTTTTCTTCAAAATCTTCCAGGAGCTACTGTTTTTAGACTTGATTAAATTAGTTAACAGCAAATGAGTTTGTCCTTCTACAGAAGCAAATTTTTTTCACTCTCTTGCTATATTTATTACAGTTTATCTTGTGAAATTAGGTTTACTGACAAACTAATTGAACTGGAAATGGTAAGGTTTTGACTAGTCTAGTGATCAGAACACAAATCAGCTCTTTAAAAGCCAATGAACTGACTTCTGGTTTTATTGTTAACTTTCTAATGCCCACCATTGCCCTGGCCCCCTTTGACTTATGGGAACTGAGTATGTCGACACATCCCCTATTTCTGAGAATAAGGATAATAGTAACACCAGGGTTAAATAAGAATAAATATAAGAAGTACATTACACAAGTACAATCTCCTTAAATGTTAGTTTCAATTATTATTAGTGTATAAAAGAAAATGAGAAAGAAGAAAAACTGAACTAATGATTGATGAAGGTGACATAATATTAACGGGTTACAGAAAAAGGCACATCCCTAAATGTGTCTTCTCTAACTCTTAGAATAGGCTTGGAATTGGAAAGAGAAAAACAAACAATGACAGAAAAGCAATATCAATAATAATATAGTGAGAAAGACCAGAACGTTCTAATGTGCTTAACTGTCCAGATCTCAGTTAATTTTATAACAGAAGGGGAAAAGGGCATTTACACACTATACAAGAATTTTATATTCAAAGAAATCACATAGTTTGGAAGAAGAACTGAGAACTAGAGGTAAGTGGCTGCGCCAACTCCTAAAAGCAAATAACTACTGGAAATTACAGACTAGATCTTTTATTTACATATAGCATAGGTTCCAGCTTCAGAACAAAATGGAATATATACCTGCTTGGGTATGGCCAATGAAACAGGCTTTATATAAATCTTTTTTAAATAGGAAAAAAAGAGTTTCCTGTGAAGAGAGAGAAAGAACCAGACAAGGAAAACTTGACCTAGTAAAAAAAAAAAAAAGCCCTGGATTTGGGGAGGGGGTAAGGAAGGATAATTAAAAGTGGTACCAAGTAGGAGCTTCTAGGTAATTGACCTAACATTAAAACACCAGGAGAACAACAACAAAATACCTTTCAATAGTAGGAGGAAAAGAGTCAAGTAAGTAAGTATTGTTATTACCACCATGATACTATTAGGCCTATAAGTTCTTAAGCCTGGAAAAATTCGGCGATAGTAAATAAAGTATTTTTTTCTCACAACTGCATGTATAATGAATTTGTTCAACATTTTTCTAACAAATAAGCTGTTATTGTCTTTGATAATGTACTTGTATAGAAAAAATGATCCCCTTTGCACTTCATTTTATTCTTGCAAATAATACTGAATATAGATGCATGTAGTATCACCCCTGCAAATAAGAGACTGAATTTACTCTGACCCACAATTTGTAGTAACCAATCTGGGAAGTTAACAACTATCTTCAGGTCAAACGTGTCAAGTCGAACAACTTTCTCCAGCAACTAGTCCAGGAAACCAAGCAATCATCCTTGAAACAAGCAGCCCAAAGAACCAGGACTTGATTAATAAACTGATAAGATTTCCCAATTTTTGCCCTCACTTCCAATTTAGGATCACCCAGAAAAGGTCAAATGTGTTCCACAAGCCAATCACATAGGATGCTCTACCTCTACTTAATATAATATTGTTGACCAATAGATCTTCCATCACTAACATCACTAACATCAGGGCACACCTGAAATCTTCCCTTTTTGACTATAGAGCCTTCTCTGGTTGCCTTTGAGTCTCTGCTAACTATAAGTTATGATTCCTGTCTCTTTTGTTATAATGAGCTCAGAATAAATAGACTTTGCTTATTCTCATTTGGGTGGTCATTGTTTATTTCCACACAGATGCAATTAAAATACATATCTTTGATCTGATAATTCATTGACTGTATTATTGAGCTCATACTGTAAAGGGGCTGGTACAAAATATATTTTGTTCTAGTCTAAAGGGAAAATGTAATATGACTTCTAGCTGTCTAACTACATATTAATTATGTTATCCCCTTCTCTCATTCCATCTTTTTACCTCAATGTCTTCTGGTAAAATACAGTGAGAAAAACAAAAGTGTTATTTTGAAGGCAAGCATTTAAAATTTATATTAATTGTATTTTCCACCTTATCTCTCATTCATCCCTTCCACAAATTCTAAAAATAAACACAAAATTTTACTGAATCCCACTTTATACTTCCTTGTATACATCTTATGATTTTCTTATTCTTACAAGTTCACTTGTGTTTGTCTCAAGGCTAGAAATTCCTTCCTCTTAACCAAATACCTGGCACAATATACTTAACTTCCAAATTACAAGTCAAATGCTTCTCCTTCATAAAAACTTCTCAATCACTGATATCTAAAATGATCTTCAGTTCCCCTGAATTTCTCTAAGGACTGCAATCTCTTATCAAACATTTTTGTATGGAAATTGGTATTGTTCTTGGTCTTTCTTTCTTTGATAGAGGGTTAAACCACTGTTAAGTGCTGGAAACATAATGATAAATTAGACAATCCATTAATCTTTGAGGAGACCACACTCTAATGAGGATGTTTATATGTGTGCTATATAATTCACAATATTATCATCTGACAATCTCCACAGGATTGCAAAGGGGACCCATTTGTCCCACCTGGCAAGATCCTGCATATGCTTGAAGAGAAGATTATGCAGGCTTCCTGCCCTATATACCACCACCCATTCCATTCCCACATTGTTTCTTCCACACGGTGGGCCTTGAAAACATATTTGAGTAAAGAGCACTGCCTCTGTTAGCCACTGTTACAGGAATAGAAGCCTGGTCCAAGCAAAAGTAATTGACCTGTTTGTTCCAAGAAATTTGGAATTTGGAAATACAAGTTCAACCTTTATGTTATCAATTACACTCAAAGATTAGGTAGCATGTGGTAACTATTTTCCACTATGTACGTTATTAAAAAATTTTTTTAAAAAAAGGATCCAATATCTGAGACAGGCACACATAAAGTAGGCATTGAAGGAAAAGAGGAAATAACGTTTAGCTTTACAGAGAGAAAGGAAAAGATTTTTTATTCCAGGGCAGGTGTGACTTCAGTCCTCCTCAGGCCTGCCTGTATTTCTTGCCCTTTGGTTCTGTTTGATGACCTGTGAGTGCTCCCTCTAAATTTACAGATTCCATCAAATCTAGCTTAAGAAAATCTCTGTCATTGCATCCGAACAACCTTTGACTAAGAAAGCTACGTCTTCAAAGATAAATAACAATTTGCCAAATATGTGAAGGGGCAGGGCAGAATACTCCAACAAAGAGGGAAATATGACCAGAAATATAGAAACATGACATTTATTTGTGAGTAGACCAGGCTAGTTAAACCATATGATGAATGAAAGGAACTGCTGTAACCTCTAAAAATAAACCTAAACATTTTATTAGGGAATGTGGACTTGGTCCTATCAGATGTGGAAAGGAGGACAGATGTTGTTAAGGAAGGTGCCAAGTGAAAGAGATCAGGCTTCCATCCAGTCTTACTGAAACACAGAGAAATTACAGAACTTACCCCACACCACCTAGAAAGTAATAGAGAGAGGCAGGTTACAAACTCAGGCAATCTAATACCAATGTCTACGCAAGACCACTTATAATAGTTTTATTTCTCAGAGTTTCTGTGTCCAACAGTCAGGGTTTGTTTGAAGATTTAAAACTATGCCTTGAAGCCCCTGTTACATAAATGGTGTTGCTCAGTTAACAGTAGCTTATCACTCCCAAGTGTTTCCAGATCTCCAGCACTCAATCAATGTGCCTGCCTCTGTCCTTAAGAACTTTTAGTTTCTGAAAAGATGCATATATTAAATATAGTTATTGTAATTAATTTCAAAATTTTACATTTAAAGCAAGCCCTTTCTCTGTATAGGTACATATTCAAAAAGAACAGAACACAGCGGGTGTCCTGGAGGCCTCTGTTGGCCCCATTCTTCACCCCAGAGCTCACAGGTTCTTTTAACTAATCCTCATTAATTCTCACGTTTCACTTACCTTGTCTTCTCAACTCCTAATCCACTTCAGCTCCCTCACATGTGTTCCAATGTACTTCTCCCTTCCCCTCATGTCCCCACACATTCATTCAGTCACTCACATTGTCTACAATTTAGCTTTCTATACCTGGCTCTGGCTAAGTTTCAGGTTTTGGGCATTTTTCTGCCCTTTTTCTTTTGATTTGTTTATTTTAATTTTAACTCTTGTTATTCACTGTTATCATCAAAACCAGAAATGGAGAGTTGTTCGGTGGGTATAAAGATTCAGTTATGTAAGATAAATAAGTTCTAGTGTTCTGCTGTACAGCCTAGTTCCTACTGTGCTGTAATGTACACCTAAAAACAATTACCAAGAGGCTAGATTCCTTAACACCCATTGTGTGAGATATCAGGGCTTTTGGCCTTAGTTTTGAAAAAACGGAATGCTCATAATCATCTGAGACAAATAATTCTGGATGTATATAATAACATAGCACCATAACGTCTGTGGTGGGTGAGAACATTCATATATTTTTAGAGTGATTTCTATATCTTATATAGATTTCACTCAAATATTAGTATTTCTTTTTGCCATGTTAAGTATCCTACATACACACACACAACAACAACAACAACAACAACAACAACTAAGAGGCATGGAGGTAATAGATTATTATCTTGATTATGGTGCTGGTTTGATAGATATAGGCATATATCCAAATTGAATACATTAAATGCATGCAGTTTTTAAAATATTAATTATACCTCAATTAAACTTTTAAAAAGTGCCAGTCTGCTGATTCTACAAGCAGATCACGCTGATTAGAGTTATTATATTCATGTTGAAACTCATACATGATTGAAAGAGTTATTTACAAAGTAGTTTCCTCCAAGTAGGCATCCAAAAAATAGTGTCCACTTTCCTGACAACAGTATAGGTCACTGGCAGGAATGCTGGTGTTGGTGCATACCAAGCCAATAACTTCTGTGTAATTCTGATTCTTCATGGCTAAGCAAAATACATATAATTCCATTTCCCGTGATGACCGTATTTGCCTTCTTTCAGCTACAGTAGAGCATTGTTATATCCTGAATGTTTATTTCCCCAAAATTCATATATTGAAATCTTAACCCTCATGTGATGGTATTAGGAAGTGGGGTCTTCAGGTCATGGGAGTGGAGCCCTCCTGAATGGGATTATATAAAAAAGACCTCAGAGAGCTCTCCCAACTCTTCTGCCACTTGAGGACAGAGTGAGAAGATGGCCATCTATGAACCAGGAAGCAGGCCCTTGCCAGACACCAAATCTTCAGGTGCCTTGATGCTGGACTTATCAGCCCCCTAAAATGTGAGAAGTAAATATCTATTGTTTTACACTAAAGAAGGCTGATAGTACCATGTATTGGTGATATACAGAACAATTAAAATATTCATACACTGCTAGTGTGAGGGAAAATTGTTATAGTCACTTTGAAAAATTATCTGGTAGAACCTACTAAAGCTAGCTATACGTATGACCTGTGACCCAGTGACTCCATATCTAGTATATCTAACAGAAAGCTGCAAGTGTATGAGCATGTGTAGTCTTGTTTATATATGCAAGCCCATTAGCAGAATTATACCTAATATTCCAAAACAGAATGTGAGTGTGCATCAGCTCTAAAATGGATAAATGAGCTTATCTCATCCAATATTGAGAATAAATAAACTACAGCTATATACAACATCATAAATCAATCTCATAGATAGTGTTGAGTGAACAAAGCCAGGACCAAAAGAATTCACTGTACTTTTTTTCAAGTTAGATAAAATTTAATTACAGGCAAAATTAATCTGTAGTGAGAAGTCAGGACAGTAGCTACACTTAGGACTCAGATGAAAGATAAAGGATCTTCTAGGGTAGAAACATCCTGTTTCTTGATCTTGGCACTGTTATTTAAATGCATTAACTTCATTAAAAACTCACTGAGCTGCACATTATGTTATGTGCACTTTCCTTCATTCACTTCTATTAAAAATTTCAAGAAAAAAGTTTTTAAAAGATGACACGTTTGTACTTCAACTGAGTGAAATTCAGCAGAACTCTCTACACTGCAGGTTCTATGGCCACACACTCATGTCCCTGACGTGTAGCCTTTGCTATATATTCTTGAATATACCACCTTTATTTAATGAGAAAAATGAACTCTGCTAAGCAGTTCTATTTTGGATGAGTGCTGCAATGATGTAACACAGGGCACGAATAGAATTTCTGGGTGCACGGTAATGAAATGTTTTTCTATAGTTAGGGTTGGTATCAACTGAAACTTGGTAATATGACAAACATTGTTTCTCAGATGGAGATGGAACATCCAGAATGCATGTGCAAGTGCTGCACCATTCCCATAGCACTTGGCATAAGCTTCATTAAAGATGTGTGGTCATAGTAGATCATTGATTGTGTGATGCTGTGGGTCATTCAAGGCATAGTCAGGTCAGTGGGGATAGCAGTCCTCCACACAAAATTTGTCTTCTTCAAGCTAACTTGGCTGGTAATATGGAAGATTTTCACTTTGCTTACCCAGTTACAATCTGGGACAAAAGTATTTCTTGGTTGCTCACTTGATACTCTAGTAGAAGGTATCATATCCATTCACTAAATGCTTTTGTAATAGCTGACACATTTAACCTAGGGATACAAACTCACCTAAACTTTGTGGAAAGCTTCATGCCATTCTACGCTGGGCTGTTTCACTACCTTATCTGAGAAAGAACCTGTCTCCAAAATAGATAAAGTCAGTGGGCATTGACTTCCTCAATTAGTTTTAAGATAAAAGCCTGCAGTCTTTCACTTCAAGTTCTCAGATTTCTGGACAGTTTTCTTCCAAGTCCATATCTTCTACTCTACTGTATTTCTTTCTGTCTAGACTTTGGAAAAATAGCTTTACATTAATCTCAAAGAATGTCAGTAGAGGGCTCTCTACAGATATACTTAACTCAAGAGCCAATGCAGCCAAAATCTTAAGAGAAGTTTTTAAAGTAAAATTAAATATAATTAGGTTTAAATTCTTTCTCAAGAGATGAAGCTTTTGAATGAATATTTTAATAATTCTTATTTTGGGTGTATTGTCACTCTCTTATTTTATTTTAATTAGTTCCAGACCAGCAAAATGGTCTACTGTAGAAAAAAAATGATTTATGAAACACAAAATATTATTACTTTAGGTGTTAACATTAAGACTTACATCAATTTTGATGTAATATAAGTATTATATCAATTAAGTACTTTAAATTTTTTACTTAGAATTCATATTTTCTAATAAAAAGAGTAGAAAATGTTTCTCAGACTTTCTGAGAAACATCTTTGGGAAAAAAAAATTAGCTTACATTACATTCTCACAAATCAGAGACCCAAGACACAATTTTTTTAAGAATGGTGAATTTCCTGTCATTAAGAGCAGATTTATCAACTTCACATAATAAAATCTATTTAATTAATATTAATAATCTGTTATTAATGATGTAACAACTAAATTTAAATGTTTAGTTATTATCTTTATTATCCTTTTTCTTTTTCAAAATCATTTCTACAGCATGGTCAGCAGCATAATGCCTCCCCAAAGATGGCCATGAGCTGATGAATAGAATAACTGTGGCTATTCCATTATCCAGCAAAATGGACTTTGCAGATGTGATTGCAGTACCTGGACCTTGAGTCCTTAAACTTGATTATCTTGATGGGCTCAATCTAATCACATGAGCCCTGGCAGGTAAAGTAAGATTCCATCCTAGTTGGTAAGTGGGGCAGGGATAGTCCCTGGCACAAGCTGAGAGTTCAGTTGCTAAAGCTTTAATAACCAGTGATGCCTGGGAAAATGTCCCAATGGAGGGAAATGCTGCAGCATTGTAATGACTCCAAACTTGAGAAAATGTTTGGGGGTGGAGGGTAATTCCTACAAAGACCACAGAGTTGGATGGTTAGGGTTTAAGATGTATGGACTCACTGCAGAAGAATAACGACTGAGAGATTTCAGCATTCAGCTTTGCGGCTAAATATGAATGCCAGAGAGTATCATTTGCAGTGGGACAAAAGACACACTTAAACAGCAGGCTGAAGGACTAACTGTTAGAGTTCTGGATCTTCTGAGATGTTTGAATGCTCACCAAGTCAGGTTAATTATGCAAAGTTCAGATCCCCGGTCAGGAAAGACTGGGATATTGGAGCATGGGTCAGATATATTTAAATGGATGTCTCAAGGATGCTGACACCGCAATTTCCCTGGACTCTCTGAGCTTGCAAAAGTTATCCCTTTTCCCCACGTCCCCTGTGCTGGGACACCGCCCCACGGATGTCTCTTTTCTACCAGGTAGCAGGTGCTCCCCACTCAGGAACTGCTCCCATATCCCTCTCAGGCTGCCAGCCTACTAACTAACGTTAAATCTCAGCAAAACTTGACTAGAGATGTGCTAAACCTGATGGGAGGAAAGAGAATATATACCTAAATGGTTCAAAAAGTAGCTGACACTTAACAAGAAGTGATAGGGAACCACTCCTGGCATTGGATTTTGAAGGTTCCTTATTTATCAAAAGGAATTAGAATGGAAAACTAGATATATAAGAATTCATTGAATTGGGAGCATTTTCTCAGCACAAGGGACTCAACATCCTAGCAAGAATTCAGGAAATGATATAAATTCTCCACTGGGGTAGATCTTAAAAGGAGAAACAAAAACTTAACATGCATGGGGAAAAGGGTGGCTAAATGGTAGATGCCAGGGACTACAATTCCCTTAATGACCTGTAAACCTGTACAGATGTATTCCCTGCATTTGAGAGCTGAGTAAACTGGTGTCTGAAGCCTTGAAAAAATCTAAGTGACAACAGAATGGCTGAGAGAAGGTGACCTGATTGCACCGCATAACTAGAGCTTGTCACAACAATAAAAGATGAGTGGTTCCTGTGAATGAGATGAGAACTACTGGAAGAGACACAGCCAGAGTGAGAGTGCCTTTGGTCCCAGCTTACAGAGAGCACAGAGCAGAGACTCCAGTAGAAAGAGGCTGAAGTGTAATTCCACTTGTTTAAGGCTGAGGAAGAACAAAGTGACACTCCAGAAAAGAAAAGCACTTACCCAGGGGAAAGGAACTTCAGAAGAAAGACTCCCACAGGTAAAGGGTCAATTCAGGTTTAACATTTTCTAGAATTCTCACTTCTGGGAAGTTTGATCTGAAAAAGAGAGAAGGCCTCCAAATTCAGATAATCGTATTCTAACTGTTAAATTGAGACAGGATTTTATGACACACAAAGTCATAAAAATCATGATGCTTGCCTAATTTTTTACTTAGGAGTGAGGAAATTACTAGCCCAAATTAATAAAGTTGGGAAACCAAATCAACTGCTTTGATATTTGCATCATTTAAGAAAAAATGACCTAAACAAAGAAAATTAAAATAAGATTCTGAAACAGACTCTGAATAATATTTTTGCTTCCTTTAATGGTTGAAACTAATGTAGACCGTACAGTATTATTGCAATGAGACATTTTGTTAAGGAGAGTGATTAACAGTGTCACTAGGTGTCCTGGCTCTGAGGGAAGCAATGGAAAATAAACAGAAGTTCCAAAGGCATGAAATGAGCTTGCCTATTTAATAAACCACCTTCTTTCCTGGAACATTGCTTCTTAATGCAAACCATCATTGGTAGAAGATAACGGCATTTAAGTAAAATAATTTTTTATGGATTATCTCTTATACACATGCTTATTTATAATTTAATACTGTCTTACCACGAATAACATTATTTTGGTCAAAAGTAAAATTATTAGTTAAATTCTAAATGTGGAAATTTTATTTATAAAATGTCACTACAAACAACATTGCAGTAACCTTATGAATCCATGTTGAATCAAACCTGGAATTTTTAAACAAAAACCATTTAAGTAAAATAATAACTTGTTTCTTGAATTTCCAATTTAAGTTTACAACAGACAATCATTCAGGTAGAACGCATTCTCCCTCGATGACGTACATTCGCATTTCTTGAGACTATGTTAGAACAAAAAGTAGCTAAATAAAAATAACAAAGTTCTTTTGAGTTGAACATTTGATAATTAGAATTTGCTTTTACAACTTCAATGTTAATATTAACACCTAAAGTAATAATAATAATAATTCCAGAGTGAACCTTGAAATAAATTATAAGAATTATAAAAGTCCCATTGACTTTATATCAAACATTATATATTACAGTACAGAGTTCTTTACATACTTATTACTGCTCAAATTAAATCAATTTCAGAAAAATAGGGAACATTTCTGAACTATTTTCCTTTGGCGTGATGTTTATTCTATTTGTCTCAATGGAACAAATCTTATTTTGAAAGGCCTTGATAGAAACCTTAGACAAACTATTCCATTATAATCTCTATCCCTCACTTTAAGAAAGATTTTAGTCCCTGGCTGGTGGCTTAGTGGATAAAGCGCCGGCCTGAGAACCCAAAGGTCGCAGGTTCAATTCCCCAGCCACGGGCACATAATGGGATTGCAAGCCAGGTCTCCAGCCAGGTCCATAGCTGGAGGCAGGTGAAAAAGGAAACCATACATCACTCTCCCTCTCTCTCTGCTTCTCTCCCTTCCTGCTCTCTAAAGATAATAAATAAAGTCTTAAGAAAAAAAAAAGAAAGAAAGATTTTACTTATTTTGGAAGGCAATTCCCATCATGTAAATGGGCAAAATTGTAGGACATTAACAAGGGCTAATGGGAAAGTGAGGAGGCAAGACATCCCTTTTAAAAATATCCTTTTCTCCTAAAAAACTTAACTACTGAAAATTTCACTGATAATATGGCACTACATCTTGGCCATATTAGAATTAGGGAATTGGAACACATTTCATGGGGAGAAAAAGATTACATTATTTTTTCTCAATTCTCTTATTCAAGATGAGGAAACTAAGTCAAAGAGATTTTCCATTACTTGGCTCGAGGTGCCAGGTCTCACAAATAATAATACATGAAGGACCAAGGCAGCCTCCTTGTTCCCCCCACCGTACTGTGTGTGCTTCATGAAGTTGGTTAGTGCATAGATACTAAATACAATTTGGAGACTATTCAGGGAAGGGCAAGAAAGGGAGGAAGGATAGATTTTTAAGTGAGAACAGTTGGAGAGTGATGCTCATTATCTTAATTGTGGTGGTTATATGGGGTCATATGACCCATAAAAAGTGATCAGATGGTATGGTTCATGTCTGTGCAGCTTATTCTATGGCAGTGATATCCCATAAAACTGTTTTTAAAAATAAGAATAAGAGAAAGAGACCCAAGGTTAAAATGTCATAATGAAACTAGATTGAAAATGCAGTTTGATCATGAAGTACAGAAAAAACTCAGTAAGTATTTTGTAACTGTTCAATGTAGCTTCAATGATTTTAATATATCCTGATTTTAGAAAATGCTTCCATTACACTTCTTCTTTTCAGTAAAAGGCTTTTCTGAAAGAAAAAAAATAATGTTTATTTCTAGGAAGGTCAAGTTAAATTGGATTAAAATCAAAGGTTTCCATATCTCTTTGTGTACTCAGAATCTACCAGGTTATAATTGATTGTATCTATTCTATCACAAAGAAGTCATTTAGACCTTTTTCTGAAGCCTCCTGAAATGTAAATTAACCAGCTATTTTCAAGAGAGCTAATGACACTGGCTTATCAACTTCAAGTGCTTTATTAACAATTTCTTGGGCTGACCCTTCTCAGGCTCTCAGAATCTAAGGGGGGTGGGGGTGGATGTAGAAATCACAAAGGATTTTAAGTTTCTCATATCTCAGCGTTAACTAAGGAAAAGGTCATAGTACTTAACTCTGGACCTTTTGAGGAGTCTTGTATAGATTTAGTATCAAAACAAATTATTAATTTGAGGTTAAAAATTGTGAGTAAAAAAACCATCGACAGTTGTACTATACTATTTCTGCATTGCTCTTGTATTTTGTCCACTGTTCCTCCATTTGTCCCTTTTTATACTGTCCTGCCCAGCCCTATCCCATCACATAGTTATTTGCCATGGCCACAATCAAAGGGCTAAACAGTATGGACTCCACCAACCTCCAAGGCATGGAGGGTTGAGGAAGAGATTTTGGTAAAGATAGATCCATTGTTAAAGAAAGGATACAAGAAAGTAGGACTTTAGTAATATTTGCAAAGATCTAGATAAATGTACTAATTACAATGTTATTTAAAGCACTAATATTTGTAAGCAGATGGAAGATAGAGTATAATAATCTATTCATGCTTTGCTCAGGCATGTCATCCACTTCAGTGAAGTCCTGTGCTTATATAAAAAGTAGGTTGAGGGAAAAATCAATGCTTATATGTTTCAGAATGTCCATGAGACTTTTATCTCATATTTTGTCTAATATTTTAAATCACTTTATTCCCCTGTGAGTTGAGACTTAATACACATGATGTGTCTCTCAACATTTATGTATTTTTCTTACTTTACTGAAAGATGTTAAGCTCTGCAAGGTCTCTGTTCCTTGGGTTGAATTCTCTATGTAGCCTAAATTTAAGCCAGACAACCTGAAACGCTTAATTTGGTGAAAAATTATCCATGTTTTCAACCATTTTAGCACAAAACAGATAAAGAGGAAAGAACTGCATTTTATTAAACATATTAGGTTGATAGCAGAATACAAGGAACATAAAATGATGTACCAATCAATTGGTCTCAAGTATGACTTCCCCTGCAACACTATGATGGGTTGGCAAAAAGAACAAGATACAATATAAATAAGACTGACAAACCAGGAATCTTTAGAGGTAGAGGTGCATATTCTAGAAAGAAGCACATTCTTTGAGGGGGTAAAAAGGAAGTGAAGGAATTCCAATCTGCCAACTTGTGATTTATGCGTTGGCTGAGCTTGCCTTACGCAGTTATCCTGTGTAAAGAAATTTGGTAGTCATGGGTATTAGTTTACTAAGGCTGTTATAATGAAGTAGCACAGACAGAATGGCCTAAATAAGAGAAATTTATTTTCTCACAATTCTGGAGACTAAAAGTCCATGATCAAAATGTTATCAAGGTTTATTTCTTCCCAGGCCTGGTGCAGATGGCTTCCTCCTGTCTGCATCTTTACATGGCTTTTGCTTTATGCCTGTCTGTCTTAATCTCTTCTTATAAGGGCCCATCTTAATGGCCTCATTTCACCTCTCTAAAGGCCCTATCTCCACATACAGTCACATTCTGAGCTACTGGGTCAGAACTTCAACATATGAATTTTGAGGAAGGTATCATTTGGCCATAATGCCATTTTGCATGAAACCCTATCCTACACACACACACACACACACACACACACACACACACACACACACACACTTCCTTCCTTTCAGGCTATTCAGCTGAAGCCCACTCCAACTTCCACAGTCTGAGTCTTGGTGTAAGAAAGAGAAGAAATCCATTGAAAATGTTAATGTTGAGTTCTGGGTTAGAGGTTGGGCAATAATTTCTTATTCTCAATTAAAAAGAATATAATGATCAGGTTTCTGTCTACCTGATATGTTCCCTATCATATGCTATAATCATATTGTTCTATTACCTTCTATATAGGGTTTGCTGTCTCTTGAAGGTCTTAGTTTTTAATCAGAGAAAACAGGATCAGATACTATTGCTACCTAATCCTTATGTATCAGGGTCTGCATGGCATTCAAAGCTTAACTTAAATACCACCTCCTCCAAGAGGCCTTTGCTATCCCAGTCTCAAGTAGCTTCCAAATTACTATCACCCTATTTCAGTTGTCTACCCAGCACTTACAATTATCTAATATGTTTCTTGATTGTCTTTATTTTCTGTTTTTTTTTTTTTTTATATTTGACCATACATCCCATGAGAATTTAGACCTTGACTGTTTTGATTAATGTTTTGATTGATGTTATAACCTGTTCTGATTATTGTTACAACCTGAAAACATATAATAGTGCATGGTATAAAATAATGCTCAGAAAACGTTTATTGAATAAATGAGTGACTAGCTGCTGCTCAGGATGATAATGTATGATTCTTGAATTTATAAGATGATCATCCAAAATTAGCCTACAACTTTGTCTTTATAGCTGTCCAGAAGGTTCCCACATCACTCAAAGGAATAATAAGGCCAATTTTGTATAGATCTTTATTTCTTTTGACAAACAATAAGGCTATGCTTGATATTTCACCCCCAGGAGCATCTGATTAGGATTTGCTATCATTTGATTCACTAACTTATTTGTCTAAGTCATTAGTCTAGAGTCCTAAAAACTAAGGAAATTATTCCCATCACATTTGAATATTCATGAGCTGCTCATGCAAGTAACTATGAGCTGAACACCATGAAAAGAATTTTCTATACAAAACTTAGACAACAATAGTAACAAGTATGGAATAAGATGAAAAGATTTGACCACTCTGAATTCCTATATCCATTTATCCTGGAACTTTTTGACTATGGCACGTGTATTAATGAAGACTTAAACCTTCCAATTACATTGAATTCTGCATAGTTGCATAGACTTACTGCTTTAGAAAACTGCAAGGAATCAACAGAATTTTCTCCTGGGGATAAAATATGGCAAAATTAAACAAAGCAAGGGATAGCAATTCATGCTACCCTCTCTCACAATCACTGAGCTCTTTTCAGGGTGTGCAGATATAAGGAACACTTTGAAGATGAGGGAACAATTAACCATTAATGTATTTGAGCAACAGGTCTAAAGTTACTCAAATTAGCAGGCTGTGTTTTTTGAAGAATAGCTGGTGTTTTTAAATTTATCCTCAGTTTGGAAGTACAGAGTTGACTATACTTTAGCCTAACTGGTCCTTTTCCAATTGATAAATCATTTATCTCTGGACATCTCATTGGCTTTGTATTGACAAAGGGCATCATGGTGTATTGACTCCCAACTGAGCCACCAATCTCAAATGACAAAAATTCTTAAGTTTTTCATTTGTTTTTAGGCCCAAATTATGATCCTAAAGACTTTATTTCCTAAGCCAGTCAGTCATTATTCACTATCCTGCTGATGTTTTTGGCAATGAATCACTATCCACGCTGGGTTTTTCTGTTCTATATTTAGTCATTTTCTGCCTCTACCTTCAAGAATGACTCCTTCCTTTTTCTAAAGCCCCATTTCCCTCCCCTCTGGCAAGAATAGATATTTACTGGAAAGAATGTTAAAGTGGCAATTTCTTAGAGATTCTTGGGTTATAAACGTTAAGATATGTGCAAGGAAAAGATAATTTGTTAATAAGAGTTGTTTACTTAATTTTCTTCGTCAAAGCTAGCAGCATAAAGTTTAGGAATGACATTGAGTTCTTTTGACCAATCATCTAGTTAGAAATTTTTTCTTCCAGGTCTCTTCAGTGAGTAACAGTGAATATGCATAGTTACCAATTTGAGGAAAGAGGTGAAGCAGCTGGACTTCCTGCTACTTAACAATGACTAGGTCCTGTGTCTCTAATTCAAAAGCCCCACTTGCCAGGAAAGACCATATGTCACAGTTACTCAAGATTGGTGGTGTTCTTTTAACAGAATTAGGTTTTCACCTGAAGGCATCTTTTTTTTTTCACTGGAAAGAAAAGGAAAACTGACGAATTTCCTGAATACCCCTCTGTGTATTGCTCATATAATTAGCATTCTACTTTACACATTATTTTATATTTAGGTGACATTTTAGTAAGCACTATTATACTATCTTGAGTGGCCAAAAGGAGGTGGCCCTTAGTCATGTTAAGTATATAACAGGATAAAATACAAAGGCTTTGAAGTCAGTTTGTTTTGAAACTCATCTCTACATTCATTGACAATATGACATTTGGGAAATTACATAATCTCTTAGTGTTAGTTTCTTCATTAATAAAACATGGGTAAAAGTAACAGTCCTTACTCTGTTGGGTTTTTAAGAGGATAAAATTAAATAATTTTAATAATTCATGTATGACACTTTGCTGAATTTTTAAATAAATTACTATGTCAATAAAGGTTTTGTATCAGCTTTGGTTTGTGTGGCTCAGTGGATTGAGCACCGGCTTGCGAACTAAAAGGTTGCCAGTTCAATTCCCAGTCAGGGCGCATGTTTGGGTTGTGGGCCAAGTCCCAATTCGGGGCACATGAAAGACAATCACACATTGATGTATTCTTCCCATATTTATGACTCCTCCTGTCTGACATTGCTTCAATAAAGACAAGTTTGTTGTAGAATTTAAATCATCAATTAACTCACTATCTCATGCAGTTAGTGAAGGGGATTCAGGCTGAGAAAGAAAGAACATATATATCTATTTTAAAAACAATGATAGTACATTTTAATGGTTAGAATAGAGTTGCCCTAGGAAATCCAGATGCTTTTAGTGGATCCTATTTCTTCTCTTTGTTGTTGTTTATAAGGGAAGATCTGGAAATTGGAGATGGTTTTATCTGTAGCTATATGGTTTAGGTCTGTAAATATTACTGGCATTTTGGGGGAACAGAGGGGAGCAAAAAGGGGATGGATGTAATACAACAACAATAAAATTAAAAAAAAAAAAGGAAACATGGAAAAAAATATTACTGGCATTTTAAGAAACTGAGAGTAAGAAGAAGTTTTGGTAGAAGGAGTTCAGCTAGCAGACATAGTTAGCAATAATCTAATGTACATTTAATAATCATGTTATACAAACCTGAAATATCTAAAGAGATGTTTCTGCAACAATGTTTAAAAAAAATCAATTAAACACTGTAATGAATTTTACTGTGGGTGAGTTGATGTAAATGGGGGCTATGCTGAAGAGAAAGGAAGTAGAAGCAGCTCAAAAACAGGGACATCAATCATCATCTTGCAAAGGAGATCTTTTACCTCTTGTCCTTTACCTATTCTTTCCATCTGCAAAAAAGGGTGTATTTCTAAAGAAAAAAAAAAAAAAAAAAAAGAGGAAAAGCATCTAAATTCGTATAGAGGAATAACCCAAGTATCACAGGCAAACAGGAAACAGTGGAGTCAGTAATCCTTAAAGGCCATACCAAGCAGCATGAAGAGAAAGATTGAGTTTAGTGGTGAATAACAACAACAACAACAAACAAACAAAACAAAACAAAACTTGAGTAGAGAGCAAGAAAAACAAGCCAAAGAGTCATGACAGTACAGTGAAAAAAAGAAAGTAAGAACAGTGGAGGAAAGTAGATAAATGTAAGGTTGTTACAGCAAGACAGGAGATTTAATAGAACAAAACAGCCAAAATACCCTGATCAGAGGTCTCTCTATGAGCTCATTTCATCTTAAATTTTGGTTATGATAATCCTCCTCCCCATGTACAACATCTCAGCAAATACTTGAAATACAATGTAACCATAACCTGCCTAACTCTCTTGTTTCATATTTATCAAAATAGATATTTTATTTATAAGAAAAATTGTGTTGTCAATAAATTTCAGATAGATGCTCAAATTATTACTTAAATGCCCCCCTCCCTCTTTATACCTAGTTTTAAAAAATCTAAGGAAAAAAATCTGTTTCCATGTAGTCAGCGAAGCTATTTTGATCAACCGCGTTACTTTACAGAAATATGTGGCTAAGCAAAAAAATATTTTATTTAATTTAAAAAATTAATGTATTGATGAGAGCCATTCTGACAGATGTGAGGAGATATCTCATTGTGGTTTTAATTTGCATTTCTCTGATGATTAGTGATGTGGAGCATCTTTTCATATGTCTATTGGCCATCTGTGTCCTCTTCAGAGAAGTGTCTATTCAGTTCCTTTGCCCATCTTTAAAAATTGGATTGCTTTTGGAGTTGAGCTTTACACATTCTTTATAATTTTTGGATATTAACTACTTATCAGATGTATCAATGAATATGTTTTCCCATTCTTTTCATTCTGTTGATGGTTTCCTTTGCTGTGCAAAAACTTTTTAGCTTCATCTAGCTAGATTTTTTTTTTTTCTTTTGTTTCCCTTGCCTAAGGAGATATATCAGAAAAAATATTGCTATGTCCAAGATTTTACTACACATGTTTTCAAACACATGCTAGTGAGGACATGAAGAAAGATGGACTCTTCTTCACTGTTGGTGGGAATGCAGATACCATGGTACAGCCACTATGGCAAGGAGTCTGAGTTATCTCAAAAAAATTGAAAATTGAACTGCCTTATGACCCAATGATTCCACTTCTGGGAATTTGTCTGAAGAATCCCCAAACACAAATTTAAAGGAATATATTCAGCCCTATGTTCATTGTAGTATTCTTTGCAAAAGCCAATTTTTGGAAGCACTCCAAGTGTCCAGAGGTAGATAAGCGTATAAAAAAAAAGCTGTGATGTGTTTCTATAATGGAATACTACTCAACTATAAATTTTTTAAAATGTTATCTTTTGTAACAGCATGGATGGAAGATATTATGGTAAATGAAATAAGCCAGTCAGAGAAAGACAAATACCATAGGATTTCACTAATATGTGGAATTTCATGAACAAACTGAACTAACAAGCAAAACGGAGACAGACTCATAGATGGAGAGCAGGTTATAGCTTTGGGTTGGGTGGAGGGATTGAGCAAAAAAGAAAAATACCTCATAGACATGGACAGCAGTGTGGTGATTGCAGAGGGATGGCATGGGGAGGATGAAAGGGGGTATGGTAACTGGTAATGATGGAAATACAATGAAAAGTTAACTATTAAAAAAATTAACTTCCTAAAAGCATTAAGAAATGAAGAAGCAGTCAGGAAGAGCCATGCCAAAAGTAATGGGAAAAACAAGGACCCAGATTGATAAGCAAGTATTAAAACCACTTTCACCCTGAGAACATTTGCTGACACAACAATATTAGAGTCCTAATTTTCCCCATTTGATGAGATAATGGAGGTATAGTTTAGAGTTGAGAACCAGTTTAACAGAGAACCATCTCTACAATAACTGGGGCTCCTAAAGCGCTGGAAAATCAGAAATGAGAGAGTAACTACATGGAATTTGGACCCAAATCTAAGGACCCAGGTTTGACAATTGGTGGACCAAGGAATCTAAACACTTCATTGCAGACTAGTGATGCTCTCTGGTATCTACTAGAAGCAAAGGAAACTCTGTGGAGAAAATACCTTCAGAGTATACCTCAAATTATTCTTGTACTTTTTCACATGCAATATTTAATTTTTATTTTTTTAAATAGAAGACACAGGAAATTCAAGTTTGTAAGTGAAAACCAGTTGAAAATTGTAAGGGAATTAGATTTCAAAAGGACTTCAGATACCGAAATTGTTCAAGGCAGATGCTCAAAAAGTTGAGTATAAAGAAATAAATATACTTGTTTGACAGTCTCCAAATTTTAAATAATTCATAGCTATAATGAGAGATCTTTTGCTTACCAAATTTAGAATAAAGGGAACCTAAAGACAGCAAAATCCATCTTTCCTGCAATAATAATGTATAGGTAGAATGTGTCATAAATGTTTCAATGGCCTGTTCCTAACAAATATTAACACAGTAACTCTCAACAAATTAATTAAAATATCCTTCCAAGATATTTAACTCACCTTAACAAACAGCCAAAAAACCAAAAGATCCATAAAGGTGGTGGAGGAAACTAGCTTTAATGAGCACTAATTATTTTCAGACACTGTGATACCTTCTCTCTCCCAAGTTTATGTTTGATCCTCATAATGCCCTTTGGAGATGAAGATCCCAGACTTCAAAATGAAAATCATTATTCCAAAGTCAAATGCCAGAGGCGTTGGTGGTATAGTGGTGAGCATAGCTGCCTTCCAAAGTCAAACACCTGAGAAATAGTGGAGCTATTTCTTCTGTCTCTGAGAACTAAGCTTTACACACTGTGACATGGTCTTGGCAAACAGAAGTTTGGAGAAGGTAATAAAATGATGCCAGAATAGAGAAGTGGTCCAAAAATTTAGAAAGACTTAAAATTGATTTAGTTCACATACTCTATAGGACATATCCCATGATCAGTTTTATCTTTATATTGTGCCTGGTCTTATGTATTCAATTATCTACTAGATTGTCCACTATGAATGTGTCGTAGGTAAGCTGAACTCAAAATGCATGAAGCCAAAACTCTTTCCTCCAAAACTTGTTCCTTCTCTTTTAGGCCATATTTTTGTAAATGGCAATATCCTTTTTGGAAGGCTGAAACCTGGGAGTTGTCTTAACTCTTCCTCTCCCCACAACTCCACAGCCATAACAGACATTCATACCTTTCAATTCACTCTTCTTACTGTCTTCAAGCATCTATTCCTCTCCATCTTCTTTCTTTCACCAGAGTTCAGAGTTCAGATTAACTACATTTTACCTGGAATGTTAGAATATTTTGATAACTGACCAGGTTTCTAGTCTCACGTTCCTGTATTCCTCCATAGTTTTATTGGCATAGTTTCCAAAGAGACCCACGATCCCCTGACCCTGGGCCCCATCCCTCCAGGATTCCTGGAACAAATTTCAAAAACCCTAATAGCATGTTTGTCCTTTTATTGTCTTGTCCTGTCTTTCCTTTTCTTTTTCTTCTTTTTTCTTTTCTTTTTAATCTTGATTTTCTCCTTTCCATCAAGCTTACGGAATCCCATTAAAGTCCTGAACCCAATGTGCAACTTGATGCTTTTGTGCTTTGCACAGGTTGCCTGAGAGAAACATGACGTGAAGTTTACAGGCCCTGGGATAAATGGACATTAATCAGATGCAACACAATCGTCTGAAAGATTTCTTAAGAAAAATTTTAGTCTCCAGATTGCCCAGGTACCCTAGTCATGAATCCAAACAGAGGCTTCCTAAGTGTTAGTTTCTTTATTCAGTTTTCATTTTTTCCTCCTTCCTAGTTAGGAAGGTATCTGCAGATGTGTCCTAGCATTTCCATGGCTTAGAAGGTCCTGAAAACCTATCAGGATAGAAAATAAACACATATAAAGTGGCTACTATGAGCCAGGTACTCTAAACAAATATCTATAATTTGGAAATTTTTATAGGCACATGAATCACCTTTAGACAGTCTGCGGTGAGGCTGAGATTAGGCTTTTCTGTGAATATTGCCAGGATATGCTTTTGGTGCTGATCCACAGAATACAATTTAAGCAGAAAGGTCCTGGTCTATTATAACACTTCCTGCCGATGGTGGCATTGTGTTTGAAGTTCCCATAATTATCATGCCTCTGCAAATACCCTGTCAGCAGGAGCTGGCTTCAACTGATGGCATATTATGTCATGTTTAGAGGTGAGTCACTCTATACGGGCCCGAGTAAAGACTAAGGCAGCCACTAATGGGACATGCACACTTTGATTAGAAGGAACCAGGTGATGGGATGGCGAAGTTGGTCCTCAGAGATAGCAAGGTGGCTGCAGGAGCCTCACTGCAGGAATGTGAAAAATGCAAGGGCAAAAGGGCGAGGAGCTCCAAAGACGAACATCTTCATGGTCATCCCTAAGTATCACTTCGAGAACATTTGTCATGAGCCCATGTATGCACTTAGCATGCAGTTAATAATGCACACAGTATTTTAAAAATAACAACGTTGTCTATTTTTCAATGGGCCCAAGATGGCCTTTAAAACAAACAGGATTTCTATTTCTATTTGGCACAGAACACATTAACAATGTAGTAAGGCATTTATGTAAAACACAAACAAAACACTTCCTGTCTACTGAGACCGAGCTGCAGGCATAGGATAGCATTTTACTTCAAGAATGCCGTTCATCCACTGACCTGAGTTTGCGCCTGACACGCTTCTTCTTGGGCTTATTGGCCCCAGCCTTGCGAGAGCATATGGGTTGGCTATTTCCACCCACGGGTCAAAATACTCTGATCTTAAGGAAACGTGTTGTGCTTGGATGGCATTTCCTTTGTACCCGGAGTGACCTGGGGCTGAGTTCCTTCTTCAGCTAGCACTCTGCACTCCTTCTCTTTCTAGTGGAAACAGATGAGCTGCGATGTTTTTGCCTCCATCTAACAAAGAATGCTGTAGAGATGAGTACATACTAGGCCCTGCTATTTTTCAAAAAGCATTACGTACACATGCCCAAAGTCCCAGAAATCTTCCTAGAAAATCAGAAACCTCCAGCAGGTACAAAGCCCTAGAGAAAAGCAATCAGCTGAATACCCAGAGTGTCTTCTAGGTGCATTTCTTGTCCTTTCAGCTACACAACAAACATTTACCAAGGTCTACATCCAAACACTGAATTTTTATCTTCATATTCTATGTTTCTATATCTATATCTATATCAAAGTCTATATTTATAAAAATGATTTCTGTATAGTACATTTTGTATTGAAAGACATAGGACTACCCCTTAAAATTGAATTATGTAAAAACTACAAGATAAAAATCATAATTTTAAATCTGTGTTACAAGACTCTTTTGTAATCTGACTCTGGTTTACCAGTCAGAATTCATTTTGGGATGTGCATACTAACCCCTCCTAGAATGTTCTGGCAGTATTGCACTATCTTTTGTCCCTTGAGTATTTCAAGCAGCTATTTTATGCTTGTAGGTTTTTTTTTTTTTTTTTTCCTTATGCAACCCATTCCTTCTGCCTGGCATGTTTTTCTCCATAATTTTCTTCTAGTGAACTCCTATTTATCCTTTAAAATCCAGTTCACATATCACCTCCTTTTAGTAGCTGCTTCACTTCCAAAATTAATGACTTCATTTTGATCATAATGTACTTCATAAAAGTGTTACTTATAATATTTATCACACATTACATTTATAATAAGTTAAGGTTTACATGTCTGTAAGCAATCATGGGTAGCTTATTTCTTTTCATCATTTTATCTTTTGGATTTGATATAGTACTCAAATATTTGTGAAATCAAAATAGAATTGAAGAACCTAATGGAAACTTTAGTTGACTCTAGTTCACTGTTGACAAGATACATTCTAGTACAGAGGGATTTTCGAAATCATGCAGTTCAGAAATCTAATTAAACAGATAAGGAAAACCAAGGCCTGTGGAGGTTTATCGACTTGCTAAAACTCAGAGCTGGTTAGTGGCATCATCAGAATTAGAACTGAGTTCTAAGGTATTCCAGCACTGCCACATTGTTTTTTGAGCATATAAACAAATACACCTCTTATGAGGTGCCACATACTGTCAAGAATTTGGCACTATAATTAGTATTTTTCCTCATGTAAGCAATGATGTTTGATGTTTTCCCCATATAACAAGAAGGTGGACAACATTCATTTTAATTTTATCTTGAATACATAGTGCCAGAAGGACATTCTAATACAGAATGTCCCACCCTTATTTAAAGTGACAAACTCAAACCCATGCATATGTTTATCATAGGCAATATTTCCCCTCTCTCAGTGCCATGTGGTTTGTCAATTTTATTTATCATCAGGTAACAGAAATTGTCCACATACTAATCCCTAAAGTTTGGGAATCAATAGTAATGTCCTACTCATAGCCACTAACTAGCATAGATGGAACATAAAGAGATGAATTATGCTAAAGGATGAGTCTAAAGGTTTTCCTTTTACCTAAAGAACAAGGCACATAGTAGAAAGTTAAGAAAAATTGTCTCCATTTTCCTCATGTATGCAGAAGTTCTAGAGATAGGATTCAAGCCCAGATTTGTTAAGTCCTAAACCTACAGACTTAACCAGTGTGCTATTTTAGCTCCCAAAATGTATAATTTAGTGGAACTCTGCAATCAGACTGAATGTATATTGTGAGTGACATAACAAAGTCAGCAATCTTCCACTCAGTACACTGAGTTTGTACGAATAACACTAAGCAAACATGCCAAGTTCAATGAAGGAATACACATAGCCCACTGTTCCATCCAGCAGCATCTGCTACTCCTGAGACAAAGAAGTGAGCTCCTAGTCACCAGCAGAAAGTTATGTACTGTGGAAGTGCAGTCTTTACATGTCCACTTCACCTGGAAATCGTGTTTCATTTCAGAAATCAAGACAATCTACAGTGATCTCTCCCACTACACAGAGAAGGGGGTAAGCATATGATCCCATGCCGTCCCCATAGGTAAGATGTAACATCAGAATGAAGAACTATATAGACAGAAGGGACATTAGCAGCCAATGAGCCTAAGCTTTAGGAGGATAAAAAAGATAAAACTTGAGATGGGCTTGAATTATAAAGTTTACATGGGAACCAGTTTTTGTGTCTTTTCCAGAAATCTCTTTTGGTTAATTTATAGATGTTGCCCAGTATTTGATAGGTAAAAAGGAAGTTGAGAGAGAGAAGAAAGAAAGAAAGAAAGAAAGAAAGAAAGAAAGAAAGAAAGAAAGAAAGAAAGAAAGAAAGAAAGAAAGAAAGAAAGAAAGAAAGAAAGAAAGGAAGGAAGGAAGGAAGAAAGGAAGGAAGAAAGGAAGGAAGAAAGGAAGGAAGGAAGGAAGGAAGGAAGGAAGGAAGGAAGGAAGAAAGGAAGAAAGAAAGAAAGAAAGAAAGAAAGAAAGAAAGAAAGAAAGAAAGAAAGAAAGAAAGAAAGGAAAGAAAGAAAACGGGAAGGTGTGTGGGGGAGGAGGGAGAGAGAGAAGGGGGAAGAAAGGGCCCTCAACAGGAGCTCAGATTTTTTTTCTTTTTGGCCTAGGCTTCTGGCTTACTTTGTAACCTTGGTTAAACCTGTTTTTTGTTTTTCTGTTTTTCTGTACCTCATTTTCATTTGTAAAATTAGGAGATTAGATTACTTCTAAAGCCTTTCTTATTTGTTCTAAAAGTAAGTGCTATAGTTCATGTGCCAAACAAATGTGCAGCTAAGCTTGTAATACTGAAGGCTGCCCTCATACAGTGATCTATTGATTCTTTCGCTCAGCAAACACTGAGAGCCTACAAGGTGCCAGAAACTGTTCTATGTGATCAGAATACACCAGAGAACAGACACCTTACACTTCACTTTATGTGGCTGTAACCTTTACTTTCAAGCAGTGCACAGAAATGAGAATCCATGGGTATTACTTCGGGGAATCAAAACGTGTCAAGTAAATGAGAGGCCTCCCAAAGTATCTGGAACATTCTATCTCAGAAATAACTGGCTTCTTCAGTCTGTGGCCTCATTAGGAGAATCATGCTGTAACATGTACCCTCCACAGGGACAAGACTTGGCTTTCCAGTTCTCTCATACTGGAAGTGCTGGATTGAGTCTAAGCTGAGCCCCCTGTCTCATCTGCAGTGGCGTTCTTCTTCACTGCCTGGCTCTGGAGCCACCTCTGCCTGGGTCACCTTAGGTTCTTCTTCCTTTGCTCACTCCTATGGCTTCAGACAAAGGTTTCCTTAGAATTTTGTCAGTTTTCCTTTAAAACACTCTGTTACTACCCTTTCTTATCAGGTGGAGGGAACATTCACATCAGTTAGTAGCTGTCACTGGGAAGGGGACCTTTTATGGAACAGAAATGATACATGCTCTCTCTAAGGGATCTTTTTAAACTTGATTTGCAGAGATCTGCCTTCCAAAAGAAGAGTTGGTAACTTACCTCACATTTAGTGGTAGGAAAAATGATGTTGGAGAGAATGGCTGTGATATGGCCACTTCCTCAGTGTGTAAACTTGGCAGAACATTTGATCTCTCAGCCATGGATTCTAGTAGGAGAATACTGTGCAACTCAGAGTGCTGTTGTAAAGATTACGTCAGATAATGTGCAAATGCCTAGCACCTAAAACCAAGCATGACATAGACAATACATCTGTCACCAATAGCCATGAAGGACACCAAAACATTCACATAAATTGCCAATTATAAGTTATATGTGAAAATGTTCAAATAGGAGATTTCTTAATGTTGGAGAGGAAATCTAAGAAATGAACTAATCAGTTCACTAGCTTACTCTTTACATCTATGTTCTCTAAGTTCTGGCATAATAAACATGAGTTTTCTTCCCTAAACTTCCTTAATAACCTATGCAAAGTTCTATAATGAAATCAGCTGTTTCTCCAGTTGCATGATTCTTATTTCCTTGATGCTAAGGTCACTTAGGTCACTTATGGAGTTGCTCACCAATAAATCAAAAGAGCAATCTTGATGAAGAAATCTGGGTTCAAGTCATAGATTTACCACATCACCATCTGCATGATTAGAGGCAAGTAGACATTTCTAGGTCCAAATATTTTCAGCTATAAAATGCTAATTTATAGCCACTTTACCAGTCTTTGCAGGTTTTATGTAAAGGTCAAACACTCATACTCTAATATGAAGCCATAAAAAGGAAGGAACTCTTTTGCAACAGCATGGATGAATCTGGAGATTATTATGCTAAGTGAAATAAGCCAGTTGAGGAAAGACAAATACCATATGATCTCATTTATATGTGGAATCTAATGAACAGAATAAACGAATGAACAAAATAGAAAAAAAGGCATAGATACATTTACTAGACTGACAGCTGTCAGAGGGGAGGGGTGAAAGGGGACTGAATGAAAGAAGGTGAAAGGATTAGCCTAAGAACATATGTGCATGACCCATGGACACAGACAACAGCATGTGATGGCCAGAGGGAAGGGGGGCAAGGGCAGAGGGAGGTGGGCAAATGAGGAGGAAATGGAGACATCTGTAACAGTGTAAACAAAAAAGTAAAAGAATTCTTAATCTTCAGCTTTGTAAATTTTGGACTTTTATAAATATAAGTGATATTAATATTTCCCTAATATACTTGAATATATTGAAACAAAGTAAACTTTTTGGAAAAAAGTATATATAAATAAATAAATCCAGATTTCTTTCTGTTCTTAAAAACTATACCTTAGAGAGAAATTAAAATTTGTGACCTGCAAAAGCAGTCATCAATCTTTTCTCTCATGGTCCTGTGAAAACAGGAAATGGCACCAACATGAGACCTGTAGAGTGATTACATCATTTGCCGAACTTAAAATATTTGGTGTGAGGATGCCACTCCTTCACTCACTAATAAAACCTGAATAATTAAATCTGATGTACAGAGCATTATTATTTTGTATTAAAAGTTATTTTAGCCCTGGCTGGTAGGATAAGGCGCTGGCCTGTGAACCCAAAGGTCGCAGGTTCAATTCCCCAGCCAGGGCATATAACCAGGTTGGAAGCCAGGTTGGAAGCCATGTCTCCAGCCAGGTCCTTGGTCGGAGGCAGGTGAAAGACAACCATACATTGATGTTTCTCTTCCTCTCTGCTTCTCTCCCTTCCTCTCTCACTCTGGAAACAACAACAACAACAAAGTTATTTTTCAACTATCTGACATATCTAATTGAATAATTATTCATGGTACATATACCATCATTAAAATTCTTCAGCAACCTATGAGAGGTACAAATAGTTTTTATTGTATATATTAAGATGTACAATATGATGTTTTGATTTATATATACATTGTTAAATAATTACTGTAATCAAGCTAATTAACCTACCATTGTACCCTCACATGGTTACAATTTTTTTGTGTTAGTGGATAGTGAGAACCTTTAAGATAATTTTTCTTTGCAATTTTCAAGTATAAAACAGAGTATTATCAACAGTAGTCACCATTCTGTACGTTAGATTTCTAGAACAGTGGTTTTCAACCAGCAGGCTCAGGCCTGCTGGTGTGCCTCAAGAATTTTAACAGCATGCAATATCTGACTATTTATTTAGGGTCAGTGACCCTTTCCCCCTTAGATTGCTAAATTAAAAAAAAAAAAAAAATTAAAAAGACAACAGCCAACGCAAAATAGCCATCTGGTGTGAATAAATCAAAATTATATTTATGGGTTATTCTTTGTTAGAATGGCAAAAAATATATATTTTACTGTGCTGCAAAATTTTGGTAATTAGTAATTAGTGTGCCATGAGATGAAAAAAGGTTGAAAATCATTGCTCTAGAACTTATTCATTCTGTACAACTGAACTTTTGAACCCTTTATCCAACATCTTCTCATTTCTACTACCCATCCCCAGCCCACCAACATTCCCCTCTCTACTTGGGTGAATTCAACATTTTTCAGATTCCATATATGTGACTAATTCATTATTTGCCTTTCTGTGCTTGACTCATCTCACTTAGCATAGTGTCCTCTAGGTTTACCCATGGTCTCACAAATGGCACAATTTCTTTTTTATTTAGTTTCAGAATGTTCCACTACATATGTTTACCACATGTTCTTTATCCACTCATCTGCAAATGGACATGCAGGTTGTTTCTGTATTTTGACATTACAAATAAGCTTCAATTTACAAGGGGGTGCAGATATCTCCTCAAGATACTGATATTATTTCCTTTTGATATATATCCAGAAGTGGGACTGCTGCATTATATAACACTTCCATTATATAATTTTTGTGGACTATTTTCCATAGCCACTGCATAATTTTACATTTTTACCAACATTACATAAGGGTTCCTTCCCTTTTCTTCATATCCTCACCAACACTTCTTATATCTTCTCTTTTTAATAATAATCATTCTAATAGGTGTCAGGTAGACATCCCATTGTGATTTTGATTTGCTTTTCCTTAATGATCAATGATGTTGAGCACATTTTCATATACCTGTTGGCCATTTAGGCATCTTCTTTTGAGAAATATCTATCTATTCAGGTCCTTAGCCAGGTTTTTAATAAGGGATTTTTCTTTTAAAGCTATGGTTGCCTGTGTTCCTTATAGATCTTGGGTGTTAATCCTTATTAGATAAAGAGCTTGCAAATATTTTCTTCTGTTTCATAGGTTGGCTTCTCATTTTGCTATTTCCTTTGCCTTACAGAAGCTTCTTAGGTTTATGCAATCCCACTTGTCTATTTTTGCTGCTGTTGTCTGTACTTTTGAGGTCTTACCAAAAAAATCATTGCCCAGACTAATGTCAAGGAGCTTTTCCTTATGTTTCTTCTAGCGATTTTATGGGGTTTTGTATTTAAGTCTTTACTTTACTTTGAGTATATTTTTGTGTTTGGTGTTAGATATAAGGGTTCAATTTCATTCTGCACGGGGATCTCCAGTTTCCCCTACACTGTTTATTAAAACGACTACCCTTTTTCTGTTGTGTGTTCTTGGTAGCCTTGTCAAAATCACTTGACTATAGATGTATGGATTTATTTCTGGATTCTTAATCCTGTTTTATTGGTCTGCATATCTGTTTCTATCCAAGCATCATAACTATAATGCTCCTGTAAGCAGCATATTGTTATTTTTTAAATCCATTTAGTCACTCTGTCTTCTGGCTAGAGAATTCAACCATTTAATTTAAAGTACGGTAAAAACTTATTGTTGCCATGTTGTTGATTGTTTTTTATTTGATATTTCCTTTGTTTCGTTCTCCCTATCTTGCTATCTTCCTTTGTGATTTGATTTTCTTTATGTAGTGGTATGTTTTGATTCCTTACTCTATCATTTCTGTAAGTACTAGAGGATTTTTTGTGTGTGGCTTTCATAAAACATTTTATAGCTATAACAGTCTATGTGAAGCTTAAATTTTAATAGCATACAAAAACTCCACTCTTTTATCACACCCCTTTTTATGTTACTAATATCACAATTTACATCTTTTTGTATTGTATATTCATTAATAAATCATTGTATCTATTGTTATTTAATAGTTTTGCTTTTAACCTTAATACTAACATTATGAGTGACTTGCACCCCACCGTTATAATATTTGAGTATTCTGAATTTGACTGTGTGCTTATATTTCTTTACCAGTGCATTTATACTTTCACATATTTTCATGTTATTAATTAGTGTTTTTTTTAAATTTCAACTTGAAGATCTTCCTTTAGCATTTCTAATAAGGTACGTTGAGTGTTGGTAAACTTCCTTTGCTTGATTGTCTAAGAAAGTCTTTACCATTACTTCATTTCTGAAGGACAGCTTTGCTGGATATAGTATCTTTGATTGGTAGTTTTTTCTTTTAGCATTATTGCAGAACATATTTTCAAAATACAGTAAGCTACACCTTCTCTTTAGCTTCTTCCACTTTCTCCTCTAGCACTTAAAATTTCTGTTTTGTAGAATAGAGGCAATTTATTTGTAAAAAATGTGAATAATTTCCAGTGTTAGCATAGGAGACTAGTATTGTCCATAGAGAATTCTCAGAGCACTCCTTTTTACAACATTCTAAGTTCTCCATTTTTTTTTCTATACTAAATGTATCTGTTTTATGTTTTTTTCTGTTTTCTGATAGAAATGTAAGTTGATTTTGAGACAGATTATTGAGCCAGATCTTTGGGTGATTAAGCTAAGTGCTTTCAAGGGTATATTTAATCCATTAATCAAATATGAATTAATGGCCTATTCACTTATTGTCCATCAAATACTGTCTCATTACACTGGAAGTATAATGAGGGAGAGAAAAATACATTTATCAGTAATTTTCTAAGTGTATCCTAAGTTTGATGGATTAGAGTTCTCCTTTTTTGCCAGTTAAAATGGAAAAAGAGGCTGGGCTGAGAGACAAAGACAGGCTTTAAACTACCTTATAAGGATGCTATGATCTATAGGCATTGTTTAAATAAGCTGTGTGTATTGGTTTCCTAATGCTGTTGCCACAAATTGTCACAAATTTTATGGCATAAAGCAATATAAATATATTATTCTATGGTTTTGAAGGTATCACTGGGCAGGATTTCATTCCTCCTGGGAATTTTAGAAAAGAATTTGTTCCCTTAATCTTTCCAATTTCTAGAATCCCTGTACATTTCTTGTCTTGGTGTCCCTTTCCCACATCATTCTGACCTCTTCTTCCATCATGTTCCTTCCTCCCTCCATGTTATGAGGACCCTTGTGATTACATTGCACCTAACTGAGGATAGTAAAGTACTATCTGTAAATTACCTTTAATCATATAAAGCAACATAGTCACAGGTTTCAGGGATTAGAAAGTGGCTGTCCTTGGGGGAGCCATTATTGTGCCTATCACATCAAGGTATGCTATTTTGAAGAAAAGGGTATATACACTTACATGTTCAATCCACTGTTTATTAACTATAGTGTTTCTAGGAGGTTGCTAAAGTTATTGGTTTCTGTACCAAAGCTATAAAACTGTGATCATAGTTGAATGAATCTACATCATAGGATTGTTGAGAAAATAAAATAAATAATATACATAGAGTTAGCTAAGTATTCCTGACTACATTTAATTTGCTAGGCTAATGTTTCTAAAATTTGAGTGACTAATGATGGCTTTTAAAGGAAACAAATGGTTTCTTCAGTATTGATAAAGTGTTTAAATTATTTTACCATTTAATTAGGTACATCATAAAACTAGGTAAACTTCTTTTGCTCATAATCCTTCTAAAATATGTGAATCAAAATTACAAATTAAATCATCAGCACAAAAAGTTTATATAATTCAATTTATTGATATTAATATAATTTGGGAGCTAATTTTATTTTGGAAAAATGAGTCACTGCTTTTAACTTGAATTTCCTACTTGCTGCTATGCATTGGACCTTTTCAGGAAGGCATTTTTATTTACCATGATTTTGTGGAGCCTGAAAACTTCCATCATCTTTCAGTATTTAAACTATTTAGAAACCTTCATGACTAGGACGTGAGACCATATAATGATTTGGACTTCACATGGTCAAGCCTGATTATAAACATAAAACAAAGGGCTTCGTTCAAATGGCAGAGTTCAACTCTGAGAGCATTTGGAACTCTGATTCCCAGCACAGTGGCCACTAGCTACGTGTGAATATTTAAATTTTAATTTTGATTATTTTAAATACAAATTTTAAGGTCTCAGGTCATTAGCCACACTTGTCACATTCCAATATTTAATAGCTGTATGTATGTAGATGTGTCTAGTGACTACCACTTTGGATAGCATAAAAACAAAAATTTTCATTATCATAAAAATTTATACAGCAGTCATTTAAAATAATGAAAAAACACAAAATTTAAAAAATTTATAGAGAACTCTGTACCCTAAGTAGACATCCATGATCTCTCAGGGATTGAAAGACAACTATGCTAGAAAATAAGAGACACTATAGTAAATGATAGGCCATGAATAAAAGAATTATTTCTCTCTTGTTAACTGTTTTCCTCCTAGTCTCAGTGTTTAATAAATATTTGTTAAAAGATTGAATTGCTGATTTAAAAAGAAAGCTGCGCATGTAAACTTTTTTTTTTAACTAAGAAGTTTTGTGATGGAGTAAACCTGCTAACGACAAGAGACTGAATTTATATCTTTTATTTATCAAACATTACATTAATATATTTAAAATAAATTCTTGCATAGCTCATTATTCTACCACTGTTTATTGTATATAATACTAAACTTGTAGTTAGAAAACTTTCCTTATTGTGTAACTGAGTTAATTTCTCCAAACTCCACTCTTCTCATTGACTACATTACACCTCACATCATAGTAAAAAGAGACTGTACAAGAAATTACTATGTAAATTTGAAAAGAAATAAAAATTTAATTATGGGTATACTATGAATAATGAACATCAATTGTTAAGTTTATTTTGATTTATTATTCTTACTGAATGGGCACTGCTACAATAACAAACTATATGGATTCTAGGAATGTACCAAGGGATTCAAATAGGTTTATTATTAATGCTGATGTCTCACATATTTACTGTCCTCACTGAATCAGAATGTTTTTACAAAGTTGTATACAAATAGAAATTTTCAAAAGTAAATACTTCTTTAATTAAACAAGGGTATCTGCAATTTAAAGGAAGTCTATTTTGCTTGTGTAGTTTTGATTTACACAGTTAGGTCATTATGTAATTTGAAAAATTATCCCCATGTTGTTTGTATTGTAAATTCATATTTCTAAAACTTGTATACTTAAGACTGTAACAGTCTGAACATTTCACTTATTATCTTATTGCATAAGCTTTACATTCTGGTATTGAGAAAATCTTCCTGTGTCACAAACAACTCTGATAGATTATTGATGTCTTTTCAGGAAAAATTAAATAAGCTTATCAATGATGAAACAGGTGCATATATCCTACTTTATAGAAAATAAGGTATTTCATTATTTGGTTCTTTGATTTATAAAAATGAAACATTTTATGAGAAAACCTATAAATGTGCCTTAGTGAAATATAATGGAATACTTATATTTCTCTTGAGAATGCTCTAATTTATTAAATTTGTATCTCTCTAAATTTGAATAGAACATCCAGAAACTGTGTGCTATATTACATCATATTGCCAGGGACCTGCTCTCTTCAGGAAAAAAAAAAATAGAGCACAATAATTTAATTTATGCTGGAAAATTATTCCATTAGCACAGATTTACTTTTAAAAACAGAATAAAATGTTGAATTGGTGCTACATACATACAGTGGAATATTACTCCACCATAAAGAAGAATGAAACCCTAGCATTTGCAATAGCATGAATGGACCCAGCGGTTACTTTGCTAAGGATAGTAAGTCAGTCAGAAGAAAACAAATACCATATGGTTTCATTTATATGTGGAACCTAAAGAAAAAAATAAATGAACAAACAAAATTGAAACAGACTCATAGATACAGAGAATAGACCGACTATTGCTAGAGGACAGGAGGTGGAAGGTCAAGGTAAAAAAAGTAAAGGGATTAAGAAGTTCAAATTGTTAAGTACTAAATAGTCATGATATAACGCACAGCATAGGGAATATAATCAATAATATTGCTATAACTATGTATGGTGTCAGGTGCATACTGGAAACATCTAGCAGGCGGGGAGCACTGTGTAAAGTGCATGATTGTCTGACTACTATACTATGCATCTGAAACTAACAGAAAATAATATTGAATATACACTGTAATCGAAATATAAAATTTAAACGTAAAACCTTAGTATCTTAAACCAACAAAGATTTATTTCTTGTGCACAATATCTATCCTTAGAACTTTAACAGAAATTGCCCATGTTTGCCATAACGTTTTTATATGTATAAATCAAGTAGATAGCAAAAAAGAGAACTGAACTGATGTTCAATGATAATAAATTGCCCATCCTAGAAATAAATACTTTTCACAAAATAACCATCTATGGAAAATTGGGGTTTAAATCTTTAATGGAGAATATAAGGTGGATATTAATAGTGAGCCGGTTTTAAAAGCTAGGCCTAATAAAATACAACTTTCTTCATTAAATCCTTAGAGATAGCTATTTCTATTGTGAGTTCTTAATTAAGTGGCAGACCTTGAAAGGCATTTTTAGATTATTGGACATGTGGTAATCCCAAAAAGGACAAGTGAAAACAACTTCACCAATTTTTAATAGTAAAAGTAGTTCATCAACAAACTATTAGAGTAGTCTGTAGACCTCTTTTGGGCTGGTATGATTTCTTAGCATCCTAAGGTAATTTGTACTGATGTTTTCTAAATCTGGAGGTTATTTTCCAGTGGTTTGAGATTATTTCCTAGAATCTAATCTCTTACAAATGTCCCCATATGATTTTGATGCAATTAGTCTGAATATGGACATAAGAAAGAAAAAAAAAAAGAAAAAGAAACCTATATTTTCAATTTGGTGAATGGAAACATAAAAGCATAGAATGTTAATATAAAGTTACTGGGACTAAAGAGACATTGAGTTCAGTATAGATGGAAGATTATTTTAAACTATAAGGTTATGGGATTATTTTATTGTTCTTAGTCTGATATTCTAATTTTTACCACTAATTTCCTATGTGATTTCAAGCAAAACACTTTAACTTCAGCTTCTCCTGAGAAATAAAATCAAATAGATTATTAATAAAGATCTCTCACAGTCCTAAAACCCCATATTTCCTTGAACCTTTCTAATGACCTTAAATGGGATGTGATACAGAGGACAAATATTTAAGGTAAGCTCTTGGTGGCAATTATTATAAAGAGAGATTTGTAGCTGAAATGCCTGGCCTTGTTCTACTACTGTCAAGAAATACCCAGTATTTCCAGGGAAGGTCAGTAAGCTGCAGGATATCTATGGAGTGGGAGTTGGGGGTGGGGGTGGGGACAACATTCAGGGCATGCTAGCCCCAAATATTGCACGTTGGCATATCAAATATTTCAAACCTAAAGGAATTTGAGAAATGGAATGTGGAAGAATTTTTTGATCTTTCCCTAAATTAGGTCATGAAATCTTCATTTGAGAGGTGCCCTTCCTACATACATCTAGGGAAAAGAAGCATCCTTATTTCTAACGTCAATGAGATAAAGTGGAATATAAATAAACAGGTCTTGCTAAGTTTGCTCCAGTTTACAACACTTACGTTATACCCTTTATCCTAGCATACCCTTCTACAACTTTCCAATCTTTATAAAACCTAACATAAAAACACTCAGGTTTAACCATGTCTTGGTTCTTTACTTCCTTATGAAGGCTTCAGTATCACATAAAACTTACGTTATGTAAATTTGTCAACTTTTCTTCTGTTGATCCGTCTTTGTATCAGAGGTCCCAGTTGAAAATTTAGAAAGGTAGAGGTAAAAACAGCCCCTGCCCCGCGATAAGTATATCACAACTGAGCAAGTCATGGAAGGTGGGGGCAATTACTCATAGACCCTATCAACTTCTTGAAGATTGGATCATGGGGACACTATCTCAAACAGTTCAGTACAGCATTCACTCAATAAACTAGGAGCTAATAAGGAAAACAAAGCTAAGAATCACATCAAGTAGGATCCTGAAATAATTTTATCCCAATGGTTTAAATAAATTCCCATCCTACCCCTTATTTGCCCTTAACTCCTTTGCTAATGCAGAAATAGCAGAGACTGAATAAAGAGGCAGTCGATTTAATTTGAGAAACTTGCCTAAATTGGGAGCCTGAATTAGCTTCAATCCAGGGAAAGAGTTAAGGTTTGCAACTGTAAACAAATCCTGACTCCTTTTTGATGTACTCTCGACAAACCTGACTGGTGTTACCTAAGAGATCATTTTTCTACAAGACATTGCCACCTATGCTCAAGGTGAAATTCCAAGACATATTCGCAATTATATCTTCACAATTCTTCAAATACTTTGTCATCTCCTGACCCCAAACCCCAATACAAGAAATACATGAACTCTACATTGTAAAAGCCTACAAATTTAACTGCATAAAATGTAAAAGCCATTTTGGGGGCTACAAATATAAGTCATACATAATTCTATTCATTAGGATGCTTCCGCTTTTTATTTAGTAGAAAAAGTGAGATTAAAAGAACAATCACAGGCACACAAAAGAAGTCTTCCTTAAGGAAAACACCCCAAATTAAAAAATAATTGCTTTTCTCAACTCCCAAAGAGTACTGTGATCTATCAGAGTGTACTATGAATGCCAATTTAACTAATCCTCTTTGAGAGTGTCGGCATTTTGAAACGCTTCCCTTTTAACTTAAACAATCCTTTAATCAATTAATTCATTAGCACTCAATGTTGTCTCCGGACCTTCAGATTAGTTCCCACAACCAACGCACCCCTCCCACCCTCCAGAGCTGATGAAATAAAATGCGTTGGAATTTCCAGGTTTTAGTAATTCTCATCATTTAATAGAATATAGAAACAACCGGAGAGGCGGGTGGGCAAGTACAAATTTTTACAGTCTGGGGACTGCAAACGCGGGGAAACGACGCCACCTCCCGATAAGGCTTGGAACAAGCACTGAAAAGCCGACTAACTTGCAGGATAAGCGGATTCTTGCTTTTCAAAGCCCGAAGTCGCGGATCTCCCAGGCTGGCGACCCGCCCTCCTGGAGGCTCTGACCACTCAGTGAGCCTAGGTTAACGTGATTGACAGCACAACCCGGTCCGTTACCTAAACTCGTCACTCCGGAAACAGTGCCCGGATCTTTCCGGAAACTCAGCGTCCGCTCTCTCCCAGCGTCCTTTGTTTTCCGGCTATGTTCAACCCTGTCCGGCCAGTCCCGCCTTGCGCGCCCATTTCGAGCCCAAGTTTAAATATCGGCTTCTCAGGCTGAGATCCTGGCACAGATTTTCCAGGACTGGGTTCTTGGGCGGTGGCTATGGGGGCCGGGATGGCGCAGCTGGAAGGTTACTACTTCTCGGCTGCCCTGAGCTGTACCTTTTTAGTGTCCTGCCTCCTCTTCTCCGCCTTCAGCCGGGCGCTCCGAGAGCCCTACATGGACGAGATCTTCCACCTGCCGCAGGCGCAACGCTACTGTGAGGGCCACTTCTCCCTCTCGCAGGTGGGGTCCCCAACCTGTCCCCGCCCAGAGACCAGCCAAGGAGCTTGCGTCCCCCCCCCCCCCCCAATTATTTTTAGCTCCCTCCGCTCCACCCTCCCAGCATGAAAGGAGCTGGGTAATCTTTTATTCCTGTCTCTGAGATCTGTGAAATGTTTGCTAAATGAGTGAATACACAGCAGATCTGTATCCTAGGAAATAATGTTACGATATTGAGGAGCCGAGTTACTTCCCCTGTTCATGGCAACTGATGATGGTTCCCAGTTTTTCTTCCCTTACCTTGTATGTATGTGTCCGTGGGTGGCTCCTAGGAAACAGCGGAAAACTTCACTTGAGCTTCTCTGTCCCGCTCCTCACTCTTCTGGGAATGGGATAAGAAGTGATTTTTCGTAATTCCATCTGTAATGTTCCGGGGACACTTTTATTAACTGTGATAAAGTGGCAATTAGCGAAGTGACATCATGTTTTAATACATAATCGACTATGTAAATAGGCAGCTTAAGGATACAAAAATGAAATATAGCAGGCCCTGCGATAATTTCCTATGTTCAGGTACATTCCTTGTAACCTTGATGAGATGTGGTCGCAACTGAACCCTTGTGGCAAAACTGGTTTTGTTACATGTTTCACTTAAAGTCAGGGAACAGTTTAGTGAGGACTTACTGTAGGCATATTATTCTTCCTCTTCTAGTGAGGCAATGTGGAGTAGTGGTGAGAACTGTGAAGTCCAATTAGAGTAAGACCTCACTTTTAAGTCTCAGAATTTATTGACTAGTTATTTGACCTTGTAGTTTGATGAGTTTCCGATTTCTCATCTGAAAATGACAAAAAATAGTATCTGCTCTAGGGCATGTTGTAGGATTAAATGCAGAGGGGTTAGCACAGCTCTTGACTCAGTATGTTATCTTTCATTATGGAGCCTAAACACTTCTTTCTCTCCAACTCATCAGAGCTCCAGCTGATGTTTTCACACTTTTAAAAACTGGAGCTTTTGCAATTTAGTCACCAGAATACAAAGTTTCAGAAGAGTAGATCCTTCTGAAGAGTAGAAACTGCTTTCAAGTTGTTGTCTACTGATTGGTGATACCTTAGCAATTACAAAGCAAAAGATAAGCAAAACTTAGAGGTGACATCCGGTCAGCTGAAGATTCATTTGTGTCACAGAATCACTTCTAAGTGGTCCTGGTTGTTGGTAAAGATGTTTCTGAGTTTGACATCTCTGTGTCAGTCTCTTGCTGTTGCTTCATTGTCATCTTTCCTTTTTAAGTGGGACCCCATGATTACAACCTTGCCGGGCTTGTACCTGCTGTCAGTGGGAGTGGTCAAACCTGCCAGCTGGATATTCGGATGGTCTGAACATGTGGTCTGCTCCATAGGAATGCTCAGATTTGTGAATCTTCTCTTCAGTGTCGGCAACTTTTATTTACTGTATTTGCTTTTTCGCAAGGTACAACCCAGACACAAGGTATGGTTTCAAAATAATTTATTACAAGTTTATATGCAGTTAGGTCCACAATTATGATAAATTGATTGTACGACATTTGGTGGTAAGATGTCTTTAACACTTCGTATTTGTGTCTGTTTTGTAAAGCTAAAGCAAAACCTCCACCCCGTTTTAGAAAAAATTTATATTTTAGTACTCAAATGACTTATTTATAAAATCTAAAGTAAATGTTCATGAATCAGACCCATTCAGTTAATATTTGGTGAGTATACTCCATGTGTTTGAGCACTGAAACTATAGGGGTAAATTAAGCAACTTTTTTTTTTTTTTTTTTGTTAAGCTACATTTTCAATAGGGGAAACAGACTTTCACTGAGGAATTTTTGTGTGATTTAATGCAGGCCCCATCCCGGAGGTGAATAGCCTGGATTTTAATTCTATCCACTCACTAATGATCTCACTTTAGGCATGTAACCCCTCAGTGACTCCATGTCTTCGTCTGTTAAGTGGAAATAATATTGAATCGACCTCATAGGACTGTTATGAACAGTAAAGGAGAGTAAAGTTGGGAAATGCTTAGAATGGTACCTGATGTAATATTGTAGTAAGAACTCTTAAGTATTACTTATAATACTGTAACTGTGTTTAACTTAAAGAGGTTATTTCAGCAGTGGAAATAATTGAGAGGGAGATGAGTGTAAGATACCGAAGGAGCACAAGTAGCACTTGCTACAGGCTGTCTGGGAGGGGGAAGGGTCGGTGGCAGTGGGAGGGCTTCACAGAGAAGGTGGTCCCTGACCTGAATCTAAATGAACGGATAGGGCATGAGCCACAGATGCAGGGAATTGGTGTTTGGAGTTAGAGGAATTAGAGGATTATAACAGTATAATGATGTGAGGCTGGAGAAATGGGTAGGAGTGAAGTCATGAACTTCTTGAAATGTCATGGAAAGGATTTTGAACTTGAATAGGTGATGGACAGTCCTTAATTTTAATCAAGGCAGTGACATGGTTTGATTTTGTGATTTAGATTCAGGGAAGGCTACAATTCAAGGAGATGAGAACACTTTCAAATCCTAAAATTGTACATCAGAAGGCCAAGAAAAGATATTTCAAAGATTAACTTGAGACTGAGCCCAGTATATTCAAGAAAATACCAGTAATTTGAACATGAAAGAGTAAGATCATTGGGTATGATAGTATGTGTGCTATATGTATATTTACAATCTTTAGTGCAGAGTTTTGAAGGGATACCCATAAAAGAAATTGATGTTGATGACGAAGTGGATGTTTAAAAAGGCTCCAAGACGTAAGCTCAGGGGAGTAGATACACCTGCATCATGTCCCATTCGTCTCTCCATGTTCCACATTGAACTTCATGCAGTGTCTTGTACACAATAACTTCTTAACTGTTGTGGAACCATTCGAAATATTTCAGGCCATAGAAGCTTTGGCACCCACTTTTATTGTCTTAGCAGCTTCCCAGCTAATAGGTGTAACTAGAAAGTGCCAGAGTGCTCTTATAAATATGTATTGTGTTTTTGCAAAGCCAGAAGTAAAATTAATATCAAATCATTTTATTTAAATAAGATTCATGTAGGTTTTTTTTTTTTTTTTTTTAGGAAGTCTCTTCACTAGTTCAACAGAAAACACATATATGTTTTTAATATATATTTTTAAAGGTTTTACTTATTTTTTCCAGAGAGAGGGGAAGGGATAGAGGTCGAGAGGGAGAGAAACGTCAATGTATGGTTGCCTTTCATCTGCCTCCAGCTACGGACCTGGCTGGAGACCTGGCTTGCAACCTGGTTATGTGCCCTGGCTGGGAATTGAACCATCGACCTTTGGGTTCTCAGGCCAGTGCCTTATCCACTTTGCCACCAGCCAGGGCCAGATAACACATATTTTATCTTGCAAATAATTTTAACTGTGATTTCTCTTCCTCCTAGGCTGGTTCAAGTATCCAGAGAATCTTGTCAACGTTAACCCTAGCAATATTTCCTACACTCTATTTTTTTAACTTCCTTTATTACACAGAAGCAGGATCCATGTTTTTCACTCTTTTTGCCTACTTGATGTGTCTTTATGGAAATCATAAGACGTCAGCCCTGCTTGGATTTTGTGGCTTCATGTTTCGTCAGACAAACATTGTCTGGGCTGTGTTCTGCGCAGGAAACGTCGTTTCACAGAAGTTAACCGAGGCCTGGAAAACTGAGCTACAAAAGAAGAAGGAAGAGAGGCTTCCCCATATTAAAGGACCATTTTCAGAATTCAGGAAAATTCTTCAGTTTCTTTTGGTTTATTCCATGTCCTTTAAGAACCTGAGTATGCTTTTCCTTTTGACCTGGCCGTACATCCTTCTAATGTTTCTATTCTGTGTTTTTGTTGTAGTTAATGGAGGGATTGTCATTGGTGATCGGAGCAGCCATGAAGCCTGTCTTCACTTTCCCCAGCTATTCTACTTCTTCTCTTTCACTCTGTTTTTTTCCTTTCCCCACCTGCTGTCGCCTACCAAGATGAAAGCTTTCTTTTGCCTAGTTTGGAAACGTAGAATTCAGTTTTTTGTGCTTACCTTAGTCTCTGTATTTTTAGTTTGGAAATTCACGTATGCACATAAATACTTGTTAGCAGATAATAGACATTATACGTTCTATGTGTGGAAAAGAGTTTTTCAAAGATATGAAATTATGAGATATTTGTTAGTTCCTGTTTATATATTTGCTGGTTGGAGCATAGCTGACTCATTGAAATCAAAGTCGGTTTTCTGGAATTTAATGTTTTTCACATGTTTATTTACTGTTACAGTACCTCAGAAACTGCTAGAATTTCGTTACTTTATTTTACCTTATGTTATTTACAGGCTTAACATACCTCTGCCACCCATGTCTAGACTTTTTTGTGAACTGGGTTGCTACGCAGTTGTTAATTTCCTAACTTTTTATATTTTTCTGAACAAGACATTTCAGTGGCCCAATAGTCAGGACACGCAGAGGATTATGTGGTAATATCACCGGTATCTTGAGCTCTAAAAACGGATTTAGTATTTGACATTTCTGTAGGAGCAACTGAGCAGGTAAAAATTATGGACTTTCTTTTAGGCACAATGGTGATCCTCAGATCAGACGTTTTTTATTTTTAAGCATTGGATATATGTGTTTTAAACATATAACAAACCCAAGGGAGTTAAGTGGCAAAGAACTTAGAAAAGTTTAAGACTTGCTCCATTAACCTGAGTAATAATGGGAAAATAAAATTGTTTACAATTATCTCACGATATCTCCGGCACTGCTGCCACTCAAAAGCTTGGAAATGTTTTATAGATACAAATTTAAGAAAACTGGGCATGTATTATAATATTGGAACTTATGTATTTTCTTCAGAAAGCCATAGACAAAAAATATTTGAAAAAATATTTACAGATGATCAGTTAATATTTTTGATTGAAAAGTTGCTTAACATTTCAGTAAATACAATTTTAATCATAAGGCAAAATAGACTCACATCAGTAGTGAATGTTATAAGTTTGAGGCTCGTCTATGTCCACCTAGAATTTCAATTATTGGCTTTTGGTGATGATGAAGCTCTTTCACTAATTTCTATGTGAAATATGTGATAGCCAAAGATAAATTGTGTTGATGACAATTCCTTTCAAAAGGAATTTTCTTTTTGAAACATGTTACTGTATTATTTTTCTTTGGTTGCCATAATAAATGCCACAAATGTGGTGGCTCCAAAAATTTTGCTTCACAGTTTCCAGGCCGTGAAGCTGAAATTACAGTGTCAGTGGGCTTGGTTCCATCCAAGACTGAGGGAGAATCGGTTCCATGCCTCTCTTGCAGCTTCAGGAGGCTGTCAGCAGTCCTTGCTGGTCCTTGGGTTGTAGATGCATCGTACCATCTCTCTGCTCTTGTCCTTAGGGAGCTTTTCCCTCTGTCTTCTCTTCTTTATCTTACAGACAATGTCATTAGACTCAAGTCCTGCCCTAATCCAGGGTGGGCTCATGAAGACATTGACTCAGTAAGACCTACAGAGATCCTTTTCCCAGATAGGGTCACGTTTACAGGTTCGAAGGAGACCTATTTTTTTGTGGGGCATTTTTCAACCCACTAAAGTTACCAAAGGAGATTTTAGGATAAACTTCATAAAAGTGTAGGAAATAATTTCTTTGCTGAGGTAGTTTAAATAAAATTTTATCTTTACTGAGGTTTAAACAAGTGACTTGGAAGGTGACATAAATACAAAACTAAAGGTAACTGATAGTTGATTCTATTATACAAGAAAAGTTTGAATTGAAAGGAAGTTTAGAAGTCATTTTTTGATGTAGACTCGCTGTGTAGATTAGGGAACATCTTGGGTGGGATTTTTGTGTGTTGGTGTATGGATTCTGTGTCTACTATTTTGTGTACATTCATTGGGTTGTTACTCCACTACAGAAAAGTATTATTTAGATATGTTAACTTGGACATGTAAACTTAGAACTGTGAATAGAATTCATGTTTTAACCTCATTTTATGTTTGTGAACTTTTTAAAATAACTGTGTGAACAAATTACATTTGTCTTAGATATTGAACAATGTTTTCTCTGGGTTTTAAATAATGAGTGTAATTGGAAAGTATTCTGCATTTGCAAATATAAAATTGCGTACAAGTGAAAATTACAAGTATGTTTGAATAATAAATACAGTCATCTTTTTTTGTCCTTTACTCAGTACTTAGTAGATTGACTTTTTAGTTATAATAGTGATGGTAGGACAAATATTTTACCCCCCAATTTTTTTAATTTGACAAGAAAGTACAGTCAGATTATTGTTTATAATGGCAACCTAAATTCCAGGAAGTCAAAATTGGAAAAAAATATATAATTTAGGAAAAACAGCTTTCTTGTCTGATGTTGTATATAAAGGTATTTTTGTGTTTAAGAATATATCTGAGATGGAAAAACTTTTCCTCTCTCATAGTGAAGATGAAGAATCTATTCCACCCCATAGACTAGGGGAGGCAGTGTTCCAGTTATTATTATTATTATTATTTTTTAATCCTTGCCGAAGGATATACTTTTCAGAGAGAGAGGAAGGGAGACCAGAGAAAGAGAAAAAGAGAAACACTGAGATAGGTTGCCTCCCGGAAGCTCCCTGATGGGGGACCTAACCACAGCCTCCTGGTGTAAAGGATGATGCTCCAACTGTCTGAGCCACCTGGCCAGGGCTGTTGCTATTAACTTTTAAGTTCCTCCTGTGTTAAGAGATGTTTAGGAGAAAAATCTGCCTTCAGAGAAAACAGGTTAATCTCAGATGTTTTCTATAAAGTACATAAAATATAGTACTTAAAATTTTAGAAAAGAATGCTGTGAATTACAAGGTGCTATAAAGCATTGCTTTGAGACATATCCTAAGTGATCTTTGTGTTTTGAACATTTTTAAAGAGTTATCAAATAGATATTTTTGATGTGAAGTTAAAAAAAAATTAGACCTAATTTCTTGAATAAAATGATTATTGAAAAGTATTGACAAGCTAGAGAGCCTTGCAGTTATTGATATTGAAGTGTGTAAGTAGGATTATAATAAAGGATGTTGGAAAGATTTAGTCCAAAACATGTTTAGGCCCAGTAATAAATCTGTGTGAACTTTTTTTTCCTTAGATCAAATTTCATAGATATAGTATATATATTATCTTTATATAGTAGCATTAGTAGGGTTCAAGTATGCTGTGTTTCTTCACATGCTATTTATGTTTTCTCTTAGTGGGTGCTCAGAAATCTTTTCTAATGCGTCTGACTATATATTTAAATTATTTGGAAATGTAGCATTCCTGAGGTTAAATATCACGTGTCATTTGGCAAGAGAAATTATTTTGTTGCCACTCTGGCCTTCCTCCTTTTCTTAAAGTTATTTCTGGAATAACTTAGTCTGTCATAAAGTACCTTAATATAAAGAATGTAATGCAATTGATTTCTAACAAATAAGTAGATTGAGTTTAACTGACACTGGGTTTGACTCCATGGGCAGTTGAACTGCCACTTTACATTTCTTAATTTGTATTTGAAGACACGAGAAGAAAGGAGATCCTCAATTTTTATTTATACTCCCTAAATAGACTATTATATTAGATGCACTTTATTTTTTTAATTACTAAATTAGAGTTGGTTACAATATATTAGTTTCAGGTGTACAGCTCCATGATTAGACATTTGTATAACTTACAAAGTGATCACCCTGATAAACCTAGTACCCACTTGGCACCATACATAGTTACTACAATACAGGCTGTATTCTATGTACTATACTTGACATCCCTGTGACTATTCTGTAACTACCAATTGTACATTTGACTTCCTCGCCTTTTTCACCCATTCCCCCAAACCCTCTTCCATCTGGCAACTGTCAAAATGTTCTCTGTATCTGTGTAGACTCACTTCTCAATAAAATGTTTATATAAAGAATTAAAAGACATGTTCATTAAGTTAGCATTTATTGTCTTTAATTAGCATTTCATTAAAAAGTGAAATGAAAATGTGTCGTGCAAATAACATGAAAATTCTTTTGTAATGGAAATTTTAAACATGACGGAAATAATGGGCTTGTAGAAAAAGCATTTAACATTTTTGTATCTGATTATGGCTTCACAATCAAATAAGGCAAATGGTTTAATCTTTGGACCTCACTTCAACTTAGTAGTGTGTGTCCTAAATGTTCAGTGCCTGGCACATAGCTACCCTTATTTCAAAAAGAAGTTAGCTCCTGCCATATAACCAAAGAGTTCATAAATAAGTTAATGTAATAAATATTGGGCAAACATAAGTGTACTGAATGAAGTTCTTGGTGTAGAAAGAAGTGAATATCCTAGAAGAAATTTACTGTGTAATCGTTAGCTAGTTTTAGAAAACAAAACATAGTTCATGAGAGCCATCCTTAACTTTTTCTGCTTGAATTTTCTGTGCTAGTTTTAAATTTTTTAATTTACTGTAGTGCTTAATACTTCCACATATACTTACTTATAAATATGTTTGTTACATGTTTATAATAGGATATGACTTAAAAATTATTGCTGTTTATTTAAAATCTGAAAAGTAACTTTTAACCATTAAATTATAATGGTTGAATTGATGGTTGTTAGACTTTTAAGGAAAAGAATTTTCAACCAATTATAAATATTTTTTAGGCTGAATTTTACTACTTAAGGGGTAATTGTTATTTATCTTTTATTTAGGGTACTTCGATATATTTAAATGTTGATAAATATTTTTAATATATTAAAATGGATACCTGAGTAAATTATAATAAAAAGGGATATATTGAAGTTACATTAAAAAAAAAAAAATGCATGAATCCAGCTCTCAATTCTTTGACATTTGGAAATCATTTCTAAGGTAAGGTTTGCCACAGTGAAATAACCCAATAATATCTTACATTGCGCTCTGTACAAAATGATCATTTGGTGAATTTAGTATTAATTTGAAGTTGATCTATCACCACAAGACCAAAAAAAGATGTAATGGTGTTTTTCTGACAAAATATTAAATATTATATTGGTTTTTTTCACTGACTAGGAAACTTAACATCAGTTCAGTTGAACTATACATGTGTATATGGCACATACAAAATAATCACTATCATTAATAGCACACGAACAGTGTTCTGGGTGTGGTACTACTGGCTGATTGACAGTTGCTGTCACATCTGTTCCAACTCATATTCCTGTGAGGCAGATACTGATTTCTGTTTGCCAGAGAAACTAAAGATCAAGCAGATAAGGTAGCCTGTAGAAGTCAGTACTGCCTGACTTCTTATAGATTGGTCTGATTCCCAAGACTTTGCTTCTCGGCCCTCACTGAAAGTTTTTTTTCAGTAAGAAGTAGAATATGGAGAGAAAGGTAATAACCTTTCTGTCTACTTGGCATTAGCCAGACCATTCATGGCAAATTATTTTTGTATTGTTTGTAGTCATTTTCAGAAGTGCTAGAAACTGTTTAAAGAAGCATGGACCGAACTGTTTATAATTACATTGCAAGAGAAAGAAATGGTTAAAAGATGAAATATATGGGATATTTAACTTGGAGGAAGTTGAGATCCTGTAACTTGATAAGCACATAATTAAACAATTATTTGGAAGAAGAATTGGAATTTTCTATATTCTCTGAAGAATAAATCAAGGACCAGCAGATTTCACTTACTGAAAAACATATATTTTCTAATTGTTCAGTCTCTGTGGGAAAATGGACCCAGAGAAAAGGAAGTGCTCAGTTGGAGGCAAGGTTTCTGCTCATCAGGGAGGCTTCAGACGAAGTTCAGCGAGTAGATAGAGTAAGTGGCTTTTTAAAGATGCCTCAAAATCTTATGATTTGAAATTTATGTTTGTTACAGCTGATTTTTAAAAATCAATTGGTAACTCATGGTGCAATAGCTGGTGACTTGCATGCTGTCCATGATAGGCTAAATTTCTGAACAAAAACTTGACCTTGTTTTAGAAACAAATGTGAGAGATTCAAATTTGCACTTTTCACTATAATGTTTGATAGTACTGATTATATAGTATTTAATTAGTTTCCTGTCATTTTCATATCCTTTACATTAGTGAAGAGAATGTGCTTCTTTTTGAAAAGCTTTTCCCCGCTAAAGATAAAATAGTAAGGGTAGGCAATGTCCACAGCATTGTTTTAAATGCACTATCCACCCAGTGGCGATGTTGTGTTATGTTGCCAAGTGTTCTTGAATTCAACTTCCTTAACTAGTCTGAATTAACTTTTTCATGGTTTTAAATTTTGACAATTTGTAACATCTATGTTTATTATAATGTCATTCAAAATGCTTACTTAATTGTATTAAGCTAATGAAAATGTTAAAAATCATTTCTCTGTTTCATAATCGTACATTGAGTGAGTTAACCTAATACATCCTCCCATATGCCATTTTTTACGTAGTATGGCCTAGTCAGGATCATGTGTCACAGTGATAATGATGACAAACTTGAAAACTCTTATAGCATTCTAGCAGCCACTGTTTTAAGTGGTTGCTTTACTCACATAATTGATGCTTCATAACAACCCTGTGGGACCAGTACTATTTTTAATATTTCCACTCTATATTGACATGATACTGAGTGTAGAGAGATTAAATATTTTGCCAGGGATTCTAAAATAACAGGCTGAGCTGGGATTCAAATCTCAACAGGCTGACTCAGGATCCATATCAACTACTTATCAGTTTGGGGTTGGGGCACATAGTTTACCTTCAAGTTTGTAACATTTTTAGAAAGAAAAATGATTATGGAGAATGTGGTTATACTCCCTATTTGTACAGTCGGGAAAATGAGACCCGCATGCATTTGGGGTCTTGGAATAGCCGACCAGCTTCCATTTGCCATTGGGTCTTCCATCCCTACCTTTGTGATGGCATCTCAAAGTGATGAGTGTGTACATATGAAAATAAGGGAGACAAAAAACTCAGGTTTGGAGTTTTCAGCTCTATTTATTTGCACTGAAATAAAGACCTTTATTTTAACGAGAATGATCCTGCTACCAAGTAGAGCAGCAGAATTGTTTGAAAATTAATACTTAGTTTCTCCAAAGAGACTCCTATTCGAAAGTGAATTGTCAGTTAAACATGACATATTTTGGAATCCTTTAAAATTTTTAACTGGAAAAGCTTTATACTTACAGGATATATATGTTCCAGATGTTCTCAAGTATAGTAGTCTGTTAGATACTTTTCTGGAAAATAGATTTATTTGACTTCTAAAGTTATATTGTAATTAATGTCACTTAAAATTGGTGTTTAAGTAAATCTGTGATTTATAAAAGACTTCCCTTATTAAAGTCTGTCTAAATATCATGGTTTCATTTTGTTTATAAATAAATTCATGTTTCATATTTGTAATTTATCATGCCTAACACATCTTATTCTGAACTGGGTGCTAGTGGCATTTTCTTTCACTCTCTATTAGTGGCTACTTTTCCCTGTCTCCTACCCAGAAATCCTGTGCTTTATTAGTCTTCTTGAAATAATATAACTGATTCATATTTTAAGTGCCTATCACTAGCCTGTGTGACTATATTTTATTTTCATAATAGTAGAAGGCATTTAGATAACTGGCTGATCACTTTGAACTTGTGGAGGCTTGGGTTTCATTGTTAGTCCAGGTCTAGAGAAAGCCCGAAGTGGTTTGCAAACACCTTTAATGGGACGGGACTTGAACCTAAAATTTCGATCCTTGCGCTAAGGAGAAGAGATCCCTGCCTTGTGTTCTCAGACTTCCAGGTTTGCCTTCTACTGAGCTGCAGCTCAGAGACCAGCCAAAGACTTACAGGCGTAGGGCTTCCTCCCAGTGACCCCTCTCTTTGGGATTTCCTGTCTTATTAATTTCCACCCACTCTGGCACCTTCTCACCGCAAGCCACTGTTTTCCAAGTAGAGTGTGTCAGGAGGCTTATTTCGTATAGAATGCATACAGAATACTGGTATGAGAAAGAAAGAGAAATAAGATATGGGTGCTTGCACAATAAAAATGATGCTAATTTTTTAGTGAGGGTAAGTGTGCTGGGCAACTTTTGCCCCCCCCCACCCCCCATGGTTTGTTTTTTTTTTTTTTTTAATGCACTATCCTAAATTTCACTCAAGGTGGCACTCTTAGACATCTTTTCCAGTTGTTGGTCTGACAGGAACTTTATACAACTTTATTTACCCTCTTGATGTCACAAATACTAATGATTATTTATTTAATTTGGAAAGACTTTCTTTGAATGCATTTAGGTTCTAGCGAATATATTTGCTTATTTTTGTTATAGAGCATTTTGAAAGCAGACAATCGGTGGAAACTTCGATCAGATAATTACAACTGCATCCCATTTCCCATTAGTAAGAACATGTAGAGGCATTCATTTATTTTGTTTTTTCCTCATCTGGTCATCATCGGCTAAACCTGGAATTTATAACTGCAGTTTTAATTCATATGGAAAGAAATAAACACAAAATGGATCTAAAATACTTCAGTTAATGGGAAATTCTTGTTTCCCTTCTGACCATTAGACAAGAAGCCAACCATTCTCTGACAACTGTGCTAAAGAGCAGTTTAATTGATAAGAAAAAAAATCAAAATAATTTTATTTGTAGTGCTATGTGAATGATACAGAAAGTAAAATGTTAAAACATTCATTTTAGCTAAATAGATGTAATTTGGAAGTTTCTGCACATCTCCATCTGTTTTCATTTGTTATATACTGAAATATGGACAAATTGTTCATATGGAAAAAGACAAAGAAGACATGCAGGTTATAATTATCACAATAGTTTCATTAACTTAGTGTTTCATGTACTCATACCTGTAAGCTTACTTTTGCATACCACTGCAACTTGCTATATAGCCTTTAATGTGTTTGAATTTTCTATAGCTAGAAAGCAGAAAGTTGGTAGACTATTTATGGGTCTTTTGTCTCTTATAATGTTTCATATTATAGTGCCTCTTAATTTTCATGTATATATTATTTAGTTTTGGAAATCAATGTATTAGCATGTATGTAATCTATGAATCTCTAGAGGCACTCTTATTTTCTTCACAATCCCAGTTAAATGTATATCATTAAAATGTAAAGGATTAGTATAATTTTACTTTCTTCCTAATCCAGTAATCCTCCTATCAGGAGCAATTTTTTTTTTTCCTCAAAGATTTCATTTGTTATTTCCAGAGAGAGAGGAAGGGAGAGAGGCAGAGAGGGAGAGAGAGAGACATCAATATATGGTTGCCTTTCACTTGCCTCTAGCCAAGGACCTGACTGGAGACCTGGCTTGCAACCTGGTTATGTGCCCTGGCTGGGGAATCAAACCACCACCCTTTGGGTTTGCAGGCTGGCACCTTATCCACTGTGCTACCAGCCAGGGCAGGAGTAAATTTTTATCAAATTGAAATGATAGTAATTTTTAAAGTAATGTAGCTAATTATGAAAAATAATTGGCAAGAATCTAACAAGGAATTTCTAATAAAATTTGGCCTTTATTTTTCATAATGGCTTGGCATTTAAAATAGACATTCTTAAATTAACTGCAACTTAAATCATCTTTTTAAGAAAGTACAACTTTCTCATTAAGTATAACTCATACATGATCTTGTTGTAATAAGAAGTTAAAATTCTTACTGAACAATTCTCTAGAAGTTTCCATTTATAATTAGTAGTTTTTTTATTCCTATAAATCATAAATATTAACTGGTTCAGACCCAATTAGACTGGCTAGGACACGGTTAGATGGGTTCAGACCAGCTGAAACCAGTTTAGACTGGATTAGACAAGCTAGCTGAGATTAGTTCAGACCAGCTGAAATCAGTTCAGACTGGATCAGGCTAGGTAGTTGAGACTGATTTATTCTGGTTCGGATAGGCTGAGATTGGTGCAGGCTGGTTCAGACAGACTGAGACCAGTTCAGACTGGATTAGACTGGCTAGGACTGGCTTAGACTGGTTCAAACTGGCTGAAACCAATTTAGGTTGGATCAGACCAGGTCAGATTGGCTGAGACAGGTTCAGACTGGGTCAGACTAGCTGAGACTGGTTCAAACAGTATCAGCAGACCAATTCAATCAAGTTTAGACTGGTTCATACCAGCTGTGACTGGATCAGACCAGATCAAACCAGAGCAGACTGGTTCAGAGGAGGGGCTGAGACCAGTTTAAAGCAGTTCAGACCAGCTGGCATCAGCTCAGACCAGATGAGACCAGTTCAGACTGGATCAGACTGGTTCATACTAGATGAGACTAGTTCATACCAGATCAGACTTTTTCAGACCAGCTGAGACTGTGTGTAATAGCATTATGTATAAAAAAACATTGTACAAACCTTAATTAAATAACACTTTATTACAAAAAAATGCTAACTATCACCTGGGCCTTTAGTGAACCATCATTTTTTTGCTGGTAGAAGGTGTTGCCTTAATGTTGATGACTGCTGACTAATCATGGTGGTAGGTGTTGAAAACTGGGGTGGGTGTGGCAATTTCTTAAAATAAAACAACAATGAAGTTTGCCACATTGATTGATTCTTCCTGTCATGAACTATTATTCTGTAGTACACAATGCTGTGCAATAACATTTCATCCACAGTAGAACATCTTTCAAAATTGGAGTCGATCTTCTCAAATCCTGTTTTTTACCAAATAAGTTTATGTAATTTTCTAAATCCTTTACTGTCATTTCAACAATCTTTACAGCATCTTTACCAGGAGTAGATTTTATCTGAAGAGACTACTTTCTTTGCTCATCCCCAAGAAGCAACTCCTCATACATTAAAATTTCATCATGAGGTTGCAGAAATTCAGTCACATTCTCAGGTTCTACTTCTAATTCTAATTTTGCAATTTTCTCCACATCTGAAGTTACTTTCTAAAGTCTTGAACCCCACAAAGTCATCCATGAGGATTGGAATCAACTTCTTCCAAACTCCTGTTAATGTTGATATTTTAACCTCTTCCCATGAATCACGCATATTTTTATTGGATAATGAATTATTTCCAGGTTTTCAATTTACTCTGCCCAGATTCATCAGAGGAATTGCATCTATGGCAAGTATAGACTTACAAAAGTGTATTTCTTAAGTCATAAGACTTAAAGTTGAAATTATTTCTTGATCCATGGGCTATAGAATGGCTATTGTGTTAGCAGGCATAAAACAACATGAACCTCATTGTACATCTCTGTCAGAGCTCTTGGAGGACCAGGTGCATTGAAAATGAACAGTAATATTTTGAAAACAATGTTTTTTTTCTTAACGATGACTTAAGATATGAAGTAAACCATGTAAACAGGTATGCTGTTATCTAGGCTTTGTTGTTCCACTTATAAAGTACAGGCAGAATAGTGTCAACACAATTCTTAAGGGTCTTGGGATTTTTAGAATAGTAAATGGGCATTGACATTGGTAACTAAAGGTTACCAGCAGCATTAGCCCCTCACAGGAGTGTAGGGCTGTCTTTTGAAGCTTTGAAGCCAGATATTTCCTTCTCTTTAACTACAAAAGTCCTAGATGGCTTCTTCCAAAATAAGGCTGTTTGTCTACATTGAACATCTGTTGTTTAGTATAGCTACATTCGTTAATTATTTTAGCTAGATCCTCTGGATAACTTGCTGCTTCACCTTGCTTGCATTTTTATGTTATGGTGATGGTTTCTTTTCTTAAACCTCATGAGCCAAACTCTGTTCGCTTCAGACTTCTGCAGGTTTCTCACCTCTCAGGCTTCTCAGTATTGAAGAGAGTTAGGGCTATGCTCTGGGTTAGCTTTGGAATCATTGTAGCTGTTCTTATTTTCTATTCAGATACTAAAACCTTCTCCATATCAGTAATAAAGTTGTTTCACTTTTGATCATTTGTGAGTTCACTGGAATAGCACTTTGAAGTTCCTGCAAGAACTTTTTCATTGCTTTCATAACTGATGCACGACGCTGAGCTTTCAGCATACCTTGGCTTTCATCATTAGCTTCCTTGCTAAGCAAATCATATCTACTTTTTGATTTAAATGAGAGACACATGACTCTTCTTTTCATTTGAACACTTAGAGGCCTTTGTAAGGTTATTAATTGGCCTAATTTCAATCCTGTTGTGTCTCAGGGAAGAGGAAGACTCAAGGATAGGGAGGACATGAGAAGAGCCAGCCAGTGAAGCAGTTAGAAGGCATACAACATTTATTCCTTTAGTCTTATATGGGTGCAGTTTGTGGAACCCCCAAACAATTATGATGATGACATCAAAGATCATTAATCACAGATTATCATAACAAATATAATAATAATGTAAAAGTTTCGAATATAGTGAGAATGAACAAAATGTGACACAGAAACATGAGGTGAGGAACTATTGTTAGAAAAATAGTGCTAATAGGCTTGCCCAACACAGGGTTTTCAAACCTTTAATTTGTAAAATATGCAATATATGCAAAGCACAATAAAGTGAATCACAATAAAACAAGGTATATCTGCACTTCAACATTATTGTTTTTTAAAAGTATTAATTGTAATTACAATTGATATAAACACTATGATGTTTAATCAATAAATGTTTCTGCTCTCTCATGCTTCTAAATCTGGCAATTTAGCTCACTTCCATGTTAAACCCTTTATTTTTATAATATATAAACTCACTTATTATAAACTTTTTTATTATCAGTTTGTGTACTGTTTTGTTTTTGGTTCATAGATCAATAACTCATTAGACAACTTTAGACATTTGGTTCAAAAGGTACTATGTAACCTTCAAGTATGTGATCCTAAATCCCTCAAGTATAAGAAATATAATCATATCAACAATAAGTCTTGAAATTTATTGTAAAAGAATAGATTAGAACTGCCACCAGAATGCCAATTTTCCTCTTGGGATTTTTTTAGTGATTCAATACATATTGACATTCTTAGTAAATAGCTAATAATTTATATGTAAATATCCAAAATAGTCCCCTTGTGGGTCTATCATCATTGAAATGATTACTCGATATTCTAGGTATTTTAGAGTCCCCTTCCTTGGAATTATTTTCAGAATTCTGAAGTCACACATTAAAAATAAAAGAACCATGACTGGTGTGGCTCAGTGGATTGAGGACTGGCCTGTGAATCAAAAGGTCACTGGTTCAATCCCCAGTCAGGGCATATGCCTAGGTTTCAGGCCAAGTCCCCAGTTAGGGGTGTTCAAGAGGTAACCAACCAATGTATCTCTTGCACATGAATGTTTCTTTCCCTTTCTTCCTCCCTTCTCCTCTCTCTGAAAATAAATTGTAAAAATTTTAAAGAAGTTGGTGTTTTTGTTTTTTTTTTAATCATAGAGCCGTAGACTATCTCTTTGTTTTTCTGTGGTTTCTTCTCTCCTTACTTCACTTCCCTGACCTCATTCAATGCTGTCCTTTTGTTCTTAAAGCCAGTATCAAAGGATCCTCAGCAAAAGGCTTGGTGGAAATGGACTCTGGAGCTAGATTGTTGCCTAAAAAGCCTGACAAGCCTTAAGTGAGTATGTGATATTTGTGACAGCTTCATCTGATGTCATTTCATTAGTCCCAGGATCCAGTAAGAGCCTGTTTGTTGTAAGGTACAAAGAAACAACCACACCCCAAAATTAAGCAATAGCCAAATAAAACAAAAAGGAATTTATTAGAAGATCAAAGAAAGAGCTACAAGAATCTGAGCCTTTCTAAGAATGCCAGAATTACTATGAGTCCTCAGGTTTCAACATCACCATCTTAGTCTCTTGTCTCTGATTCTCTTTGCCATTGACTAATTTTCTCCTACTGCCACCAGATTTCTCTACTCAGGCAAGAAGAATGACCAGCAGAAGCAATCAGCTTAGTAATCACAGAGGAAGGAAGTATTTGGACTGAGATTTCTTTCATCCATTACCTTTGATTGCCCTGGCTCCAGAGCAGGAGAAGCTTATTATTATCATTAAATATAAATTATTGAATTTTCTGCATGCCAGGTGCTCTTCAATGAGCTCTCCATGATTAATTTAACCCTCACAGAACCTATCGAAGACAATCAGGTGAAGTAGGTATAATTCCATATTATGTGCATTTTACAGATGAAAAAAACTGAAGAACAAAAGAAAATGAAGTACCTTTTCCAAAGTTGCACAGCTTGTCAGTGGCAGAACTACAATTCAGTACTCAGAAGGCTGCCCTCGGTGTGACATTCTGGTCAGTCTGCCATGATTTAGATGTTTCGAGCAAATAAGAGGGGAGTGTTTTCTAAATTTTTACATGGACGTCTCCCAGGAAATGACAATTCATAGTCTAAAATCATTTTATCCATAACTAACAATGACCTTATTTTGAAAGACAAAATTTAAAATATATTTATAGAAGGGCTTTATTTGTTTATTTTTGGGGAAATATGTAATCCAGGACTCTTAGAGTTGAAAAAAATAACCTCCAGTTTATCTGGATAGCTGAGGAACAAAAGAACTAAATATAATTTTCACTGGAGAGTAAATGACGATGTAAACAAAGACATCACAGAATCTTTTATTAGATTTATTCCACTTTTATTATGATTAGCTCTGTTTGAGCTCAGCTCTGTATTTCTTTTCTTTTCTTTTTTTTTAATGTGGGCATTAGTTATTAACTTTATAAAAAGATTTATTTAACTGTGATTTTATTAAAAATAGCATAAGTGCTTTGTACTACTGGATATAAATAAAACATATTTAAGCAGTGAAACGACTTATAGTAATTTATAAATCAAAGTTCACGTATTGTAGGACAAATGCTTTGAATTATAAAGCAACAGGGTTCTGTACATTTTGAAATGTGGTGTTGTGGAGCAGGCTAAGTTCCATAAGTAAGGGGGTTTTTCTGTTAACTCCTTTTTACTTTTGATTCTTTATCAACTGATATATGGCTTCTTTGTTTTATCTGAACCCCTTAGAACATGCCAAATTCATCATTCTGAAAACTCTTGTTATCAGTGAAGAGGCTGGAAAGAGGAAGGCAGGTTAACGACTCTGTCTTGCTCATCTCTTGGGCTATTTCATCAAGTCCAGGAGCAATTCATTTTCTTTTTTTTTCATCACTACCCTTAGCAAAGGGGAAAGAAAAGCCCTTTAGAAACTAGTCATTTCTCTCAAGACGCCATAAACAAAGATAAAGAAGCAAGCTGATCCCCTGAGGTGAATTTTTGACTGAAGACCTTACTTCTCTGTAACTTCTCTAGACATTATTATCCAACTTTATATAGAGATAGTATTGTGAATGCCAGATGTGTTCACATTCAGAAGAGAACATTATTTTGTGTGTGTGAACTAAAATAGCCACACGAATAGGTTTGTATAAATCAAAAGTAATACAAGATTCCAAAGGACAAGTTTCTAGGAATGTGTGTAGAGGCTGTTACAGTACAGATATCTGTCCTGTATATTCCCAAATTATTTATTGATCACATACTATATGTTCTTAACCATGTTAAATATGGGCCCTTCCCTCAGGAAGAGGGAGAAAACTAACATTTCATGAATTACATAGGCTACTGTCTTTCATTCATTCAACACATTTGCTTTTCAGAGCAGAGGACAGATCAGTGAATTAGTTAGTTAAGATCCTTGTTTTGTTGTTGTTGTTTGTTTTTTAAAAGGAGTTAAATATTTTATTGATTATTTTTAGAGGGCGGGTAAGGGAAAGAGACAGAGAGGGAGACATCAATGTATAGTTGCCATTCACCTGCCTCCAGCTATGGACCTGGCTGGAGACCTGGTTATGTGCCCTGGCTGGGAATTGAACCAGCAACCTTTGGGTTCACAGGCCAGCCCCGTATCCACTGTGCCACCAGGCAGGGCTAGATCCCTGGTTTTAAGAGGGTTACATTCTATTAGAAGAGGCAGATCATAATCAAGAAAATAAGATAATTTCAGATAATAGTAAGTACCATGAAGAAAAATTTTAAAGGGTGATGTGACAGAGAGGGCCAAGGAAGGCAAAGAAAAGGAACTTTTGAAACAGATAAGGGCATTTCTGAGAAGAAACTATTTGTGTGGAATCCTGAATATTAAGAAGGAAACAGCCCTGACTAGTGGGGCTCAGTGGGTTGGACATTGTCCCACAAAGTGAAAGGTCACTGGTTCAATTCTCAGTCAGGGTACATTCCTGGGTTGTGGCCCAGGTCCCCAGTGGAGGGGTGTATGGGAGGCAAAAGATGCATGTTTTTCACATTGATGTTTCTCTCCCTATTATTCTCTCTTCCCCTCTCTCTAAACATAAATAAATAAAACCTTTAAAAAGAAGAAGAAGAAGGAAACAGCGAAGGGAAGTGCAAGGAGAATATTCTAATAAGAGAGAGTAATAAATGCAAAAGCCCTGAATACTACATACATACTATCATCTTTAATCCTGACTAGGTTTCTGTGAAGCAAGTAGTAGTAGCCCAACATATGTAAATTCACAGAAGAAACATGTGTAAAGCCACTCACTTAGCTTACTATGCAGGATGCCATGATGTGAGCTCAGATTATCTTGCTCTTTCTACTGCCCATGCTGCTCCATTGGTTCTAAAGCACAAACACATGTAACAGGAAGAAATTCCAAAGAAAGGGAAGTTACTGTTCTAAACAGAGGAAAATATCCCAGAACTCCCAGAGAGTTCCTTCCCCTCTCTATTTCCAGAGAGATGGGAAGGAACAGAGGCAGAGAGGGAGAGAGACATCAATGTATGGTTGTCTTTCACCTGCCTCCAGCTACAGACCTGGCTCAAGACCTGGCTTGCAACCTGGTTGTGTGCCCTGGCTGGGACTCGAACCAGTGACCTTTGGGTTCACCACAGACTGGCACCTTACCCACTGTGCCTCCAGCCAGGGCCCTGACCTATGTTTTTAACAGGACAAGCTTGGCTGCTATTTTCAGTAGAGGCTAAAGGGTGGATGAGTAGAAGCAAGGAGATGAGATAGCATGCATAGCAATCATCTGGATAAGCAATAATTGCAGTTGTGTTTGGGGGTGATAGAATGTGTCCAGGGATATGAATATAAGCATCAAGCTACTGTGAACTTGGTTTTTCATATCCCCAGGACCTGGAATCATTTTGTTCAGTATAGAGGAAACTCAATAATTCTTACTGAATGAATGGATGGATGGGTATATGGAAAAATAAACATTCACTTTTATGGCTTCTGTCTTCTCCCCAAGTGTTTATTACTTAGTTTTAAGATCTAAGCTACATTAAAGTAAAAAGGAAACAAAAGCAAAATAGTCAAGTTTCTTCTTAAATTTAATTGAATTCAACAAGTTTTTTTTTTTTTAAGTGCTTTTATGTGATGACTTCTTTAGGATATTAAGGACATCAAATGCCAACAGAATGTTCCAAGACAGTGAGATGAGATTATTGCTTAGGGTCAGGGCTATGCCACAGCACCAGAATTACTTTAAAATTAAAATTGCAACATAGGATTTAATTTCCTCCTCAGCAGGGCAATAACCTTTCCGTGAATCAGACTTGGCTTTTCTGCTTACTATAAATGGGACTGTGTGACCGTCACTTTACAAAGTGTTTAAACAGCAGACACTGTATTAGAAAAGTTTGGGGACAAGGGCATAGGAGTGTATTAGTATGCAACTGTTGTGTGAGGAAGCAGGGAAACAGACGTGTGTGCTCACAGGTAATTATTTCGATATACACATAGAAACACTGACTAGACACAGAAGCACCTAATGCCTGGTCATCTATGGAGGGCAGAGGATAAACTGGAGAGTAAGGAGCAAACTTTTCAATAGATGGCTTTTATACCACTTCGATACATGATTATGTGAGTTATTACCTAGACAATGAAGAAATACATAAAAAGCATCTTTTTCAAAACTGTTGGGAGAAAAGGAGAGCATGGGAAAATATTTTTAAAAAACAGGAAATTGCCTCAAAACTATTCATTTTTGTCCCTTTTTCAATCTTCATAAACGGTATCTGAGCTCCAGATTCTCAGGTGATGTTGTCTATGTGTGGCAACATTGGTAAATAATAGCTGATCATGTTCTGTTTGTGTTTTCCTTAAAGAATAAAGACATTCTGGTCTAAGAGGCTTAAAGGATGAGAAAGGCCGGTTGAAGATAGTCAATCTGTGAGGATGCCTGGGAACTCTTTGGTTCTCTCAGAGGCTAAAATATAGTGACACACTTCTCTGAAAACTGTCTACTTTCAAGAATGAGTTAGAGGAAGCTAGGTTTGGTCCTACGCCACCCCTGGCCCTGTCTGTGCTGCTGCAGTGTCATGAGCATCCCGTACGTCATACCTGGCACTGTGTCTTCTACCAGACGGGCGTGAAGTCCCTCACGTGCAGGGCTCTACCTCGCTCCTGCCCCACTTGTCCAGGACAGCTGTGAGACCTGCCCCTGGCCTCCTCTTCAGGTAAGAAATTTCATCAGTCAGAATAGCACCTGTTCCTTACACAGACTGGTGCCCTTTTCAAAGCATTTTCACCTGTGCTATTTCATCTGCTGACTTCATAGAAGTTGAAAACTGGAAGAGGTCTTGGATGCTATCAGCTCAGTATAACAGAGAAAGAAATTAAATCCAAGAGAAGTGACTGCTCTTTAGCAGCAAAGCTGAAACTGATACTCAGCCCTTCTGATCCCTCCTTACACAGTGACTTTTCCCGATTACATGGCAACCTTGTGTTTCCCTACGACTCCTCCATCTTTTTATTCTTATTTTACTTTTCTTCTTTTTTTTCTTTTTAAATTTTATTGTTGTTGTATTATATCCATCCCCTTTTTGCTCCCCTCTGTCCCCTACTTTTCTTCTTGACCCATCTATCAAATTTTTTTATGTATTAAAGGTGACTACTTACAGAAACATTTAATAATTTCTTACTTTTGTTGATGCTTTCAAAAATTGCCTAAAATTGATTTTTTGCCAGTGGGCACTTACATTTTCATCTTTAGGTTCCCTGTCTCGCATACTAAAATGTTAAGCATAAATAGAAAATGTTAGAGTTGTTTATCTCATGAGAGCTATCAGTTTTACTTGATGTGTGTCCTGTTAGATTAACCACAACTAGAATCTTTTAAGCAAGAACTCCTTTCATGCTTATTGCCTACCAGCAAGCAGACACTGATAAAAGACTGTCAAAAATCTGGGAAGAAAATGTTTCTTGAAGTCATATCTGCTGTCAGACACTACATTAGGTTTTCTCTTCTATGGTGAAGGAAAAAAAAAAAAACAAACAAACATTTATGTCTACATTCAATTTTGGTAAAGAGAAAATAATTATATCCTGGTCAAGTTTCAGTCCAGTGAGGCTTGAGTCAGTTGAGATATTTCTTCAAAACTTAGTGCTTAGCAAGCCTAACACTTAGAGGTGTGCTCAGTAGGCAAAACAGCATTGCTCAGAGCCAGTATGCTATAACTTTGCCAAGATGTGTATCCTCTAAGATAGTGATTCTATTCTGACTGCTTTTCTCATTCGTCATTTGTAGGTTCCACAATTACCAAAGGCTGCTTTGGTAGCACAGAACCAAAAGACATAAGCTCTGGCTATTAAAAAAACATTGCTAAAAAGTGTACTTCAGAGACATCCTCTTCTTTGATCAAAAATATATCATTTTCTTCCTTTGCTCATAATCCTACTCCATGTTTCCAAAATTATAGCAGTTTTCTTATTTGACAAATCCTATGGTAAGAGTTAGAAATCTGATATTTCTCCTGGCTCACCCACAAATTTATCCTTAATACTTTTGTTTGTTGTTTTTTCCTAAAATGGGGAGAAATTATTGTTCCAGCCAATAACTACTTTATGTGCATTCTGTGAAACATTTTTTCTAATTAAAAATATTTGTAACTGCCCTGACTGATGGCACAGTGGATAAGGCACCAACCAGCCTGCGAACCCAAAGGTCGCTGGTTTGATTTCCAGCCAGGGCACATAACCAGGTTGCAAGCCAGGTCTCCAACCAGGTCCATAGCTGGAGGCAGGTGAAAGACAACCTACATTGATGTCTCTCTCCCTCTCTGCCTTTCTTCCCTACCCTCTCTCTAAAAATAATAAACAAAATCTTCAAAATAATAATAAATATAAAATAAATAAATAATTAAAATATTTGTAACTTATCTGATATCATAAATGATGGGCTGAATGAGAAGTTAATGTGAGAGAAGCTATAAGTTAATATAAATGTGTGATAGGTAGTATTTGGCAATTAGATGTCATTAACAACTTGGAAAGAATGAATCAAACACTGAAAATATGGGAAAGTTGTGGGAAGAAGAAATCTTGGAGGCAAAAATGATGATAACTTTACAGTCAGACCAAGTGCATCTATCTCTATGGTGGCACCTTAGAGCTCTGGAAAGGTAGAAAGAGCAGCAAGAGATATTTGGACTCCACTCTTTAGGAATGACAACTGGAAAGGAATAGAGAAATAAAAGAGAAGATGCATGAGGAATAGTACATAATTTTCTATAGATTTTTGAAAATGAGATTAAACTGCTTTTGTAGTGAAGTGCCTTTTATGAAGGTTCAGTGGCATTAAAAGTGGATGCTTTCATTTTTCTCAGCCCCTCATTCTTCATACAAGATACTTTTGCATCTTATTATTTAGAGTAAATAACAAAGCATTTAAGAGTTTTAAAAATAACAACTGCTTTAAAAATTTTTAAATCTTTTTAAATACTTCAACTTCCTCTATGCTGATGGAACCCTAACCACAGTAGTTGGCATGACCTGATATTCATTTTTTGAAGTGTTCCTCTGGCTACTATGTGGAGAATAAATTAGAGTGGCCATAAGATGATGTGCTAACCATGTATAGAGTGGTACAGGTGAGAGATGATGGCAGTTGAAGTCTGAAATGGCACCAGCGTGTGCCACCAAAATTCGTATGTTGAAATTCCAACCTCCCGTACCTCAGAATGTGATTACATTTGGAGATAGGGCCTATAAAGGGATAATTAAGTTAAAATGAGGTGATATGGGTTGGCTCTAATTCAATGTGACTGATGTCCTTACAAGAAAAAGAGGTTAAGATTCTGAGGCATGGAAGAAAGACCAAGAGAAGACAAACAGACAAGATGGTCATCTGCAAGCCAAGGAGAGGGAGATCTCAGAATGAATCTAATCCATTGACAGCTTGATCTTGGACTTCCAGCTTCCAGAACTGTGAGAAATATATTTCTCTTGTTGAAGTCTGTGGTAGTTTGTTATGGCAGCCCTAGCAAATGTATACAGAATGGATTCAAAATGTATTTTGAATATAGAAATGCTAAGATCTTAGGGTGGACTGGATGGTGAAGAGGGCAAATTTAAGGGGTGTATGTTAACAATAAGTTTCATGATTTGAGCAATTGCCTAAATGTTACTGTAATTCTCATACCTTTAAACTAAGATGTAACTTCTCAAATTAGGAAGGGATGGGCCTGGGACTGTCAGACTCCAATACTACAATCTTAATCTCTATGTTGCTATACTCTCACATTTTAAAAATATTGTGATTAAAGCTGTAAATTTTTAAAACAAAAATGAACTGCAAGCATCATTTAACTTTGCCATTTCATTCTACAGTTAGAAAAATGAATCCAGAGAGAGGTGACAGACTTCTTCATTTAAAAGAATAATTTCACCCTAGCTGGTGTGGCTCAATGGATTGAACACTGGCCCATGAACCCAAGTGTCACTGGTTCAATTCCCAGCCAGGGCACATAATCAGGTTGCAAGCCAAGTCTTCAGCCAGCTCTGTAGCTGGAGGCAGGTGAAAGGCAACCATACATTGATGTCTCTTTCCCTCTCTGCCTCTCTCCCTTACCCTCTCTCTAAAAATAATAAAAATCTTTTTTAAAAATTCTCCCATAAGTCTATGACCTTATATCAGATTTGAATGAACCATCAGGAGATATCCTAGAAGAGAAATGAAAAGAGAAAGTTGGCCCCACCTGTTTTACTTCTCATAGTATAACTTCCAAGTTGATTAATTAAGAAAACACTAATTGAGTGCTGAACATTTTGCTTGGCATCAGGATAAAAATATGCCAATATTATATATATATATGCCAATATATATATATATATAATTTATTATTTTTAGAGAGAGGGGAAGGGAGAGAGGAAGAGAGACATCAATGTATGGTTGGTTGTCTTTCACCTCTCTCCAGCTATGGACCTGGCTGGAGACCTGGCTTGCAACCTGGTTATGTGCCCTGGCTGGGAATTGAACCAGTGACCTTTGGGTTCATAGGCTGGAGACTTCTCCACTGTGTCCCCAGCCAGGACAATATGCCTGTTATATAGTTTTTATTCTTAGGGAACTCACAATCTACTCATGAAGGTGTATACAAAACAAACATTATAAAGAAGTGTGATAAGGTCATTGTTAAGCTTAAAAATGAATATTACAGGCACATCAAGGAGACATATAGCCCAACCTGGTGTGGGTTCTATAAACATGAATTTCTAATCTCTTCTTACCATCATCTGATATGGGGGCTAACTCTCAAAAGCTATGAAGTGCTGAGTGACCTGTTGAGCTATGATAGCTCCACATATGAAAAATATAGAACCCAGCCATCATCTCAATTAGCATAAGATATCCTTGGAATGTTTCAATGCTTAGTTGTTTTGGGAACTCTGTAATTGTCAAAGATTTTATTTTCATCTTTTAAAAGGTCTTAAAGACCACTTACATCACTTCACAAATTCCCTTAATAAGGTTCCATTGCACCCTGTAAAAATGGCTTGAGTTATTATTACACTGCAATGAAAGGAATTTTTGTGCTGCCTAACAGAAAGGGAGAGAAAGTTGAAAGCCTTCCATGTTTACATGAGAGTAAAGGGATGCTATTGTTATACAGAGAGTAGTTTTGAGATTTATTTAAGCTGAGAGATCCATTGTTTCTTCCTTGGAGGTCCTTTAATTTAAAAATTTCTCTGTCCCTTCAGAAGCAATACACTTCACCTCTAAGATAATAGCTGTGTTCTTGCTCCTTGATCTTCCTCATTCTGGAAATGGAGGAACTGAAAAGAAAAAGAAAATTTTTCCCCTAGCATGTGCTACAGGTTATGAGAAGTTCATTAAATTTTCAGGAAAAAAATATATCTAGGCTGGTTAATTAGGCAAATAAATATCATGACATATTTGGGATTGTTCAACCGGAAACCTGAAAGTTATAGAATGTGTCATGGTAAACAAATTAATGAAACTTTTGAGTGGATGCATTCATGTGGAAAAAACCTGTCAGAATATACTGGGGCTATTTTTATTCAAAGTGACACAAAATTCCTAAGGAGATAAGACTTTCCTAACAGAAAAATCTGTGAACATGTATAACAGGAATATATTAAAGTTTTTATGTCATACTACTTTTCAATCTAATTTAAATAAAAACAAATCTGCCATCTGTTTTTAGTGTTTGTGGGGGGAGAGAAAGAGAAATAGAAGAAATTAATCCATTTTTATTTTTGATTATTGAGTGCCAACCACAGAAGCTCCACAGTAGGAAGAGGATCAATAGGAGCCCATTAGGTGGGCTCCCCAGAGTGGGAGTTTCCCTGATTCCCTGGGGTGTGAAGTGGTAAGAGATGTAACTCTAAGCTTTAAGCATCTAGTACTGTACACAGCTCTGCTGGAGGCTTCATGAAGTACCCAGCCCACCTGAAATTGAGCAGAGCCTACACAGGGTGCGTGCAATCGATTGGCAATAATGCTACATTTCCTTATTAATTTTGAAAAATTATGTTCCTAAGCTTATGACTGAACATCATTGTTTCATATTTAAAGTATTAAATTCTGAGAGCAATTGTCATGTTGAAGGAATACGATGTTAGAGCAACCATAATTTCTGAACTGCATACATAGCCAACTGCTAAGGAAATTGCAGACTTCAATAACATCCCTTTATGTAGAATTTATAACATGAAGCAGGTGTATGATACTGATCCTGATGATAATGATACTGATGTTGCCACACCAACAACAAAAATGCATAAGGTACACAAGGGTTGCACAAGTCCAGATATTGTACACAGAATCCAGGAGATCATCAATGAAGATCCAGGAAAGTCAATGTGCTCCATAGCAAGATAACTGTAGATGCTGGATGCAACAGGCCGCAAGATTATTGCTAAAGATATCAGATACAGATCATATGTTCTTAGAAGAGGCCAGTTTATGACACAGCAGACAAAAGAAAGGTGCTTTGAAAAAGCAAGGACACTGCTAACAAAATTGAAAAATCCCGAAGAAAGAAACCCTCTGATTGTCTTCTCCCATGCAAAGAATTCTCAGAAGGACCAAATAGTCAGCAGAAGAAACAACAGGTGGCTCTGTGAGAATCTTAATGAAGTCCCAGCTGTCATGAAAATGAAATTTCCTGCTACAATGATGGTGTTAGGTGTTGTTAGCAGTGAAGGAGATATCATGACTCCACATTTTTTCCCACAAGGCTTGAAGGTGACTGCTTATGTTTACTTTGATGTTTTGAGAGAAGTAGTTGTACTGTGGATGAAGCAAGCCGCAAATGGTGCACCAGTGCATAACACTAGCCAAAAGGTGCAAGAATTTCTCAGTTATCCTGAATTCTAGTCAAAGGAAATCTGGCCGCCTAGTTCACCAGATGCAAATTCTTTAGAGACTATAATGTATGCAGCATTTATGAGAGAGGTGTTAATAAACAACCTTATTCTTTTTTAACAATTAAAAAAATAATGACTATGTTTATGTATTTACATATAAGAATAAATTTATTTCAAAATATAACACCTTTGTGGTATGTTGTTCATTGTACTAAAATTTTGCCAATTTATCGCATGTATACTACAGACCCTGTAAGGGTCAAATACAAGACCAACTGTGTCAGATGGGGTGAGGGGTGGGGATGGAGGGTGTCTCATTACTCTCAAGACTTAGAACACATGCTAATAACAGATATGATTTAACTCTCGAAATTATTTTTTCTCTAGTTTAATGAATATTATAATCACTACAGAAATTAATAGAAAAGTTTCCGGGTTTCAAGTGTATGGTGGAGGAAATTAGCAGATATTATACAAAAAAATCGTAATCATGAAAGTTTTAAAAAACCTGATATCAAACAAAGGCAACCAGAATTATTTACTGCAAGGATTCTCAAAGCTATTAACATGCATAACCAGAATACAAGGTAGCAGGGAAGGAAGTATAGGGCTTCTTGTTTATAGTTGACTATCAAACTAATAGCAAAATAAAAAAACTAAGTAGAGTAGTATTTAGCAGATACTATGTGATTCTCCTCAACACAAAAGGCACTTTTTTCCTTCCTTTTGGCAATCAGTTTAAGTGTATTGAGCTAAGGGAAGTTGAGATTGTTGAGTGCAAGGATGTTTTAGACTATTGCAGCTTTGGCACTATTTATTTTGGAAGTGCCATTTTATATCTTATCAAAAGTTTTTAAACACAATCATATGCCATTTTAAATAAATTATTCTCTTATAAAAATAATTTGAAAGCATTGGGTCTCTAGCATGTAAGTGGTACTTGCTAAAATTGTGTTCCATGGTAGTACTGTCACTACTAGTTGCAGGAATAGACCTGTGCCCTGTTTAGGAGGAAGAAAATTTATAAAAATAAGACTATCCTCCTAACAATCTGAAAGCCATTAGGCACTGCAGTCAAAGCACAAAACTGGCTCAAACCAGATGTTCGAATTGGTTCAAATTAGATGAAACAAGCTCAAGCGGAACCAAACTAGCTCAAACCGCTTCAAACCAGATCAAACTGGTTCAAACTGGCTCAAACCGGCTCAAACTGGCTCAAACCGGCTCAAACTGGATGTTCAAACTTGTTCAAACCAGCTCAAACTGGATCAAACCAGATAAAACTGGATGTTTGAACTGGCTCAAACCTATTCAAACCAAATCAAACTAAATCAAACTGGCTCAAAATGGTTCAAATCAGATCAAACCAGTTCAAACCAAATTTTCAAACTAGTTCAAATCAGTTCAAACCAGCTCACATTGGTTCAAACCAGATCAATCTGGTCCAAACCAGCTGGAACTGGTTCAAACTAGATCAAACTGGTTCAAACCAGCTCAAACCAGTTCAAACCAGATCAAATTCATTCAAGACAGTTCATACAGGCTCAAACTAGGTGTTCAAACTGGTTCAAACCAAATCAAATGGATTCAAACCAGCTGGAACTTGTTCATACTGGATCAAACTGGCTCAAACCATTGCAAAATAAATCAAACCGGCTCAAACCAGTTCAAACTGGCTAAAGCCAAATGTTCAAACTGGTTCACACCAGTTCAAACCCACTCACAAACTGCATCAAACCAGCTCAAATTGGATCAAATTGGCTCAAACTGGTTCAAACCAGGACAAGCCAGATGTTTAAACCAAATCAAACTGGCTCAAACTGGTTTAAACTGGATCAAACTGATTCAAACCGAATCAAACTGGTTCAAACCAGCTGTAACTGGTTCAAACTAAATTAAACTGGCTCACATTGGTTCAAACTGGGTCAAAACATCTCAAACCAGTTCATACCACATCAAATAGGCTCAAATTGGCTCAAACCTGCTCAGACTGTTTCAAACTTGATCAAACCAGCTCAAACCAGATATTCAAAGTTTTTCAAACCAGTTTAAACAAGGTCAAACCAGCTCTAACTGGTTCAAACTGGATCAAATGGGCTTAAACTAACTCAAACCAGTTCAAACTGGTTCAAACTGGATCAAACCAGTCAAAATCGAATCAAACCTGCTCAAACCGGCTCAAAATGGATTAAACTGGTTCCTGGTTCAAACCTGCCAGAACTGGATAAAACTGGTTCAAACCAGTTCATACTGGCTCAAACTGGCACAAGCAGGTTCAAACTGGATCAAACTGGCTAAAACTGGCTCTAACTGGAACAAATTGGCTAAAACCAGTGCAAACTAGTTCAAACTGTATTGAACTGGCTAAAACTGGTTCAAATTGGATCAAGTTAGTTCAACCCAGATCAAACCAGTTCAAACTGGCTAAAAACAGTTCATGCCAGATCAAACTAGGTCAAACCAGTTCAAATTGATCAAACCTGTTCAAACTGGATCAAACCTAGGATACTTCAACTAGAGAATGGCTTGACCTAGGAGATAGAAAATCTTCTTACTAGACAATAGAGCTTGGAGGTATCATGAAAGTTTTTGGTAATATATTTTTACATATTTACAAGATAATCTTAAAGCTTTAATCCACTGAGTGATATAATTAAAAAGTGTTTGGGTGCCTATTTTATTTTAGTTTTATTTATTGATTATGCTACTATAGCTGTCTCAATTTTTTTCCCTTTGTCTTCCCCTGCCTGGCACCTCCCTTGCCCTTAGCAATACCCTCCTCTCTTAGTTCATATTCATGGGTCGTGCACATAAGTTCTTTGGCTTCTTTATTTCCTAAATTATTCTTAATGCCCCTGTTTACTTTGTACCTACCAGTTATGGTTCTTGATCTCTATACCTTTTTTCTCATTCTCCCCATTTCCCCGCTCCACTGACAACCCTTGGTCTCATATCTATGGCTCTGGTTATGTTCTAGTTGTTTGTATAATTTGGGTTTTTTAGATTAACTTGTTTATAGTTATGAGTTTGTTGTCATTTTTCTATTCATAATTTTGATCTTTTTGTTAACTGTGTCCCTTTAACACTTCATATAAATATACACTACATATAAATATGAGTTTATATTGGTATATATACGTATATATTGGTGATGATGAACTCCTTTCACTTCACCTTGTCTGAAAAGTACTTTATCTACCCTTACAATCTAAATGATAGTTTTGCTGGATAGAGTAATCTTGGTTGTAGGCCCTTACTTTTCATCACTTTGAATACTTCTTTCCAGTCCCTTCTTTTTCTTTTCTTTTCTTTTTCTTTAAAGACTTTACTTATTATTTCCAGAGAGAGGGGAAGGGAGAGAGGCAGAGAGGGAGAGAAACATCAATGTATAGTTGCCTTTCACCTGCCTCCAGCTACAGACCTAGCTGGAGACCTGGCTTGCAATCTGGTTATGTGCCCTGGCTGGGGAATCAAACAAGTGACTTTTGGGTTCACAGGCCAGTGCCAATTTACTGAGCCACACTAGCCAGGGTGCCAGTCCCTTCTTGCCTGAAAAGTTTCTTTTGAGAAATCAGTTGACAGTCTTATGGGAGCTCCTTTGTAGGCTCTCTTCTTTTCTCTTGCTGCTTTTAATATTTTCTCTTTATCTTTAACCTTTGGCATTTTAATGGTGATGTGCTTTGGTGTAGTTCTCTTTGAGTATAGCTTGTTTGAAACTCTCTGTGCTTCCTGGACTTGTAGGTCTATTTCCTTCACCAAATTAGGATAGTTTTCCTTCATTATTTTTTCATATAAGTTTTCAATTTCTTGCTCTTCCTCTACTCCTTCTGACACCCCTATGATTTGGATGTTGGTATGTTTAAAGTTGTCCCAGAGGTTCCTGAGTCTCTCCTCATTTTTTTTCAATTCTTATTTCTTCATTATGTACGTTGACTGGTTGACTGTTTCTTCCTTATGTTCCAAATCACTGATTTTAACCCCAGTTTCCTTCTCTTCACCATAGGTTTCATGTGGATTTTTCTTCATTTCATTTAGCAGAGCCTTCACTTCTTCCCTTATTTTTCCCATACTCAGTCACATCTGTCAAGGCTGTGAGCAATGCTATTACCAGCATTTTGAACTCTGCATCTGTTAGGTTGATCATCTTCTTGTTTAGTTCTCTCACTGGAACCTTGACCTGCTCCCTCTGTCTCCTCAACTTGACAGGCTCCTGTGTTTGCCTCTGGGTCTTACATAGAGTCGTTGCACCTGTTATGTTGGTAGTAAGGGGTAGAGCCTTAGGTATTTGTCAGTTTGGGGTAATGAGTTTCACCACATTGTGGCCCTATATGTGGGGGAGAGACCAGAGTAGGAACAATGCTGCTTGCTTAGCACTCGCCTCTTTTCTTGTCACTTCATTTGCTTTCTATATGTGACTGGCACCACTCTAGCTGTTATCCTCATTGTGGTTACCAGAGTGAATGAGTTTGTGGCTGTTCTAGGACTGGTGGGGGGGCCTCTAAACAGACTCTCATGAGAGCCAGGCAGTTTTTTCTGCCACCCTTTCCTCCACTGGTTTTCACAGCCAGAAGCAATGAGGCTTTATTTTCCCATTGCTGGAACCGTGAGTTGTGCGGTCTGGCCAGGGACTGGGTTCAATCCCTAGGTGTCTCCAGGGATCATTTTACAATGAGTGACTGCTCTTTCCACCATCCCACCACAGACACTGCTTTACTGTTACACCACCTCCTCTGCCTCAGCCACCAACTGCATCCTCTCCACCCCAGCTTTTCCATTCTTAAGTATTATTGTCTCCTTCTCCTTCTTTCTTCTTCTTTTTCCCTCCTCTTCCCTCTTTTTTTTTTTTGGAGCATTGAACTGCTCCAGTGTCAAAATGTTTCCTGCTGATGTTCTGTGTATTCTTTACTGTAGTTAAGTTTTATAATTCATCAAATGTTGCCTGTGAATATTTGATAATTTTTGCAAACACAATTCTCCATCTCCTCAAGACTGTCTGCTGTCTGCAAGCTTTCATAATATAATGTCAATTGGATTATGTCACTTCTCTGCTTAATATCCTTCAATTATTCCCCATAGCTTTCAGGATAAAATCAAACCCTTTTGCTTGGCATGAGCCTCTTACTAATATGTCTGATTCCAGCCTGCTACTGCCAGTTTGTTTTCCAGTATTGTCCTCACATAACCTTTGTTTTCATTATTTGGAACTTTCTATAACTCCCTTAAACATCACAGTTGTGAGTTCATAGAGTTCTCACTTTAAAATTTTAATTCTTATCACTCCCTGCTTTTTCATCTACTTAAGTTGTATAGCCAAGAATGGTCTCTTTTTCCTGCCATTCTGTACATTCTTGACCACAGTATTTATAACCTAGTCCTGTTATCATGGAGTTAGTGGATGTTCTCCTGTAAGAATACTTCTACTTTTTGAGAGAAAAGAACAATTATTTATTATTTGCTTTTAAACTCCAAATTCTAGCAGTGTTTATTCACGCTGAGTATTCAATAAGTATTTGTCAGATAAATGAATGAAAGAATAAGGAATAATTGTGTAATTTGCACAATTAATCAAACTAATAGCCATTTTATGGGATGAAAATCTTGACAGTCATTCTAAAATCTTAGAAAATAATTCTAATAGCATCAACTAAATCTGATGTTTTATATGTCTTATAGCTGTAGCCATGCTCTCCCTAAAATTGATTTTTTTTAAAGATTTTATTTCATTATTTCCAGAAGGAGGGGAAGGGAGAGAGGCAGAGAGGGAGAGAGACATCAATCTATGGTTGCTTTTCACCTACCTCCAGCCACAGACCTGACTGGAGACCTGGTTTGCAACCTGGTTATGTGCCCTGGATGGGGAATTGAACCTGTGACCCTTGGGTTCGCAGGCTGGCGCCCTATCCACTGTGCTACCAGCCAGGGCGATTGATTTTTTAATGTTAAGTAATCATATGTTAAAGCAATGCTTCATTTTATTATGTATTAAAATATTAAGACAAATAGAATGTTCTGAAGCATCAAGATATACAAAGTCCATTTCTTTGGAAATATTTTTAGTTTGAATGAGAAGCTTCTCATAAAAACCCTCTCACCAAATTTTGCCTTGTTCTTCTTGGATGTTTAATTGCCTTAGTCACCACCACTTTTTCACCCTCAGGTTGATTTGTTGAAAGTCCACATTATTTATTTGCCATACTGTCACACTGCTCTGAACTGTCATCTATTCAGGAATGATGACTTACCAGGAGAGGCAAAGGCATATGCTGAAGCTGCTATGTTGATGTTCATTCTTAACTACAGACAAGGCCCTGCAGCGACTTTGGATTTAGAACAATGTGGGTTCTTGGTTTCATGTCTTTCCCACCCCCTTTCCCTAATTCCTTCTCAAGCACATACACACACACACTCACACCATTCAACCTTTCTATTCCTTAAATATGACATGTTTTTGTCTTCTCTCCTTTTGCCTGGCTACTATTTTGTTCTTGCACAATTTCCCTGGCTTAACTTACCCTATTAGGTGCTCCTGAACTACCCTGTCATATTATACTGTAATTTCCCACCCCCCTCATGCATGGTAGTTACTTAGTAAAGACTCACTGAATTAAAGGTGCTAGTACATTCAAAAGTGAACAAATAATTTTTATAACCAGTGTTATAAAATATTCCTCGCTTCTGGTAAAACATTTACATATTAAACAGATTTTCTCTGACAATTCTGCTTAATACTGCTAAAAATATCTTAATGAAGTTTTACTCTTTTAGGCTTGCCTGTGTGGGATTGTATAATCTATACTAAAAATACAGGTCATCTAAAATCATCAGTGTGCAGATATTAGTGTGAACAGCTTTATATAAGTTCTGTTTGCTCTATTACCTGCTTCCCCTGTTGGATGGGTAGAACAGTTTAATAGGGCACCAACTATTTCACTTACAGGAAGAGTTGTTTCTTTCCCTCTCAGCATCTATACCTTTTATTTCAAAGGATTTCAAAGGATTCCATTTATTTACTTCACACATATTTAATAAGAACCCACCACTTTCATGAAGCTGCATAAGGTAATGGTGATTCAGCAGTGGACACACACAAACACAAAAAAAAGCCAAACAGAAAAATGCTTCTGCTGTCATGGAACTTACTTCTTAGTGAAAATGACAAAGAACAATAATTAATTTAGTCATTATTGTTTGGATAATTAGATTGTCAAACATAAAGTAATAAACTATATAATTAGGATGAGAGGAGAGTAAATTTAATGAACTAAACTTAAGTAATTTTAACTAAACATGTCTTAACATCTTTTATTTGGGAGCTATAGACTTTTTACATTAAGACTTACCTCTTTTTTTTTTTTTTTTTTTTTTGGTCAGTGTTAAACAGGACATTATATTTGTATAAGCATTTAAACAAGAATTCTACACAGATTATTTTTTCTCTAAGTGAGTAAAACCTATCAAGATGTTTATAGGTCATCCATATCCCTGAGTTTGAGAAGATTTATTTACATAAGAGAAACAGTCCTTTTCAAACCAGTACCAATGTCTCATAAAATCTATGATGGAGTATTCAGTTGTGAAGCATTTTTCTTCTTCACATAGACCACTATCTATGCCAAAACGAAGCTTAGGTAATTGCTTACAACAGCACTCTTATCTTACTAAGCCTCTTTGGTGAATAAAAATAGGATGCATTTAACTCAGGTGAAACAGAAAAATGTTAAATTTCTAGGTTTTGATATTTTTTACACTTTGGAGGGAGTACTTATTGACAAGGAACAAATAGATTCTCAAAAAAAAAAAAAAAAACAGTATTTTGTATTTAAACAAATGCTATTTTCTTTCACCACTGTAGTAGGAGATAGAGCCTGTCTTTTACTTACAATTGTCTATGATAACTAGTTGAAAATTCAGCAGCACCCTGAGGTAACCATGTGGATATTTGAAATCTTCTGATTCCACATGCTGTTAATAGTCTATATTATAATGGATTTAGAATTGCTCCCTTCCTCTGGGATGTCCTTTTAGAATTTGAAAACATGCAGTCAGGGAATGGGCTGGTATACTGGAAAGATGTGAAGCTTTCCCAATAGAACTCAGTTCTTTTCATTTACTTTTTTATGCATACTTTCACTCAACATGTATTTCTTGAGTTTCCATAAGAAAACAAATGTCCATATAAGAAAATTTCCTTGTTTTCTGGAAGTAATCAAGCCCAGACCATCCTCAAAGTGGAGAGATGTGCAGGCTTCTGTTTCCTTTCAGAATTGCTCCCTGCTGGCACTGCCATGGTGACCTTAGGATTTCCTTTACAGACTGTCTTCCAGGCACTGTGAATGCTTCCAAGCACCAAGAGACATAACCTGTGGTCCCTGTCTCCAAGGAGCCACACAATAATTTTAGGAAAGTGTAGTAGGTGTTATGAGTGGGTATTTACAGGATAATTAATAAAGCACAGAGTACCATTTAATTCAGGTACGTCAATAAGGCTTCCTAGAAATGGAGGGACAATGACATTATTATTTTTTTAAACAAAAGAGAGGACTTGAACAAATGAGGAATGTAGCAATAGAGAAAAGATACAGGTATTTCAGATTAAAAAAAAAAACCTAAAAGCACAAAGGCATAGAGCATTCAGGGAAATGCAATTCCTTAGATATGAATGGAGTAGAGAATATATTCAAGAAATGGGAGTAAGTTACAAGAGGTAGGTTAGAGGAAATTTATGGAAGAGCTTACATCTTCAATTGAAGAGTTTTGATTTGGTCACAAGGGTTTATGAGAAAACTATAAATAAGGATTTTGAGCAGAGATCAGATTATATCTTGGATATTGGTGTCTGGTAGCTGTGGAGAGCATGGATTCAAGTCGGGTAAACCTAGAGGTAGGGAGACTTCCATGGTCATTGTAATTACCCAGATAACAATTGATGTGCATTTGGAGATACAATAGAGTAGTGATTGTTAGAAGGAAGAGAATAGAACAGTTTTTAAAGCAATCAGGAATTTGTGAATAATTAAATTTTGAAGTATTGATTGAGACACCTGGGTACATACTAAGGCTTGGCATATGAACAGAGAATAAAGGAGGTGGAGCAGTATTTCATTTTCCAGTTTAAAATACCCATTTTATCTTCCTGTGGAGATGTCTGGTAGCATTCATATCAAACATCTGAGAAGAGAGTTCTGGACTCAAGGTAGCTATACCAATATTTAAGGGTTTTCAGCACTACCATTAACCTTCTACCCTATTGGAAAAGATTATAAAATGTATAATTTAACCAAACAAGTGTAGTATCATTTTAGGATTATTGTATAGTATCTCTAGACCTAAATACAATGAATTAAGTTAAATTAAAAAGATAATTTTAAATAACCTCTGAACCCAAATGTGAATACTTTAAGACTTACACAGAAGACCACACTTTAATGCCATTAATTCACGTTATGAAGAGGCTGTGCTATGAAGCAAGAGATTACAAGTGCAAAAAGTTACCATTCTTCCTTCCTTCTACTTCATTTTGTGTGAGGTGGGAGGGACCACTGATTTACAATGATCTATTAGCTCTCTCAAAACACAAATGACCTTGAGTGCCATGCCAGAAAGTTTACATTTTAACCAGGTGATAGAAACCATTGAAAGTTTTTACAAGGATAATAATATTATACTTAACGTTATATAAAGCTTATGCCAACAGCACTGGGAATGGTGAGAAAGAAAAGGAAAGATTGCGGTCAGGAAAGAAAGTTGGGAAGTCATTTCAGTAATGTAGATAAAGGTTTGGATCAGATACTCAAAAAAAGGAGAACAGGTAAAACTTCTAGGAACTAGTAATAATAATGGTGTTAGTAGTAGAAAGAGCTAATGCAATAATTATTGAGTACTCTTTGTATACAGGTATGTTTCCAAATTTTACATGAATTATTTCAATTAATTCTTACAACTATCCTATAAAATAGATTTCATTTTTCCAATTTTATATCTGAGAAAACTGAGCTAACAAAAGTTTGAGTAACACACTCAAAATTACACAGGTCGTGAGTTATGGTGCTAGGATTCAAAATTACATACTGTGATTCTATAGTCCTTGCTCCTGACCCTTATTCCTCAAAAGCATCCCTGATGAAAAGAATGGAGATCTGCTGGTCTTTCTGAAGGAATGTGCAGTTGTTATGAGTCATCATGGGAAAATAAAAATTTCATCAAAACCATTCAGTTCAGGTGTCAATAATGACCAGCAGAAGGAAGAGGCAAAATGGTTATCTGTCTACCTCTTTGCAAGTTATCGATTTCTGTCACTATGTATCAAGTGTTAACAGTCCTCGACTAGGAGTTAGGAAACACGAATCTCATCTCTGTCCTCACCTAGCCGAGTAACCAGACAGACTAACACGGAGTATTGGATCCCCAATATCCAAGATTTCGGAAAGATTAGATTGAATTATTTTCCAGATCTCTTCCAGTTCTAAAATTTTGTAATTCTCGATGTCAGCCCAGAGGGCACTCCAAAGCAGCTATGGGTTTGGCTAAGGAGGCAGAAGTCATTGAATAAGGCCATTACCCCACGCAAAGCCTTGGCAGTGCCAATAAGCTTAGCAAGGGTAGCTTGCACCGAGCACTCAGGGTGAATGCATCTGTTCCTGCCAAGGATTAGTTGCTTCACGCTGTGGTTACCCTCATATCAGGTTGTGGATTAGTTTTCCTGGGCTGCAGTTATTAATGAAGAAATGGAATTTGAAAATCAGGGTCAGTCCCTACAAAAACATGCTTCATTGATGCAACTTAAGTCTCAAAGGCCCTTGATTTGAATAAAATAAACTAGTCCAGACCGGTGAAAATTGCATTGCCGCTTCTATTTCCCATTCCTCAAATGTCACTCCTCAGGGGTAACCACCATGTGCTGTTTCTTACATATTATTTCACAAAATCTATTTCTTTACAAACATATGATATTCTTTTCCTCCATCTACACACATTTGGTAATATTATGCTTGTTCTTCTGAAACTGTTCTTCAGTAGTGAATGTATTGGACGTTTTATCTACACATATCAACTTTATTCATTCACTTATTTATTTATGACTGCTAACAAGCCATAATTTGTTTGCCTACACCATATTTTTATTCACTGCTTGGCTATATCATAATGTAATAAATGATTTCCTATGATTTGGTATTTAGATTTATTTTGGATCTTTATTATTACAAATAATGCTTCAGGAAACTTAATTTGCATATTCATATTTGCATATCTAAGAACAATTTTAAATGTGAAACTGTGGGGCTATTGTCAATTTAAAGAATTCTTTATATATGGAGAAAAGTTGTACATTATGCAAGTAAATTTTCTAGATAAAATTTTTTTGTTGTATTTGGCTCTACAGTACTTTAAAATTGTTCAGTAAAAAATGTTATTCCAAAAAAAAAAAGTTATTCCATAATAGCTTTTATTTCTTTCTTCCATGTGTGACATTGTTCACTTAAGAACTATTTTCTTTTCTTTCTCTAGTACTTTTTTAATGTTTAACTACTTGAGCTATGTAAAATGTATTTTGATATAATAGATGAGAAGAGAAACCTGGTTTATTTACTATTTAGCTTTCTGTCCTAATAATATTCACTGATACTTCATCTTACCTACTGGCATTTTTATGCTAAGTTCCACATGCAGCATGCTTAGCCCTGTGTCTTATTTAATCTCTCTGTGTGTCCCTATATCAGTTCTGATCTCCTAAATTAAAATGACATTTTAATATGCTCAATACCTTGTATCATTACCCCTTCCCCTTATTCTATTTTCTCTTTGTTAAATTTAAAATCAGGTTAAAGATAGTAGAGTTTGACTGAATCAATAGATGAAAGACAACTGTGTTTTAGTTTTAGGCTCCTGAATGGCAAGTTTTATCTATAAGCAAATCTAAAAGTTTTATAAAACCCATTTGCCTATTTTGTGACATTTGTTATTTGCAATCTTAGAACTTATGTCAAAACTTCTGGCTCATACACTTTGGAATGATTTCTGCCAATAAAACAGAGAAGAGTTGTATGTTCTTTAACCAGACCTTCTGCTGATATAAACCTCAGGTCGTTCAGTGTGAAAAGCTATCATTATATACAGAATCTGCTTTCGTGAGCACACCACATACATGTAAAAGTTAAAATAGTTCATAGCTTTGTTTATAAATAATCCTTGGTATTCAGCAATTATAACTATAATTAATTTGCAAGAGCTTGTTATTTAAGCTCTGTTGTATTTGCCATACCTAATAGACTATGGAAGGTTTTTCATTTGACATGTGATTTTCTTTGTGTTTGGTGGGTCCAATAAAATGTTCTATTTTCCAATTAAGTTTGCTTTAATGACTGTGTCTCTGGTGACAAGTGAGAGGAAGGAAGCATATCTGAGCATCTTAATCTTTAAAAATGGCATTGATACTTCTGTTTTTGTTGCTAACTTAGCTCCCAGTGATAGGAATTTTCTTTATGCAATAAAATTTAGGCATATTTGCAGAGAGAGCTATGAAGCTGCCGATACCAAAGGGTTATACCTTTTATTAGCACAGTTAATGAACACAAACTTAGCATAGACTAGCTGCACCTCTACAATTACCTGGTGCACTTTGGAAATAAAGAAGTGTGAATGCAATCAACATAATTATATGGTCAAGCTCTGGAGGAGAGATTTTAGAGTTAATGTACAGGAAAAGTAAGTATAAAAAGAACTGAATATACAAGAAAGGTCCATTTGAGAACAGTACTACTTGAAATAAGTAGTTAAGTAAATTCCCAGTACTTCTGGAAAATAGTTGATATTTTCACAAGGTAATTTTGAGCTTAAATCAGACTATCTAATAAAGGAATGTTTCTGAGAGTCAACCAGAGACCAGAGGTTGTATCTACAGAGATTTATCTACCAACTTTGGCATCTTCCCAATCAGCTCAATCTGCACTGTAAAATGTAATGGAGAAACATAATTTGGACCTGACTCTTGAAAGAGTATTGAGATTGGTAATCCAGATAAAAGTGAAATAATGTTTAAGGATAATGGGAAACACAAACTGGAAGTAATAAGAACAATTTAAAAATCCATATATGAAGTAATTTAGACTGAAAGAGTTGGAGATTCATAACCTATTATTAAAATTTTCTGTATTGGATGATTTTTATTTATGTTAAAGCTTTTTCTAAGCCATTCCATTTCCTTGGATGCTGGGGTATGGTAGGTGGTGGCTGTCATATCATGGAAACTTTGGTACAGAATTAAATTATATTTAGCTGGGATTGACTATATGAGGAGGTGAGGCAGATGCAGGGAGAAGTCCAGAAGATTACTCCATGGAAAGACCCTTAAAAATGGGGAATCTAAATGCAAACCATCACAGGAAAGCAAGAAACATAAACAAGAGCAGAGGTGGAAGTGGAATGTTAGTGATAGGATAGAATGGTGGTGTTGCTTCTTACAGGAAATATTTAAAGTATTGACACTTGTGCTTGATCTGAAATATCTGATTTCTAGTCTTCTGTTATATCTCTCAATCCAAACTCTATTCATCTTTTTTTTCTTACGTTAGATTTTTAATTTTATCTTTCTCTCTTTTAAAAATTTTTTGTTGTTGTATTACATCCATCCCCTTTTTGCTCCCCTCTGTCCCCCTCCCCACCCTATTCATCTTTTATTGGTTGATTTTAGTTATACCTTCTCAACAAAGTCTTTTGTAATGACAGAAGTCAGTGATCTGCAATGATGTCTGAATAATGGAATCAATAATGAGTTTTTAAATTTTGTTTTGTATTCCAATGCCCACACTGGATTAGAATAAAATACTATTAGGCTCTCAGCAACTGTGTTCTGGGTTATTTTTCAGTAGCCATAGTTTTAGAATTACTCCAAGTGCAGCCAAGAATAAAATTAGACCACTCCGATCTCATACTTCTTCAAACTCCTATGACTTAATGTACACTGATACAGTAGAATTTTATCTTAAAGTATATGTTTAAAGGTTTCCTTTAATAATTATAAGAATAAAAGTGTAAAATTTTATTTCTTCCTTTTAAGATGGTCAGCTGTCCCTTTAAAATTACATTTTTCTAGTATATTAAAATTGGTCAGGATTTATCTCCCATATGATGGCTTTTCTGAATAAACTGGGAAGACAGTCCTGGCAAGTTACCTAACCTGTCTGAGGTCTATCGATGGAATAGGTTGTATGTCTACAATGGGTTAAGTAGTGCTGCATTTCATGTAACACTCTAGGGACCTAATTAAACTTGAAAGTAAACAGGAAGAATATTTTGTGGGACTAACAGATAATCAAATCAGTTAAGCAAGTGATAGCTAAAGACAGTTTAGCTTTCCATTATCTGTGAAAGTAAAACTAGGACCTTCAAATAGAAAATAAAGTACATTATGTTCAACTTGAAATATCTTAGAAGATCTGCTCCTCATAGCCCACAGGAAGCAGAAAAAACCATGGAATTGAGAACTTGGGTCTACTGTTGGCTTATGAAGAAAACCATAATTGCAAAGAGAATGGAGTTGGTTTCCAATGAATGTCATTGACTTTTTTTCCCCCCTGAAAAATTCATATTGGGAAACAAATTGTCCTTTGTTTATTTTAGCAATTTTATCTTGAATACTGTTTATTATTCTTATTTATTTTTAACTTCACCTGACAATAGGGAGAAAAGAAGGAAGCGGGTAGGGAGAAAGAGAAAGAAACATTGATGTGAGAGAGAAGCATTGATTGTTTGCCTCCCTTATGCCCACCAACCAGGAATTATACCCAAACCCTAGGCATGTGCCCTGATCAGGGATCATGCCTGCAACTCTTGGTGTATGGGACAACATCCCAACCAGATGAGCCCTCCAACCAGGACTATTATTTTTGGTTTTATGTGTTGTGTTCCTGCTTGTAGTTAGTTTGTTTTCTTTTTTAAAAATATTTTATTTTATTTTTTGGAAAGTTTTTAGTTATATTTCTATGTTATTCGGTCTAAGCCTTTCAAAAAGAGAGTTCTGGAAGCTGTAAAAGTGATAAACTGCCTCCGCTTTGATAAGTAACTCTAGCTTTTATGGTGCTATACACACTTTGGAAGATTAGCTCCAACAAGTTAATCTTAGCTTCAGCCGAGGTACTCTAATCATTACTGCTACCCCTTTTCAAAACTGATAAAGTGATGATTTTTGGGATGTAGTATGTTACCATCTACTAGGCACCTCAAAATAGAAAGAAAGCAGCAAAAAAATGGAGAAAGTGATGTATGCTTTAATCATATTAGAGTTTTTTTCTGAGAGCATAGAGGTCACATTCTGTGATACAGTGTCAGCAAAGGATTCTGGTCCTCATTTAGTAGAAGATTTTTTCATTTTCTGGACCATTCATAGCTATCACAAACAAACTGAAAAACCTCTTTCCAAAAAAAATATAAACCCTTTTTAATATTGTTAAAGCATTGAAAAAAAATTTTTTTTGGTACTCTCATATTTACTAACTCTTTCACTGTGGTTATTTACTTTCTAGAAGCTCCTGCTTTTTTTTTTTTTTTTTTTTTACTGTATTATTATTTTTTGTATATTCTTTAATTTTTTTCTACAGAATATGTGACTAATTATATAATGCAATATTTTTATGAGAAACATTTATAAGAAAGAGAAACCCTGGAAGGAGCCAAAATAGGGATTTAGCTGTATAAATTAGAACACAAAAATATAATTAAATAGTTTAAGCTAGTAAAAGTGCTACAAAAGAAAATCAATGACTTGCAAATATATGTTTGCATTAGTTAATATGTGGGTAAAGGAGCTTATATATGGCAAATTCTGTTAACACAATTCTACTCTGTACTATTACAAAACTCTTACAAATGCTCTACTTCTACAGGACAAATACTAAATTCTAAGAGAAAAATAGATTAGGAATACAGCAGCTAAACTCACCATAAAGAAAGAAATTGGATTTTCTCTTTTCTGTAAATGAAGGGGAAACATTACCATAGCACTTTATTGATGTAGTTCAGAGGTTCGGGATCGGATAAAGTTGCCAGATTGGGGGTATTATTGTTCATGTTGGAAGAGACACTCTAGTTTTGGGTTCATATAGATGGTTAGCTAAAATAGAACCCTCTTGGGATTGACTTTGGGGGGAATGAGTGGGTGGGGAGGAGGACAGAGGGGAGCAATAGGGGATGGATATAATACAACAACAATAAAATTTTTAAAAATAAAATAAAATAGAACCCTTTGCAAAGAAAAAAAGAATTGATGTCACTGTTGGCTACAATGCCTGAGGAAATTGTCTTAGAACAACCACAGATCCAGGGAAACATCAAGAAGCCTACCAATTACCAGATCCATAAATGGAAAAAATGTAACCTAGGTAAAACAAAAACCCCAATTCCAAATCAAATTATGTAAACATTTATTTTCTAAATGTTTACTGCTCATGAGGTAGGAAGGCAAAAGTTTATACACTAACATTGGTTTCAGCAGAATCAATACATAAGATTCCCCCTGCCACACACACAAAAGCCACCCTTTTTGGAGATGAGATTACAATGAAAAATTCAAACCATACGTAAAAAATGTATTACAGTGTAAAAAGAGCCAACAAATAAAACAAATGTAAAAAATAACTTTTAAAAAGTAATTCTTTAAACAAATTATTAATGTAAGCATTCTAAAATAATGAAAACTTTGATATGATTTGAGAGGCTGACAGAAGGCAGTGATTAAATGGTAAATTGTCTGGATGTGAAAGCAAAAGAAAAAGAAGTACACATTGATGGTTACAGAATAGACAGGGGGGTGTTAAGAAAAATAAAGGAAATGGAGAAGCCAAAGAACTTATATGCATGAACTAAGGGGGACATTGCCAGAGGGAATGGAGGGTACTGGGTGGAGGGGGAGGAAAGTGGGAAAATATGGACATCTGTAATAGCAAAATCAATAAAATATATTTTTAAAAAAATAAATAAAAAATAAAAAACTAGGGGTAAACCTGGTCTAAACATGACTATCAGTTATTTGTACTTAAAGTTATTAAAAGAATATAAGAAAGTACAAACCTCATAACAGAAGCAGTATGGCAATTAAAACAAAAACTAAATAGAGAACAGAACCAAATGAACTCTCTAAGAATGACAACAAAAGAAACATATTACATGGAATATTAAATTCAACTGAACAAGGATAGTAAATTGGAAAATAAACTTAGTAGTTTGTGCTAAATAAAGTAAGGTGATATAAAGAGATAAAAATACTATGGAAATGTAAGATAGTCCATATGTATGTGTGAGATAGTGAATGAAAACCTGACATATAGTAATAGAAATTCCAGAGTTAGTAATAAAAAGCTGGAAAGATAATAGTCCAAGAGAAGATAATGGCTGGGAATTTGCTAATATTAAATAATGTTAGTTTTCAGATTGAAGACATTCAAAAGTGAATTAGATCTATTCTAATTCTACATATTTCTTAGTAAAGGGTAAAAAAAAGCTCAACTTGATAATCTCAATTGATATAGAAAAGCATTTGACAGAAATTCAACATCCTTTATTACTACTACTGCTAATGATAATAATAAATAAAATCTCAACAAACTAGGGATAGAAAGCATTAACCTTAAAATAATAAAGATATTTATGAAAAACCCATAGAGCACATCATACACAACAGTACATCCTAGCCATGATTTAGTCTTGATAGGGTATTGTGTTTCCAGGAATTTGCCCATTTCATTTAGGTTACCCAATATGTTGATGTACAATTGTTCATAGTAGTCTTGAGTAACCCTTTTCATTTCTTTTAAAAATTTTTAATTAAAAATTTTTGATTTAATCTTTATTGTATTTCTTCCATTACTATTTAGTCCCCTTATGCTCCTCTCCCCCAATTATCACCACATTGTTGTCCATATCCATGAGTCCTCTTCCTTTTTTGCTCAATCCCTCCACCCCCTAATCTGCCTCCCCCGACTAGATCTCATCTGCTCTCCATCTAAAATTCTGTCTCTGTTTGGCTTGTTAGTTCAGTTTGTTCATTAGATCCTCCATATGAGTGAAATCATATAGTATATGTCTTTCTCTGACTGGCTTATTTCACTTAACATACTGCTCTCCAGGTCCATCCATAGATCAATGAAACAGAATAGAGAGCCTAGAAATAAACCCATACCTTTATAGTCAATTAATATTCAACAGAGGAGGCACGCATATACAATGGACTAAAGGTAGTTTATTCAATAAACAGTGTTGGGAAAATTAGACAGGTAGGTGCAGAAAAATGAAACTAGACCATCTTCTTATACCACACACAAGAATAATTTCAAAATTGATCAAAGACTTAAATGTTAGACCCCAAACCATAAAAATCCTAGAAGAAAACATAGGCAGCAAAATCTTGGACATTGATTGCTCATAGAAATTTTTATTGGCTATATCTCCCCAGGCAAGGAAAACAAAAGAAAAAATAAACAAATGGGACTATGCCAAACTAAAATGTTTTTGCACAAGAAAGGAAATCATCAACAAAATAAAAAGACAACCCACAGAATGGGAGAACGTATTTGCTAATACCTCTGATAAAGAGGTTAATATCCAAAATTTATGCAGCATTTAAAAAAATTAACATAAAAAAAAGCAAACAACACAATTAAAAAATGAGCAAATGACCTGAATAGACACTTCTCCAAAGAGGATATACAGATGGCTGACAGGCACATGAAGAAATGCTCAATGTCATTAGTCATCACAGAAACTCACACTAAAACTATTATGAAGTATCATCTCACACCTGTCAGAAGACTCTCACCAATAAATCAACAAACAAGTGCTGGTGAGGTTGTGGAGTTGGGGAACCCTTTTGCACTGTTGGTAGGAATGCAGACTGGTATTGCCACTGTGGAAAGCAGAATGGAGAAACCTCAAAAAATTAAAAATGGATCTGCCTTTTCACCTTGCGATCCCACTTCTGGGAATATATCCAAAGAATACTAAAACACTAATTCAAAAGTATATGAATACAAGGAATAGGCCTTCAGTGGTCAGGGGAACGGGGTAGGGGGGAGGGGGAGGTAGAGGCAAAGAAGGGGAGCAGCTTAGACAAGAACCTAGTATAAAGGAACCATGGACATGGACAACAGGTGGGATTGACTTTGGGGGGAATGGGTGGGTGGGGAGGGGGACAGAGGGGACCAAAAAGGGGATGGATGTAATACAACAACAATAAAATTAAAAAAAAAAGAATGTATGCATCCCTATATTCATCAAAAAAGATATGGAAGCAGCCCAACTGTCCATCAATAAATGAGTGGATAAAACAATTATGGGTCATTTACACAATGAAATTCTGTTCTGTCCTTTTCATTATTATAGAATCATTAACAATGTCCCCAACATTCATTTCTGATTTTTGTAATTTGTTTTTTCTCTTTTTCTTAGTCCATCTAGTTAACACTTCATCAATTTTATTACTCTTTATACAGAAACAATGATTGGTGTTACGATTTTCGCTATTGTTTTTTAATTCTATATGATTTATTTTTTCTCTAATTTTTATTATTTCTTTCCTTTGGCTAGCTTTAGGTATAGTTTTTTCTCCTCGTTTTAGATCCTTCCCTCAGTTCTAAACTTAAGTTGTTAATACAATATCTTTTTAAAATGTAAATACATTTTTCTTATCACTGCTTTCATTATTATTACTGTGTTTTGGTATGTTGTGTTTTTATTTTCATTCATCTCCAAATAAGTTTAAATTTCCTTTGTCATTTCTTCTTTGACCCATTAGTTGGGTAAGAGTGTGTTGTTTAATTTCTACAAATTTGTAAATTTTCTATTTTCCTTCTGTCATTGATTTCTCTTTTTTTTTTAAAAAAAGATTTTATTCATTATTTATTTTTAGAGAGAAGGGCAGGGAGGGAAGAAGAAAGGCAGGAAACACCAATGTGTGGTTGCTTTTCACCTGCCTCCAGCTGGGGATCTGGCTAGAGATCTGGCTTGCAACCCGGTTATGTGCCCTGGCTGGGAATTGAACCAGAGACTTTTGGGTTTGAAGGCTGGTGCCTATCCACTGAGCCACCAACCAGGGCTGTCATTGCTTTCTAACTTCATCCTTTTGTGTTTGGAAACTTTGTATGACATTTCTTTTTAAATTTATTGAGACTTCATTTGTATCTTAATGTATAGTCTATACTACAGACTGTCCCATGGGCATTTGAGAAGACTAAATATTCTGTTGTTCTTGGGTAGAGGGTTCTATTAGATCTACTTGTTTTATTGTGTTAAGCCCTTTATCTCTTTTTTACTTTCTGTTTGCTCTATCCATTATTGACAGCAATGTATTGAAGCTTCCAACTATCATTATAGACCTATTTCTCCCTTCAATTCTATAAATTTTTGTTTCTTATATTTGGATGGTCTGTTATGAGGTACAAAAATGTTTATAATTACTATATCTTCTTGATGTATTTAACAATATATAATGTGCTTCTTACTCTCCTGTAAACTTTTTTTTAAAGATTCTATTTATTATTTTTAGAGAGAGGGGTAAGGAGAGAGGGGGAGAGAGAGAAAGAGAGAGAGAGAGAGAGAGAGAGAGAGAGAGAGAGAGAGAGAGAGATCAATGTATGGTTGCCTTTCACCTGCCTCCAGCTACGGACCTGGCTGGAGACCTGGCTTGCAATCTGATTATGTGCCCTGGCTGGGGAATCGAACCAGTGACCTTTGGGTTTGCAGGTTGGTGCCTTATCCACTGTACTCTCCTATAAACTTTTTTGATTTAAAGCCAAGTTTGTTTGCTATTAGTTCAAGTTCACCCCTGCTCTCTTTTAGTTACCACTTGCATGAAATATCTTTTTATATCCATTCACTTTCAACATACTTATTTTGGTTTTTTAATATAAAGTGAGTCTCATGTGGACAGCATGTAGTTGGATCATGTTTTATTAATTTATCCTGCCAATCTCTTTTGATTGTATAGTTTAATTCATTTAAATTTAAAGTAATTACTGATGAGAAGGGACTTACCTATATTATTTTTCTATTTGTTTTCTAATGTATTTTTGTTCTTCAGTTCCTGAATTTCTGACTTCTTTAGTGTTTAGTTCATTTTTTGTAGTGAAATGTTTTTATTTCCTTTTTATTTCCTTTTATGTATGTTTTATGGGAATTTTATTTGTGGTTATCATAGAGATTACATTTAACATGCTAAACTGGAACACTCTACTTTGAATTTAAACCAGCTTAATTTCCATAGCATTCAAAAATTTTGTCCCAGTATCTCTCTAGTTCCAACCCCATTCAGTTATTGATGTCACAGATTTACAATGTTACACATTTGTGTCCAAAACATAGATGATAAACATTTTTAATACATCGGTCTCAACACAAAAGGATTTTTTTTGAAGAAAACAAGAAATGAAGTTACAAATCAAGTTTACAATAATAATAGCTTTTAGTTTAATTATTTAAAAAAAAACATTTTTTTTGCCCTGACTGGTGTGGCTTAGTGGATTGGTGCCAACTTGTGAACCCAAGGGTTGCTGGTTCAATTCCCAGTCAGGGCACGTAACCAGGTTGCAAACCAGGTCTCCAGCCAGGTCCCTAGCTGGAGGCAGGTGAAAGGTAACCATACATTGATGTTTCTTTCCCTTTCTTCCTCCCTTTCTGCCCTTTTCTCTGTAAATAATGAGTAAAAAAATAATAAATACAAAAATATATAAAAATACATTTTCCTCTTAGATTATAAAGAATATCAAAAGTAGAGATACCAACCAAAGTTGCAATAATGTTTGCTGTTATATACACCCATGTATTTACCTTTACTGAGATCTTAATTTCCTCATATAGATTTGAGTTTCTATCTAGTGTTCTTTCATTGCAACCTGCAGGACTCCTTTTGGCATTTCTTGCAGGTCAGGTAATGAACTCCCTCATCTTTTGTTTGTCCAAAAATGTCTTCATTTCTCACTCACTTTTGAAGTATACTTTTGCTGGCTATAGGATTCTATTTAGTGCTGATACTCTATGCCAGGTTTTATAAATTGCTGGGGTGAATCAAGTCATAGGAATATCTATAGGTCATGATGTGTAGACCCAGCTTGGTGTCATCAGTGATGTGTTCCAACCAAGGAGCTGATTCCCAGAATTTTACTCAGTCTAAATTAGTCAGAAGTGTTAGTAAGACCAAGAGCTTGTAGAAATTCAAGACTCAGTCATTTTTTATACTTTTTAAAAAAATTTTATTGTTGTTGTATTACATCCATCCCCTTTTTGCTCCCCTCTGTCCCCCTCCCCACCCACCCAAGACAGTCATTTTTGCCCTGACTGGTGTGGCTCAGTTGGGTGGAGTATCATCCCATAATAAAAAGGTTGCCAGCCAGTTCAATGCCTGGTCAGGGCGCATGCCCAGGTGCCCAGCTTGATCCCCACTGGGGCACGTGCAGGAGGAGACAGCTTGTTGGTGTTTTTCTCTCACATTCATGTTTTCTTCTTTCTCTCTCTCCTTTCCCCTCTCTTTCAAATGAGAATAAAACAAACTTTAAAAAATAAATCCATAGTTTTCAATAGCAACTGTTTATTGACTATTTATTAGAGTTTAACACTGCATGCATTTTAATTCTCAAAAACCTCATCATATATCATAATCAGCAGTTCACAGTGAGGAACCTGAGGTTTCCTTCATGTCATATATCTATCATCATAGTTCATCAAAGGCTGTTACATGCGGGAAATAGAAAATATGTTAGGTATTTCAAGTAGAAACAGAAAAAAAAAAAATCCTGAAATGAGGATCCTCGACATATTTACAACTAAATTCTTGAAACCCCTGGTGGTTTGTTTATAAAGCTGACTTCAGTTTGTAAACCAAAATGATGCGAAGGTGTCACAGTTCATCCTATCCCAAACATTCCTCTGCCCTTCTGCTCTGACTTGGTGGGATACCCAACAAATCAACTGTGCAGAGCCAGAGGAAAAAAGCAAACACTGTTTTCAAACCCTGAGGTGTTTATTTTTAGTGATCATTTCCACCTGGCAGCACATAAAGCTCTGTGCAGAATAAATCCGCTGCTGCTCAGACCATTTGGAAGCAACACTCGTTAAAGGTCACGCATAAGCATGCAGAGGCATTTCTTTATTCCTTACTTTATTATGGAGGAATGAGGACCTCAAATTTGCCCCCAAAATGTCATTCTTAGGATTAAGAAGTTGCATTTTTCAATTTCAAACTTTACTATATTGCAGGAGAATATATTTTTAAATGTTCCTTTTTTATTGACTCCAACCCACACATATATCCACACACACATGCACAATTGAAGCATAAATGCAATGACATTTCCTTCTAATGTGACAAATCTATGTTGCATAATTTACCAGAAGGAAAACTCCAATCCTGTGGATAACATAATAGGCTTTCATCTCCCTTTTCTCATAGAACCTTCTTATGAACAAGCAGTGCTGATTGTAATCCCTGTAAAAATTGGAAATTTATAATCTCTCCAATATAATTTATAATTGGAAGGATTACATGGTAGGTAGAGGGACAATAACTTATTACACATGCCACAAAAAATATATCTTAATACACTCCATAGCATTATTTTATTATAATTTGTGGAAATGAACATAATATAAAAACCATAATTATCTGTAATACTCTTTTGATCTAACAATATAATAGAGCATTTATGATGTGGTCATGAACTTTATATTCAAACAAAAATGTATTATTAATGAGGGTTGGTGAAAATAGTGATTGTTTATTGAGTATTTATTAGAGCTCAGCATTTTGCATGAGTTCTAACTCTCAAAATCCTTGTAATATATCACAATCAGCACTTCACAGTGAGAAAACTGGGGTTTCCTTAATGTTATGTTGGTACCATCAAAGTATATCAAGTGATGTTACACGTAGGAAATAGAAAGCATGTTAGGTGTTTCAAGCAGAAAGAGATTGAGTAGAGAGGGTAAAAGTGCTTACAAAGTTGTTAGAAGGGTATGGGAGATTTCAAGAATAATCAGTTTCTAAGTCAGGACACTCATTGCCACCTGGAGGTGAGAAACTAAGACTGGAGCTTCTGCTACAGCTGCTGACATCAAAACTGCCTCATTTGTCATCACATCTTTTCTCTGTCAGGCCATACTTGTTAGTTGCCAAAGCCATAGAAGATGGTCTTTATCTCATTTCCATTTTTCCAACTTAACGTGAGTAAATATCATGGATAAAACCAAAAGCACATGCAGAATTCTAGCTGTAATGGAAAAGTAACCTATCATTTTATATCATAAAGGAGAACATCAAAGAAAGTGACATGGATGTGCTCCTATTTTCCAGTGCAGTCCATCCCTTTCTTTGCTCAGCACTCATGTATATGTTTCTATCAATAAAGTTCTCAATACAAACAAGGACAAAAGTAAAATTCAATAAGCCATCTTAACTAACAATACAACTCTCCCATGCAACTTACACTGCCACCAATAGTTTATCTTATAGTAACGTTCATTCTTATTCTAGTTATATCACCATTAGATATTGATATTCTATAACCTTAGGATTAAAGTAAAAAATTTTACCATTACTGGCTTGATTCTGTATAAATTAGTAAGGAAAATGGGGGTGAGGAGTATGTCTGTGATTGTGCACATAAAATAAGAAATAAGTTATGAGTAGCTTCTAATTTCCTTGATTCTGTGACAGCACAAAAAGAGATTAAACTTGAAATCAGAGTACCCAGTGGGAGGTAGATATGTAGTTACATGAGGCTTCTCAGCAACAACAATTCTACACCTTGAGGTATAGAATTAAGACTAAGAGGAGCTGTCTTATGCCCCTATAGACCAGATGGCATAGAGAGGAAGATAGACTTCCTCAGACCTATTTCTAGAAGGCATTCCTAGGTCCTGATCTCAGTCACCACATAGCTCAGGAATTGAGCCACATGCATTGTGCACATTGGCAGGTCCAAAAGAAAAGAGTATGGACAGAATTCTGTATGCTGAGCTCTTCTCTAATTCCAAAGACTCTCTTCTTTTGAGGGATGAGTAAATTGGAAAGGATGGTGGAGAATCTCTAGTTTAAAGAAGTGAAAGTTCCTGTTTTGGGTTATAAAATTAGGAATTAGGAAAATGAGAAGAAAATAATTTCTGTACATCAACTACAGGCCAAATTTCATATACAAATTTTAAGACAAATTATTTACAAATATGAGTAGTACCATTTATAATTAGCTGAAATGAGGACATAAAGACTATGAATTGGTAACCCTCCTGTGTAGTAAAGAAAAATTCAAATAGTTACTTAGGTAGTGTTAAGACCACAGAATGTTATATTATTAATTATCAAGGCAAGATTGTCAATTGTATTCCACAGGACATAACATTAAACTTTAAGAATCCAGAAAACTATAAGCTTTGTTTTACTAATAAATGTATGAAATGTGTATCTGATTATTAAAAAACCAACAAGTTTTTTTTCTTAACATTTCTGTGGGTTTAGAAGCTTTATATCTCTGAAGTAATGTCTAAAAAATCATTCTCAGTCCAATTTACCTAAAAAACTGCTAAACAAGTACATGAGTGGAAATTCTGCCTTTCAATACCTGGCTAAACAAACTCTTATCTTGAAAAAGGTTTTTTATATACTCTCTTCCCCAGAATATAGGCTGGCACACGCTGGTATATTCTACTTTTTCACTTATTGTTTGGGACATCCTGTCCCCATCCTTGCCATCAGTGTCAGTACCTTTAGCACCTTACATTGATAATAGCTAGAATACCTTGGCTGCAAAGATTAGTCATTTCCATTCTTTATCACTCAGACAGATGCTTTGTGGAGGGAATTATGATATCTGGGTGTCACAGTGTACTTATTTTTTCAAACGAAATAAATATGAACAGAGGAATGATGAAGGAAGTGGCTTTTAGCTCTTGCTTTCTAATTTCAAGAAAAATAAAGTTATACTTTGAGGCTAAGCTTTCTACCTCCAATTACTCACTTTCTTGCAAATAAAGAGATACAAAATTTATGGATAACAATGGAGATCAATCATTTCTCCTTTTGTAAATTTATGTCTCTCATCAAGCAACTGTTCAGGCACTGATGAGATATTCTTGTATTTCTCCATCAGAATCACATGCACGGCTCTGGCTTTATCAGAAGTATTTATCTGACTTGTAACAAGCTCACTGTGCAGCAACAGAGAGTCTTTGGCTGTCACCTGATGATTTCCAAAGTTGGTTGATTAATCCCATGTGTCAGTAATGATAATACCCCTCATAAAATTCCAATGTTTCTATTGTCCCTATCTTTATTCAAAGCAACTTTCTCAGCTGTTGATAACAACAAATCTTAGAATTAGACTGTCCAGAGAAAGTTGGAACCAGTGATGTAGTTTAAAAAATTTGATAGGTGACTAACTCAATAAGTAGATGAAAAATGTATAGGTAAATAGATAAATTAATTGGATATGTAAATAAATTTTAGATAAATTGGTAGTTAGAAATAAATACAAACAGACATACATACATATATACATACACACATATATACATACTAGATATGACAGAGATAATACATTAACATAATAAAAGATGTTATTAATTTTTTAAAGAAAAAGATTAATAAACTATTTTGAGTGGATGGTGACATGATCAGAGTGAGTGAATTATCTTAAAATCCCCATTTCCCACTTCTTTCTTGATAACAGAATCTTCAAGTTTTTACTAGACTCGTTCTTTCTTGATAATAGAATCTTCAGGTTTTTATTCGACTCATTGTTGTCCAGAATAATTTTTCAGGTTTGCTTGAAGCTAATGTGTAACCAGATGAAAAATAATGGCAAATGAAATTAAGCAAGGTGTTATGTGCAAATTTTTTTTTAGACAGATTATCAAAGAGTGGTAGGATAGGTCATTCCTTTCTTTTGTTGATTTATCCATTGTGCTGGTTGGAATAGAGATAGCTGGCATTTGAGCAGCCATCTTAAAAGAGACTATAAGATATGTATTGAGGATGGCAGAAAAATAAAGATTGGGAATTGCAATTTCTGTTACCATGTGTATCATACCAGCCTGGGACTAAAATAAGATTTTTCTTATGAGAGAAAGAAATAAGCTTATAACTTGTTTAATATCCTGCAATGGTAGGTTCTCTGTAACAGGAGCATAATGAATGCCTAATAAATATTGTGGGTTATAAAAACATTAAAATAGCAAGACATGATCAATAAATAGTCTACAGGTATGGGTTCCTGATACTTGAAACATTCCTTTTAAAAAGTGCACAGTGATGAGTATGGGTATGTAAGTTTTGAGGCAGAAGCCAAAGGGCTTGAATTATTTGCATAAAAGAGAAGAGAGAATTTTTAAATTTTGGAGGAATCAAGGAAGGAAGGAGAGTAAACAAAAGAATAAAGCATGGGAGAGAAAGAAAAAAATGCCCATACAAATAAATTCAAAGAAGTAGAAAGAAATGCAATAACAATGAAAAGAAAAAGACCATTTGGTCTGACAATTGAAAGTGATTTTGCAAAGATAAACTATATAATAAACATTTTTCACATGTTTGTTCAGGGTCTGCTAGGAACCCTTCTCCATGTTTATCCAGCATAATCATCTGCGAAGTCTAGATAACTCACTAAGATGCATGTGTGTATCATATATATATAATATGATATATATATTATATGTGTGTGTGTGTGTGTGTGTGTGTGTGTGCGCGCACACACACATTTTTTTCTTTTGGGTTGAAGCCATGATGATTAAGACCAAATATGGAATCTATGTAAAAGGCTATAATAGATAGGATTTATTTGGGTCACTATCGCCTGAGATACTTTTCATTTACTTTTCCTTCGTTTGCCACCGATAAGAGTAGAATTAGATTTTCTTTAATCTCTGTACACGTCATACATAAATAGTGAATATAGATAGAGAAGAAGCCCAAGGACTAGGGGCTAAGCACTTATAGGGATGAGTAGGAGAATCAGCAAAGGGAACAGAAGTGGTCAGTCTCATGTAAAGTGAACCAAGGGAAGTCTGTGTGCCAGAAGCAAAGTGAAGAAACTGTTTTAGTGTTTTAGTGGAAAGTGGTCAACAGTGGGACATGTTGCTGATAAGGTAAATGAGATGAAAACTGGAATTGACCCTATGATTTGGTGAGTTGGAGGTCATCAAAGACTTTCATAATCATAGTAGTTCCAGTAAACTGGTAAATAGCTAGACTGGACAGCAAGGAAGAATGAGAAGAGGGATGAGATGAAATGAACATGAACCATCTTTTGGATAAATTTTGCTATAATTGGGCTATAGCTGGAAGGAGTATGAGATCAAAAGGACATTTGTTTTTTTCTTTTAATCCTTGCTCTAGGATATGTTTATTATTTGATTTTATTTATTTTTAGCTATCAATCAAGGACATATTTATTAATTTTAGATAAAGGAGAAGGGAGAGAGAGAGAGAAACAAAAAAACATTGATGGCCACTTCCCTTTCATGCCCTGACTAGGGACCAAACCTGCAACCTTCTTGTGTATGGAAGGATGCTCCAACTAACTTGAGCCACTCCATCAGGGCAAAAATGTCTTGTTTTTTAAGATGTGAAAAATAATATCACTTTTAATACAAATGAGAATAATCAAATGAAGAGGGAGAAAGTGATGAGATGAAAGTGAAAAGTGAGACTTGCAGCAATGACATTGAGTTTGGAGAAGGATCCAATGCACAACTTAAGAGTCAGTCCCAGAAGGAGCAAGGATCATTGATATGCAATAGCAGGAGAGAAGACAGGGTATAAAGATGTGGAGGTAGATGGTTTGAATGTGTTTGATGATGGCAGCATATGAAAATAGTGCTTACTACATTTGAAATTTGATTTCATGGTCAAGAAATGTCACTTGCATTTCAACCTTTTTTGATCTTGAAAAATTCCAAATTAGTGTGTAATACATCACTGTGCTCTCAGTATAAAGAACAATAGCTACCATTCAATAAATGCCTAGTAATGGATGAGTGAATGAGCAATGCCTACACACACACACACACATTGCCACCATCAGAACCACCACCTCAATTGTATAATGTTTCCACCTGGTTACTATGTGATTATTAAACTTTAGCAGTTATCATTCTAGAAACTGGAAAGTTTTAGGCTATCGCAATTTCTAAAATTCTACAGAATATTTATTACAAATGAGCAAGTAAAGCTTTCTGAGATCCTGCCACATTTACAAGGTGTTTCTTTCACCTTTGTGCCATACAAATCCACTCCCTGATCACAATGGATTGGACATCAAGACAAACAGCAGAGGTTCTTGAAATAGGCCATTATGAGAAAGAACTCTGAAAAGCTCTTATCTGTAATGATGAGAAGAGGGCATCTATGGTGAATGTAACTGCCAAGCTCTCAGATTCTTTTCTTCTTGGGGCACATGAATGAACAATACGGAAAGGGTAAGCCAAATGCAAACAGCAGGTGCTAAGAATAAGACATGAGGCAGATGGTGTTGTAAAGTAAGCAGATAACACTTGAGTCAGTATCAGGGTGATGCCACTGGTGTAGAAAGCAAGAGGGGTCTCCTGGGCAGCTTGCTGGCACCGGAGGTTGCTGCCATCACTGCAACAGTCTGACTGATGTTGCAGTTTTATGACGTCTGGTGACCCAGCTCCAAAGGCTCTTCCTTTTCCTTCCTTCCTGTAATAATACCCTTTAAATTAAGTTAGTAATAGCATGACTCTATGTTTTGTAATCTCAAATGTACTAGTGCATATTGTTTACACTGAATTGTGCTGTTCATGGTACCTTATCTCTGTGGTTTCGTTAAGTTTTGTCTTTTTCTTATTAGTATTCATATTAATGTCTAATTATCAATTCTAAAGTTCATCAAAGTAGGGCCAATGTCTGGGATAATATGAAACATAGGGTATAATGGCATAGCTATGTAGTTATATATTTACCAATTACTGGGGATACCTTTATTATTTAAAGTAATTGTTTTTCTCCTGGATAGCTATTATTAGATGGACAGATTGGTATGAATAATTCATTTTAATTCAAAAGTAACTATGTTTTTAGTTAGATAGCAAACAATTTTAATAAAAATGTATTTGCCTATCAATTTATATTTCTAGCTCCTAACTTCTCAGAGCACAGAGATTAATTGCTATAACATATCCCTTTTTTCTTTGGGATATTCTGCTTTATGTTTATCTATTTTAACTTTCCAACCAAGATCAAACATGGCCTGCTGTTTAGAGCTTTTAGGCCTTATAGATTAACTATATAATGACTTTTACAAATAACTCCCTTTATCTTTGCATTATATCTTGCTTTTTATAGTTTTTTTCAAATATAGAATTTAAAAATTTTTATTTCATTGTTTTTGTACTACAGTCATCCTACTCTCTCCCCTCAAATATAAAATTTCATTTCAATTTAATTATGAAGGCCTTATTAATTTTCTGTGATTTCTTTCTTTTTTCTCCTTTGAACTTTTCAAACATAATTGAATATAGTAAATTTTTAAACAAAAATTAGTAACACTTTAACATAATTTTTGATATTGATAATGATATTAATATCAGTTATCTGTCAATAAAATGGAAAATGGCAAATATAATCATGATTCTTTTTGCCCTACTTAGTGCTAGAAATATCTAGATCAGTTAAGTCAACAGTGAAAATCTTTTTTATAATATTTTGTTGGGTTTATTTGAAAACATACTATAAAACTCTGAAAAACATTATTTGAGAGTATATATATATTTTTTTTTTGAAAGATTTTATTTATCACTTCCAGAGAGAGGGGCAGGGAGAGAGGCAGAGAGGGAGAGAAACATCAATGTATGGCTGCCTTCCACCTACCTCCAGCTATGGACCTGGCTGGAGACCTGGCTTACAACCTGGTTATGTGCCCTGGCTGGGAATTGAACCAGCGACCTTTGGGTTCACAAGCCAGTGCCTCATTCACTGAGCCACCAGCCAATGCAAGAGTGTATATTTTTAAAGGATGTGGCCAAGGTATGGTAAAATTTTTTGCATACTTTTGTGCCAAATATGAAGTAAAGAAATACAGTAACTGTTTAACTTACACTTAAGATCTTTTCTAATATCACTGGCTACCTCAACTTCTGCCCTCTTTTAAGCCATGTGTTGTTTGTAAGTGGGGCTAAATATGTTTCCACTAATAGACGTGGGAGGCAGTGTAAGGGCCCTCCCAAAAGAAGCCCACATTGTAGATCTTGAATTTTTGTTGTATGTCCCAAGGGAATTAAGATTGCTGAGGAAATAAGGTTTTTAATTGTGCAAACTTAAAATAGGGAGATTATCCTGAATTATTAAGGGTGAACCCATTAGAACACAAAGGTGCTTGAAAGTGACAGAAGGAGGCAGAAGAGACAGAGAAATAGGTGTGGCAATGGAAGGAGTGTCAGTGTTGTTGTGTTGCTGGCCTTCAACATAGAGGAAGTGGAGCATGAACCAGAGAATGGGGGTGGCCTCTAGAAACTAGAGAAAATCAAGGAAATGAATTTTCCCTTGGAGTTTCCAGAAGGAATGCAACTCTATTAAATTTTGAGGCCTGTGTTGGCTTTCTAACCTACAGAACTCTGAGATATCAAATTTGTATTTTTTTAGCCATTGAGTTTGTGGTGATTTGTTTTAGCAATAAGTAGGAAACTAATAAAACAGGTACAGTAGTAAGATAGTAATTCTTTGTTATTAGAAAATTTCTGTGGTGTGTTGATTGGCTATCTTTCTCTTAGTGGAAGAAAGTTTTGAGTGTGGGGTTACTCTAATATCAAAGTTTTAAAAACTCAAGTTGGCATCAAGAAAGGAAGGTTTTAGCTGAAAAGGCAACGCACAAAAAATATGACAAACTAATCACTGAAGTTTGGTAAGAACACAGTTCCACATGCACTTACAATGTGAATTTCCAACATTCTAAATACATTGGCTTATCTGATTTCTGCCAACTTCAGCTCTCTTGCTCAACTTTTGACTACACAAAGTGTTTCTTTCCTACTTTTCAGACTAATCTACGTTATTTTGAGATTTGAAGATTTTCCTCTTCTACAAAGCTAGCTTCTCTTTGAAGCTTAGGGTCCTGAACTAATCTCAAGTTAGTCCCAATTTGGCTGTAGCTCTGTCTCCCTAAGCATCTCCTTATTTAAAGTCTCTCCTTTCAGTGCTTTCATCAGATATAAGGCTCATTTTTAAAATTAACTCCTGGGTTTTGTGTCATAATTATCCCAGTTACAATGGAAAATAAAACTATTTCACACTACTAAATAACAAACATTTGTTGACTACTACCTGTGAAGCATAGTCCTGTCATGGAAAAAAATATACAAATAACTATGACATGATGAATTCTGTTAAGAAGCTCAAAACTTAATGATAGAGCATGGAAAAATATTTTTAACAATTGTGAAGTGGACTAATTGGGGCTTGCATAAAGTGTGAGAGAACAGAAAATGAAGGGAAAGAATCAGTGAGGGTTTTTCAACTGAACAAAGGGAAATGGCCCTCATGTTCAAGGAAAGCATATTTACAATGGTACAGAGACTTGTAGAGCCTAGAAGGTTTGAGGAATTGTACCTAGTAGTAAGGTATAAAGTGGAGGTGGGAAGAGAAAACACCAACCAAAAAGGATTCTGAGCATCTTTATCTCTTTCTTAGCTTAAAAATCCTGTGAGGTAAATCTCCCTATGAAATTCTATCAATAACCAATATTCTACTCCTATATTCAAAACCTAGGTGGACTGGAGAGCTCTAAATAGCTTATGCTAATTTCCAAAAGGAATCTATTTGGGATTCTGACTTAATGATGAACTACTTTTCCAAAGAAATCACTCTGCAAGCTAATCTAGGCTATTTAAAATACAAGTATTCATTACCTGCCTGGTTTTAAGATTCCTTCATAATCTAATCTCAGTTTCTTCAGCCTCCTGTCTCTTACTTTTCAGCATGTATCCTTTATTGTAACCCCCAAATCAAGCCATAATCACTTCTGCTCTGTTAAATATGGAATATGCATTTTAAATTCAAATACTTACCATACAAAGCAAATTGTGCTGAACATATATTAGGAGCTTCATAAATATCCACCCAATTGCTCAGTTTGACAGCATCTACTGTCTCAGAATCATTCATGTCACCTCTCAAAGAAGTTATTGTCAATTTGTTAATCAATGCCTTTTTTTAAAGACTTTATTTATTATTTTTAGAGAGAGGGGTAGGGAGAGAGACAGAGAGGGAAAGGTATCTATGTATGGTTGCCTTTCACCTGCCTCCAGCTACAGACCTGGGGCTGGAGACCTAGCTTGCAACCTGGTTATGTTGCCCTGGTTGGGAATGGAACCAGCAACCTTTGAGTTCACAGGCTGGCATCTTCCCACTGTGCCACCAGCCAGGGCTGAATATCTTTTTTAAAGAACTAGATTTCAAATTTGGAGAAAGCTGTGTAGAATTAATGCTATAAAATAATAAAATGTAGTTTGGCCACAACTCATGGTCAAGGCAAGGACGGGGCCATCCATCATTATAATGATAACATCACTGTTTTTCAGTGATCTAGTTGTCTTCCTTGTGGAAGAGGTCATGAAGAGGATGTGGCCAGTGACCCAAGAGCTGGACCTGGGCAACTGGAGGCCCTTCACCCCTCCCTTGTCCTTGGAATGTACCTTTCACTTTCTTTCTCTGTACTGTATCTCTCTATATAACATAAGTCATATCGATCAAGGCACTTACAGAATGATTCTGCAAGAAATATTTTGGATAATCCATTGCAGAGAAAGACTTTTGTCAGAAACTATGGGTAGGAAGCTGTAATCTCTAGGCCCCAACCCCCTGTGCTCTGGATGCCTCCTTACAAATAAGGTCCTAAGTCTTTGGTCCTGGAAATCCTTTTTACTTATTTACTTTCTTATTTTTAAAATATGGGTAAAATATCCAGTTTAATTCTTTTGAAAATAATTTGATTTTGTATTTTCCCAGCATCTTGGAAAGTCATAAAAATTACATATATGTACGTATTTACATAGCAATTGAGCAGTTGCCAATGTATTTCACATCTGTTTTCTAACCCGAGGAAGACAGAACAGGTATCTTCATGCCCATTTTAAGCCTAAGCTAACTGAGGCTCCAAGACTTTAAGGGGTCAATTCAGGATAAGAAGCCAGTCTTCTGCCTTTTCATCTATCACATGACAGCATCATCATCATAACAATCAGTTTGGAATGAAAATAGATCAGCTATGCCTCCTCTTGCCTATAGTGTAAGCTAACTGCTCTCCATAAACTATGTAGTTGCAGTACTTGAAAATCTCACATGCATTTTTATCAAGCTTAATAATGAATTTTGGCTGGTACTGAAAAGTCTACTTGCCCTTCTATAACTTGCATTCTGGTACTGTTGGGGTTTCTAATTTTTAAAAATTAGAGTTTAACTATTGTTCATGAGACATCTTTAGGAAATATGAATTCCTCCTATTTTCCTCATAGGAACTGAAGACACAAAACAAAAGCCAGCCTGACTGTGAACTAACACGTAGATGGTTTCCTTGGTAACACATATATGAAAGACTGAAAAAATCTCCCTAATTTCCATTCCTGTTTTCACAGTGGCTGTTTGGACTGCTAATAAGGGTGTGCCTGAGTGGCAGCAAGCCATTTCGTGTGGGTAAGAGCATACAAAAGAAGGGTGAGGGTGAGAGCAAAACAATGTTTAGCCAAAAGCAAGTACACAAAAGAAATCAATTCTCAACACTGAGTATAAGGGAGGGGAAGCATGAAGTCAGGAGATTCTATTTTGAGTTCTTGTAATATAATGAAGTATTTACTTAAATGACTATAACAATACATTAAAAATTATGTCCTTTCTAAAATGAAGGTCACAACCTAAATCTATGATCTATACCCTATTTTTTTAAGACTTTATTTATTATTTCCAGAGAGAGAGGGGAAGGGAGAGAGGCAGGGAGGGAGAGAAACATCAATGTATGGTTGCCTTTCACCTGCCTCCAGCCATGGACCTGGCTGGAGACCTGGCTTGCAACCTGGTTATGTGCCCTGGCTGGGGATTCGAACCAGCGACCTTTGGGTTCACAAGCCGGCACCTTATCCACTGTGCTACCAGCCAGGGCTATATCCTATTATTTGACATATTAAAGAGTAATATGTTCTGGGTCTTACTCAGTAGTGAAACCACTCTTCAGAAGTTCATAAATGTTTCCCCTACCCCTTCTAACTATGCACTCAAAAGCTCATACAACCGTCTAATAATAGCTAATGTTTCTTCACCCTAAGTATCAGGAATGTGTCCAGGATTTTATATGCATTATTTCAATTAATATCACAGTAGATATCACAATAATCTCAGGAGGAAGATAAACTATTTTTTAAAATAGAATAATTAAGGATTATAGAGAGCAAGGAATTAGTTCAAAATCATCCAACCAGGATATCCTGAGGCCAGAGTTTGAAACCAGATATGTGACTCCACACCACACTCTTAACCAGGAAGTAACTATTGTCCCCAAAGCTGTGACTATGGTGATGATGTCCAACAAACGGATATACGTGTCCCTAAAGTCTGCCTATCAGGCTCATTTTTTCTGGGTGTTCTCTAAGATATCACCAAGTACTTGAACAAATAAAGTCAAAACTAATTTGTTATGATTGTGGAGTTATAACATCATAACTCAACATGCTCTTGATAAGGTAGAGAAGGTGGCAGGCAAATGCAGTTATCAGGAAGAGTGTGAAGTAAGTTACTGAGGTATTTGAATGACAGAAGGACAAGACGGAATAGAACTCACATTATTTTTTAACACCAAATAAGATTCAGAGTCAGGTGTATTGCAAGCAGGAATGACTAGCTTTGAGCAAGAAAAACATGGTTTTGTTCTGATTTTGAGAAAAAAGGTAGAGATGGACACAATAATTAGTTTTCTTTTTTAAATTGTATATATAAGTATTTTTCAAATAACCTAATGTGTTTTTGAAAAAAAAGGACAAACAAGCATTCTATAAAATCACACGTTAGCCCTGGCTGGTGTCTCAGTGTATTGGTGCCGGCCTGTGAAGCCAAAGGTCTGCGGATCCAAAGGTCACAGGTTCAATTCCCCAGCCAGGACACATAACCAGGTTGCAAGTCAGGTCTCCAGCCAGGTTTGTAGCTGGAGGCGGGTGAAAGGCAACCATACATTGATGTTTCTCTCCCTCTCTGCCTCCTTCCCTTCCCTTCTCTCTAAAAATAATAAATAAAATCTTTTAAAAAATAAATAAAATCACATGTTAAAAATACTAAAGTTTTGGAAAAATGGGATCAGTTAGACCACTCAAATTTGCACAGTCATAACCAGTGAGCTAGCTAAAACAATAACTCCCAATGAAAATATTAGAAGTTAAAAAGCCACATCAATAAAGGTACTTTTTTAAAAAAATTTATTTATTATTTTTAGAGAGAGGGGAAGGGTAGAGGCAGAGGGTGAGAGAAACATCAATGTATGGTTGCCTTTCACCTGCCTCCAGCTACAGACCTGGCTGAAGACTTGGCTTGCAACCTGGTTATGTGCCTTGACTGGGAATCAAACCAGCAACCTTTGAGTTCGCAGGCTGGCACCTTTCCAATAAGCCACCAGCCAGGTCAATAATGACACTTTTAAAATCCCTAATAAATACAAAAATACCATTTGTAAAAAATACCATTGTAAACATAGACCTTTATTTGAAAAGTGAAATAAATGAGAAAACAAAAGGAAGCTTGATGAAATATGAGATGGGATTGTTGAGTTATGAAGATGAATTTAAACAGCACAATAATTATTGTTATTTATTTTTTAGTTTTCTGTGTTTGGAGTATTTTGTAAATTAAAAAGTAAATATAAATGAAAGCAATTTTATTGGGAAAATATAGGACAATAAATATACACCTCTTCCCACAGATTTAATCAGAACAACTCTGCCATCATCATTTTAGTGATATTTGCAAATGTATTTGAACCACACTCCATATTAAGCGATTTTTAAAAAGTAGCTCTTTTGTTTCTCTAAAGCTTCGCTGATCCTTCTTATAAGACACTCCCACCTATTGGATAGAAGTAAACGCAGACACAGTGCCCAAATTACTCACACCAGGTTCCAAGTTTAGTTTAAAACATCTAATGATTTAAATAGACATCTGGTTTTACACTGCTGCTCTGGAATTATTGTTCACTCTGACAGACAGCTCCCTTGTCCCCAGACTCATCTTACAAATGGTATTGGGCTGTGGAAGGGAGGAAAATATACAATATCAAAATATGCAGAGGATGCTTTGGTTCTTTTCTAATACTTAACTGAACTCTCATTGGCATCTTCTGAACTACCCTTGGCTTGATTAAATACCTGGGTATTCTCTTTGCATGGAGACTACAGTTCATGGTTAAGAAAATTATGGAGCAATTTTTTTGTTCATCCAAGGCTCAGGAGCCTCACTCTACTGACTTGCCCTTCCTGTTGTTTTGGAGATGCTTCTGAGTGTCTGCCATATACTTCACCTTGTCCCTGGCCAGGGTTGTCCATGCTGAAGCCTCTGTGGGTAGACCTGTATTTCCTACTGCTGGGAACCCTGGCAGGCCACTCAGCTCTTAATTCAACATGCAGATTTGCAAGGAACTAAAGAAGGATCAACCATGCAAGAGAGACACACCCTCTGCCTAGCTCTCCTGAAATTGTCCCATGTCTATTGAAGATTATGGGATACAGAGTTTTTCTCCTGGATTCTTAGACCTGCATCTTGGGGACAGCACCTTGCCTTGGACATCCCTCCCATCCTGAAAGTGCCTCCACCTGTCCAAGCTGAAATCTGCAGAGGTGACGGGACCCAGGCTTCCCTGCCTTTCATCTCTGTCTTCTATCATCACTTCACAAACTAGTCGGCTGCAAGTGCGGCTTTGTTTTTCATTCCTCTCTCCTCAGGACTTGGCTCTATATTATTTCACTCTCCTTGTTAGGGTGGCAGCATCTTCTCTCTCCTTTAATAAACTGTGATGAGAGAATGAATCAAAACCTGCTGCTCTCGGGGAAATATTATTTGGGATATATATATATATATATATATACCCCATATATATATCAAAATATGCAAAATATATATGTATATATATATATATATATATACACTTTATAGCTGTTTCATAGTTTTGCCTCCCTCTAAACTTTTGAGGAAAGAATTGGTTTTGCAATTTAGAAATTTGACATCAAGAGAAGTGAATAGAATTAAGAAATTTTGAAGGGCAGAGAATGATAGCAAAAAGGATGATTTTAGCAACATAAATTAAGCAACATAGTAGATTTGTGAAAATACAAATGAATGACTCAGACAAGGGTAGTCTGATATTGATAATTGATATTGCAGAGTGGAACATAAATATGGTTAATACTGGGAAATATAGTTTCAGAAACAGTCTTAAGGCATCGATGTCCAGAATTGCAGTACATTAGAGTTTGAATGACTGCAAGAGGTTATAGTAAAGAGAATAATTGGTAAAAACTGTGTCATTAAAGGTAATACAACAACAATAAAGTTAAATTAAAAAAAGAATGCTGTGATAAACCAATTTAGTCACCAGCATAAAATATTAAATTTTTATTCATTCTACCATTTATTAAAAATGAATAAATATTTGAGTAGGATAGCCAAGCCTATAATGTGTATTTCATTTTATGAGTGCTTAGAAAACAATGTAAAAATATTTTTAAAGAGACAGATTTCTCTTTTATTATAATCAGGGTTTCTTTTGTTCTTCATAGTCAGGGATGGCATGCTGCACAGGGAAGATAACACCATTAATAGATGACAGAGAGGAAGGAGCCCTTTCTGTTCTTATTTTGCTGCTTCTTTTTCTTCTGACAAAGGAATTAAAATAGAATGAAAAGAATAGAATTTTAAAAATTGAACAAGTACAATAAAACTGAAATTGAAATCAAAGCTAGCCAAGAAGCTGGAAGAAAACCTGCTTACAAGGAATTCAAATATCTGGTTCCATTATATAAGTTAACTTGCTGAATGAATTTGCAAAAATGGTTATTTCAGAGGCACATCAGCAAATTGGAAAATAAAAAAGAATGAAAAGGGAACCAGAAAAATTGTAAACAAAGAGGTGAGCTCATTGTCAAAGTCAAGAAAATGCTTTATATTATTGTAACAAAACCATTATAGGATGGATTATAAAGGCAATAGTTGAGACCTCAATTACAATATGGTGATAGAACATCAGCATTGTATTCTTCAGAAAACTATTCCTACACAACAAAGAGATGTGAAACAAAAATTTAAAACACTGTTTTTGGGGGTTTTTTTTGGGCAAAACTAGAAGTCAATTAAAACTCCAGATTCACAGATAGCTGGGATGATGTACAACAGAATAACAAGGGACCAGGTGAGCACATAAAAGCAAGCAGAGAACAGAAGACTGCATTGGGAAAGTTGGCAGTGGCTACCAATTTAAGGAGAAACCAGTGAGATGGAGGCGCAGACTATGAAATATAAAACCCAAAGCCATCATTTATAGTATCAAGACAAGGGTGACAAACAGGAGTCCTTGTATTAGAGGAAAAAAGTTTATTGTTTCTTACCCTTGTTGGTTATGGATAAGTATGGCTAAACAATTCTTAAGAAAACCATGGTTAGAGGATGTGGCCCCTTCCCCACATGAAACTTCTTAAAGTAACTACAGAGAATTAAAAACCTCCTTAAATAAAGAATAATAGGAAAAGAAACTGGCAGATGAAGGATATTCTGACAGCAGGTACAGGTAACTCAAATTTTGTTCATAGAAGAGCTTGAAATGTCAAATGCACTAAGAGCTATAGAATTACAATATCCCTTGAGTGTGTGCACAAGTTACATACCCTTATTGCTGTTGAAATATTGGTAGTCTTTGTGTTCTAATAGCAGTTTTACAAAAATACATTTAAAAAATTTTATTTTCCAATTACAGTTTGCATTCAATATTATTTTGTATTAGTCAAGTGTATGACATAGTGAGTAGACAAACATACTGTACAAAGTGCTCCCCCTAATATTTCTAGTACCCAGCTGAAACCACGTATAGTTATTATAATATGTTGACTTGTTTGTTATGCTATACTTTACATCCCCATGAATATTTTGTAATTACTAATCTGCACTTTTCAGTCACTTCATTTTTTTACCCAATCCGATAACCTCCCTCCCCTCTGGCAGCCTTCAGTCTGTTCTCTGTATCTATGAGTCTGCTTCTGTTTCATTTGTCCATTTCTATTGTTCTTTATATTCTGCATATCCATGAAATCATATGGTATTTGTCTTCCTCTGATTTAATTCACTTCACATAATGCCTTCTATGTCCATCTGAGCTGTCACAAATGGTAAGATTTTATTGTTTTTTAATGGCTGAGTAATATTCCATTATATGTATCTATCACCAGTTTTTCATTCACTTATCTAATGATAGGCACTTGGCTGTTGTAAATAATGCTGCAGTGAACATAGGAGTATATCTATTCTTTCAAAGCAGTGTTTTGGGTTTCTCCAGATACACATCCTGAAGTAGAATCACTGGGTCTAAGGCAGTTCCATTTTTAATTTTTGAGAACATTCAGACTTCTTTCCACAGGGGCTGCATTCCCACCAACAGTGCACAAAGGTTCCCTTTTCTCCACATCCTTGCCAACACTTGTTCGTTGATTTATTGATGATAGCCTTTCTGACAGATGTGCGGTAATAATCATGGTGGTTTTAATCTGCATTTCTCTGATGATCAGTGACATTGAGCATCTTCTCATATGTCTATTTTTCATCAGTATATCCTCTTTGGAGAAGTGTCCATTCAAGTCCTTTGCCATTTAAAAAATTTGGTTTATTTGCTTTTTGATGTTGAGTAGTATGAATTCTTTATACATTTTGAATATTAACCTTTTATTGGATTATCATTGGTGAATATGTTCTATCATTCAGTGGGTTGTCTTTCCATTTTGTTGATGGTTTGCTTTGCTATGCAAAAACTTGTTGGTTTGATATAATCCCATTTTTTTTCTTTTGGTTTCCTTGCCTGAGGAGATATATCAGAAAAAATATTACTAAGAGACATGTCCAAGATATTACTGCCTATCTTTTCTTCTAGGACTTCTATGGTTTGAAGTCTTACATTTGTCTTTAATCTATTTTGAGTTTATCTTTGTATACAATGTAAGAAAAGTGGCCAAGTTTCTTTCTTTCTTTCTTTCTTTCTTTCTTTCTTTCTTTCTTTCTTTCTTTCTTTCTTTCTTTCTCTCTCTCTTTCTTTCTTTTTTGCATGTATCTGTCCAATTTTTTTAACACCATTTAATGAATAGACAGACTGTCACTACCTTATTGTATTTTTCTGACTCTTTTGTCAAATATTCATTCACCATATATGCATGGGTTTATATCTGGGCTCTCTATTCTATCCCATTAATTTGATTAATTTGGCCTTGAAGTATAGTTTGATATTAGGTAGTGCAATTCCTCCAACTTTGTCCCTCTTTCTCAAGATGCTGTGGCTATTTGGGGTCTTTTGTGGTTCCATATAAATTTTTGGATTATTTGTTCCAGTTTTGTGAAATACCTCATTGGTATTTTGATAGAAATTGCATTTAATCTATAGATTGATTTGGGTGATATGGACATTTTAACATTGTTAATTCTTCCTGTCCATGAACATGGTATGTGTTTCCATTTATTTGTATCTTCTTCGATGTCATTTTTTAGTGTCTTGTAATTTTTCAAGCACAGGTCTTTAAACTCTTTGGTTAAATTTATTCTTAGGTTTGTTTGTTTGTTTGTTTTTGATGCAATTGTAAATTGGTTTGGTTTCTTAGTTTCCTTTTCTGTTAGTTTATTATTAGTATATAATAATGCAACTAATTTCTAAATATTTAGTTTGTATCCTGCTACTTTACTTAGTTTATTTATCAGTTTTAGTAGGGTTTGGGTGAAACCTGTAGGGTTCTCTATTATGTCATCTGCAAAAATGACAGTTTTACTATTTCCTTTCCAATTTGAATGCCTTTTCTTTCTTCTTATGTGATTGCTACAGCTAGGATTTCCAGTATTATGTTGAATAAGAGTGGTGAAAGTGGATATCTTTGTCTTATTTCTAATGTTAAGGGAAATGCTTTTAGTTTTTCCCCTTGAGTGTGATATTACCTGCGGGTTTTTCACATATGGCCTTTATTAATTGAAATATGTTCCCTGTATTCCCATATTTTGCTAAAAGTGTTTAGTATAAATGGGTGTTGGATTTTGTCAAATACTTTTTCTGCATCTATTGATGTGATCATATCATTTTTATACTTCATTTTGTTCATGTGGTATATCACTTTAATTGATTTGCAAATATTTTACTAACCTTGTATCCTAGAAATAAATCTCACTTGGTTATGGTGTATAATCTTTTTAACATATGTATTGCTGGATTAGTTTTGCTAATATTTTGCTGAGAATTTTTGCATCTATGTTCATCAGGGATATTGGCCTATAATTTTTTTCTTTGTAGTATCTTTTTTCTGGTTTTGAAATTAGGGTAATGCTGGCCTCATAAAATGAGCTTGGGCATCTTCCCCCCTCTTACAGTTGTTCAAATAGTTTGAGAAGGAGAATTGTTAGTTCTTGGAATGTTAGGTGAAATTCATCCGTGAAGCCATTGGTCTAGGAATTTTGTTTTAGGGGGAGTTTTTTTTAATTACTGCTTCAATTTTATTAGTTATAATCAGTCTTCATAGTTTCTGTTTTTTTGTTTTTTTTTAATTCAGTTTTAGAAGATTATGTGTTTCTAGGAATTTATGCATTTATTCCAGACTGTCTAATTTGTTGTCATTTAGTTGCTTATCATATTTTCTTATAATGTTTTGTATTTCTGTGGTAGCAGTTGTTACTTTTCTTCTTTCATTTCTGATTTTATCCATTTGGGTACTCTCTCTTTTTTTTTCTTGTTGAGTTTGGTTAAAGGTTAATCAATCTTATTTATCTTTTCAAGGAATAGGCTTTTGGTTTCCTTGATCTCCTGTATTGATTATTTAGGCTACTTTTTTTTTTTTTAAATTTTATTTGATCCCCCCTCCCTTTATTTCCTTTCTTTTACTTGAGGGTTTTTTTTTTTTTTTTAATTGTTGTTTGTTTGTTTTTCTACTCCCCTGAAATCTAAGTTTCAATTGTTTATTTGAGGTCCTTCTTGTTTCTTAAGGTCAGCCTATAATCCTATTCTTAGGATTTCATTCTTAGGATTGCTTTCTCTGTGTACCATAAATTTTGGGTAGTTGTGTTCTTATTTTCATTTGTTTCATGGTATCTTTTGATTTCTTTCATGATCTCTTCATTAGCCCATTACTTGTTTAGTAGCATTTTATTTAGTCTCCATGTGCTTTTTGTTTTCGGGTTTTTTTGTTAATACATTTTAAAAATTGCTTAGTTGATTTTATAGACCAGAAATCAGGCTCTGACTAGATCATCCTATACATCAATGCAGAGGTGCAGCTGGTTTTTTATGATGAATATAAGATTTCAAGTCTGAGTGAATGTGTTCCCACAACACTGTGCCATTAGTTTCACCTTTCTGAAGATCAAAGTTCTTATTTGGATAGACCATAATGGAGCCCAAATGATAAATAATTATTTCATTTGATAGTAAGAAGTAATTCCTTATAATTTTAATTTAATTCAATATTGAATTAGCAGCAATTTTGTGACCTAAACCTTATTATCAGTACTGTAGGTGAATATATGTTTTCTTTTCCTTTGACTTTCCAGTATAAGCTTTTTGTTAGACAGATGGAACTTACAGAAACATTTAGAAAAAAAATTACTACATTATTTAATTTTACAAAACTTAATCAATAAATCAAGTTTTAGGCACTATGAAAAATTTTAAAAATTACTTTCTTGTGTGCAGCTTTAAAGTAAACATATATATATATATATTTTTTTTTAAGGGTTACTTTGTTGTTGTTATTGTTCATAACTGCTGTACCCCATCTCTTCTGCTGCGCATAATTTTGTGAAAGCATCCATTTTTAAGGTGGTGTTTTCTCTGTCCAAATTGATTTGTCTAGCAATTGCCATCTAATCTGTGCTTACCAAGATTTCTTTCCTAGAAATGTTGATGTTTTGAATGAAAGAATTAAATTCACCAACATGAACATTTATTTCATATTGGTGAAAGTTGAAATTTGGAAACCCAAAGCTCAGTCAGGCTATTTTCCACAATGTAGAAGGAATAGCAACAACAGGAAGAGTCTTAACTAATGTGAAAAATATATGAAAAAAAAAAGGGCAAAGCTGGCTCAATACATATCACATATACAAGTAAAGACAATGTATGGTAGTGGAAAGATTGCTGACCAGAAATGACGAGGTCAGCGTACCATAGTGGTCTGCACTGACTAAGTGAGCTTTGATCCATCTTTAACCTTCCAGTTGCCTTATCCATAAAGTTAGAGGATTGGGTGAGGCTTTTAAATTTTACTTAGTAGAAAACCCTCTTGAAATTAAATCATAAGGATAAACCAATATATTAAACTCAGAGAAGACAGGGGCATGGGGTGGTGGTCTAGGTTCTCTGTGTTACCTCAAAGGGTCCCACAGGGCAATTTGAACAAAGCCCTAGGTAATATCTGCCCTAAGTTGTCTCAAAACTCCTGTGATTTAAAGACTAAAATACATAAAAGGGGTTTTCATTAAAGAAGTTAAAACTATTGGTTAAATTCAAAGAAGAAAATTTCTGGGGTGAAACCAATGGCTAGATATACTTAAAAGCTGCTTTTGAGAGGAAAGAGTTTCTAGGCAGATTTTCCTTAAGTCTCCACAGGGCAGTTATTCCGGCTTCCCACTGAGGGCCTATTAGTCTGTCCTTTGTAGTTCAGCTGAAGATTTTCCCCATCCATCTCCTAGGAATAAAAAATTGCTGACAGGGTAGACATGGGATCATCTCTGTGAAAGTTAAATAATTATTATTAAGTCAGTTCCCAGATCACACTGGAAAGGATTTCTGAGGAGGAAAACCTGTTAAAAGGGATAAAGAATGCAATTAATACTGAAAAGCAACCTTTGGGTCACAGAAGAAAAACCAATTGGTATTTTCCTGCTGGTATTCATTAATTGAATTTTTCAGACCATAAGTGCACATTGATTTTCTCCTTCTGGTATAAAGAGCACCACATATGTTTATTTTGAAAATTATATGCTGAAAAGCAATTTCTGTTCCCAATTTGTACAAGCAAACATGCTTTAGAGTAAATAAGTCTGCAAGACTTCTATCCTGACAGATTAATTTCCTTGAATCCATGATGCTGTATCTAATTTTATTCTGTGTGAAATACAATGTGATCCTTACTTTTCAGTCAATTCCACAAGTGCATGAGCATATTTGGCTCTATTCAGGTAGCCTGAAAACCTCAATAGATTATTCTCTTTCATGAGCTTTTAAGTCACCTGTATCTCATTGTTGAACTGGAATAGCAATACCTGTGTTTTCCATTCTTCCAACATCTTCCCAACCAATGTTACCAGTGTTTAGGTGTCTTTGCCAGGTATCTTGGAGGTAGGGGAAAGTTCTAATGTTTTTTTTCTAAGCAATGCCATGAGGCAGCTAATTCTTCCTTAACAGATGGTAAAAATTGCAGCAAAAGGACATTGAGGATAATGCCTAAGGTTAAGTAGCAAAACCTGAGCAGTGTTTAGGCCTTAATTTATGCTTTTGTATTCCCATTTGATCATATATTTGAGTTCCAGTTAATTTTCAGAAAAGTGAAATTGTGCTGACAAGTGAAACTGAGCACAGGGAAAGAATCACCCCAAAAGATGAGAGGTGATAGTGCCTAGTCCTCAAACAGGATCCAAATAGTGTGTCCACTCTCAGCAAGCAGAGTGGAAAAAGAAAAAGCATTTTCATAGAGGCTTGGTAAAGTACAGAGACAAGTCTTAATCTCAGTGCTGTGGAATAATTAAACCTAGTTTGAGCACTATTCCAAACAGTGCCAACAAATGTTATAACAAATCCAAAAGGATAAAACTATTCTAAATAGCTTTTCTGCATCCCAGAACAAAGCAAGGTTAAATTGGTAACCTTTCTGGCATGAAAATTTACTAGGTGTAATGGTTCATTTTATATGTCAACTTGACTGGGCCACAGGGTGCCTAGATATTTGGTCAAAGATTATTCTGGGTGTGTCTGTGAGGGTGTTTTTGGATGAGTTTAACATTTAAATTGATTGAGTGAACCAAGTTGTCCTTCCTAATATCTAATCAGTTGAAGACCAGAATGGAATAGAAAGGTTGCTTCTGCCTCTGAATAAGATGGAATTACTTCTTCCTGAGTGCCTTAAAAAGGGGTTACTGGTTTTTATTCTGCCTTCAGATTTGTAAGGAAACATTGGCTTTTCTTGAGTCTCAAGTCTGCTAGTCTTTGGACTAAAACTAGGCCATTTTCTCTTCTAGGAACTCAGATTGCTGACTGTAGATCTTGGGATAGACTCTATAATCACATACAACTGTTCCATATGTATATATACTGGAATATATATTTTGTTTACCTGGAAAATCCTAATATATGTTTTGGTACCCAGAATAGTTCTAAAGAACAGAACTTTAAGAAGGAGTTTTCTGAATTAGCTCTGAGTTTCTTTAGTTGGCTTTCTAATCTAATTATAGAAGCAAATGACTATTTTTCCAGGAGTAAAGATAGTACTAATTCATAGAGTGACCTGGCAATAAATATGCAAGATATCATGTTTGGATGCTTCTTATCAACCCTTTATAAAGCAAGGATTGTGTATATGATACTTTTAAACACTTGTGGAAAACTGAAAAATATAATGAGATAAGCTGGTTGCTCCTAAAGTTGTTGAACAAAGTGGGGAAAGAAAAGAATGAGTTCAGTGATTTGAATTCCAGCTCAAATACTTCGTAAGTCTGTGAGCTCTCTCTGGGTCCCCTAAAGGAGACCTTTGTCTCCTATAGCCAGCTACAGGGCTAGATGGCTGAAAATCACACACAAAACCTCATTTGGCTAACTGGCTGAATTACAGACAAGTTGAACTCACCTCACAGAGGATGTACTATTAAAGAGAGGACTTTGACAGGGAACACATAAAATTCTGAAAGCTGGAATGAGGATGTGTAGAAGGACCATGATAAAGCTAGGGCCATTGACTCCCTAAATTCTGATCAGCCCTTTTTGCCTGTAGAAATAGCCTCTTCATGCCCAGTAGAGGAGGCCTCTCCACATCCCCATCCAGGGTGCTTCTCCCCAGATGGAACAGGTAAGATTACCTCATGTCTTCTGTTAAGATTACCTCATGTCTTCTGTTTTATTGAATCACAAATGGATGGCTAAAGATTACTACACATCTGAGAAAAGTCCAGAAATACTAGCACCAAAAGTAACAAATAGGAAAAAACAAATCCTAGAAAGAGAATGCATCCATGAAACCAAACATAATTTTATTTCTTTAAGAAAAATAGTAAAAGGAAGGACAAAGGTTAAGATGAAGTTCTTAGAACTTAAAAAGAGGGGAACTAAAAAAATTTTTAAGTCAAAAGAAGGATTTGGTGAAACTGCTAAAAAAATTTCAGACAATAGATAAAAAAAAAAAAAAAAACACAAAACAAAAACAAACAAACCTGAATACATTTGCTATAGAAAAAAGTTAACTAAGGGATAATTTCGAACAATCCAAAATCAGAATAAAAAAGCAAGAAAAAATATCACAGAATAACATGAGAAAAATTTCTATAATCAACACTATAAATAAAATAAACACATATGCTTCTTCTCAGAACTCTGGAGGAAAGAGAAGCCCCTTTAAGTTCCAGAGAGAATAACAAAACAAATATTAAAAAAAGAACAAGCCAAAAAAATTAAAACCAATGAAGCAGGAATTAGAATGAACTCAGCCTTTTCCATAGACGTTATTTTAAACCAACTGGGTCAGCTGTGAATAATAGACACACCCATGTTCACGCAAAGTTATATACATTCATATATAAGTGTTGTCTATTTTATAGATAAGTATTATATGATTATAAATACTGTGCCCACCCAGTTGGGTCACCTGTGGAAAATACTTACATAATATGATCTGTACACTGGATATTAAAATAACAAAAACTTGGGCAATAACAGTTTGGAGATTGAGAGGGGGGAAATGTATGGATAGGATAGAACAATGCTGAATTTTTATCTTCCCTGGCAGACTAACACAAGATTGTGTCAAAATTAAAAGAAGGGGTGTGATAGCTTGTTTTAGAAAATGAATTTAAGTATCAGGATAAAAAGATAAAAGTTAAAAATGGCTTCCTCTGGAGAGTGGGAATTAAGTCTAGAGAAAGTGTTTGTTAGAAGCTTTGTAATAATATTAATAAAACAAATTAAATTTATTTGAAAGTATAATAAACATTATCTATACTAACCCCAAAATAGAAGCAACCCACATATCCATTCACTGATTAATAAACAAATGTGGTTTATCCATACTATGGATATTATTCAGCCATAAAAAGAACGAATTACAGTGGTACTTCAGTACTTGCCATTACTTTGTTCCCATGAGTGGCAAGCAAACAATGACTGATGAAGCTTGTCCTTTCAAGGGGTGGCTTTGTCTCTCATATAAATTCTAACAAATGTGATGAGTGGCAAGCAAACATCAAGTGCTGAAACATTTTTTCTCATCAAAACACATCTAATACCAGGTTTGATGAGTTCTGAAGCTGGTGAATACTGGGATACCATTGTACTAACATACTACAACATGGGTGAACTTTGAAAACATTATGCTAAGGAAAAGAAGTTAGACACAACAGGTGATATATTTTATGATTCCAATTATATGAAATGTTGAGAACAGGCAAATCCTTGGAGATGGAAATAAGTCATTACCAGTGGATGAGCAGAGGGGGAAATGGAGAGTGACTACTATTGGGTATGCGGTTCTCTGGGGAGGAGGGAGATGATGAAAATGTTCTGGAATGAGATAGCAGTGATGATTGCACAAGCAAATGAATAGACTAAAAGTCACTGAAGTATACGCATGAAAATGGTGAATTGAATTTTACAGTATGTAAATTGCATCTTGAAAAATAATAAGTGCAATACAAAATGAAAAGATAAAGAACAATAACCCAAGTCAAATAATAAATTAAGGGCCAAGAAAGTAAAGAGAAAACTACTAGAACATTGGCAGAAAGAAGAGCATTGCATACAGGAATAACATGTACACAGGCGTGGAGTTATGATAAAAGCTGGCATCCAGGAATAGTGAGAAGTATAGCAGGTTGTCCTGGGGTTGTGGATGATGGAAAGGAAAAGTTAGCATTTCAGAATCAAGATCTGAAAAATATTTAGGGTCGGATTAACCAAGGCTTTTAGATGTGAGAAAGGGTTTGGATTCTAATTTATCAGGCATACTCATATACCACAATGGGATGTTCACAATTATGAGATTAGCTGTGGGAAAGAACACTGGCTGGAATCACTTTAAAGACCCATGGGTGAAATGAAGAAACCTTGGATGGCTGCAGAGGTAAAGGAATGACATGGAACATGAATAAATACACACTTATGAGAGAGTAGTTAGAGCTGAACTCATGCAGTAGAAGTAATACCATTTGACTTGGGATGTAGAGAGAGAAGAAATAAAAGCTTAGCTGTTTCTAGCTTAGAAAATTGGAAAAAAATTTTAAAAGAAATTATAGTAGAGAGAAGGCTTATAAACATCATCAAGATAAATTTATCTTGGAGGATAAGCTTGGGAGGCTGTGTATTTTCCATTGATCTCCCTCACATCTTCAGTATATTTTGATTAATAAGCTTCTAGTAAAATGAGGCAGGGCTCTGTTCAGAATAACAGTGAATGGGTGTCAGTGAGGCAGAAAGAAGTGGTCTTTCATTCCTGCAGCATCTCCTGCACTTCCTCACATAGGGTGGAATTCTCTACATCTGTGTTTTAGTGATGCATGGAGGATAACAGGATAGCAGTGTTGAAAATGTAAAGTTCCCTTTGCGGCAAATCACCACTTAAAAATGATCTCACATCCCATCTAGTGCTTTGTCACAGTAGGTATTCCACTTATGCAAGAAAGCTGACATCCTGAAAATTCAGAAGCCCTTCTCAAGGTTATCCATTTAGTCAGGTGGAAAACAGTCTCAGTACAAGTTTTGTTTTTTTTCCTTTAAAAAATCTTCTAGACTAGTAATTTTCCACCATGTCACTCTGCCTCCTTCAAAAAGCAAAATAATTGGATAAGAAATCATGACTGAGATGGTACAAAATATGCATTAAATGCTCAGCTCTGGTATTGGCTGACTCTTGGCAATCGCCTCAAATACTGCAACCATCAGTTTTATTCCACAAAGTGAAAGCTTTCACTCAATATTAAAAAGGAACTTGAAGATTCTTCTTTAATGAGCTTTTTAATTAGAGCTCCCTCTTTTTTCTTTTTCTTTTCTTTCTTTCTTTCTTTCTTTTTTCTTTTTTTGTAGTGGGTCTCTAGCTAAACAAGAAAAAACAAAATGAAATACAATAAAAAATTATCAACTTATCTTAAATGCACAATTGCCAGAGTCTTTTTTCTCTCTCTCTGACAGGACCATTATTGTTTGAAAGTATATAGGCATGTATGTGTATATGTTGGACACAGTTAAGTCTCATCTGTCCCCCTGACTTTTCACCATTTTTATTATTTCAACTTCTTTCATATTTATCTTGAAGGTTTGTATCATGCTGTCCTCTTTTACTTTAGGATAAATTTCCTGAATTACAAGTAAGAATTGGAGTGCATGGGCACATATTTTACTTTTACAGGTCCATATAATTAATACATCTCAATATTAAACCCTTTTGTATTGAAAGATTTCTGTATTTCTTGAGATATAGTCAAAAAGATATTTTAAAACCAAAATATAGATGTTTACAAACTGTAAATGGAATAATACATAAATATTTTGATGCCTTCTTTAATAACAGTATTAGCTATTAATACTGCTATCGTTTTCAATACCTAGAAAATGATTTTTAGCTGGATTCTCTTCCTTAATATTTAGAACACTATGATAACACATGAAGCAGAACTATCATTATGGCATCTGATTTCTCAGTTTTAAGAATTTGCATTTTCTTTCTTTCTTTTTTTTAAGACTTTATTTCATTATTTTTAGAAAGGGGGGAAGAGAGAGAGGCAGAGAGGGAGAGAGACAGACATCAGTGTATGGTTGCTTTTCACCTGTCTCCAGCCACAGACCTGACTGGAGACCTGGTTTGCAACCTGGTTATGTGCCCTGGCTGGGGAAAGAATTTGCATTTTCTTAGTACACAAGGCAATTGAAACATGAAATAGAAGTAGAATCCATGTACAGATTGAAATGCAGAAATTGCCTCAGACCAAAGCAGAAGCAGATGGGAAAGCCCCAGAGGAGCTTTCTCCTAAAGGAAAAGGTACAACCTGCCATTCCCACTTACTGTTGCAAAACTGAACACTAATTAGGATAGAGGGTTTTTTGGGGTTTTTTTTTTTGTTGTTGTTGTTGTTTTTAAAGTTTTGAAACAAGAAATACCCATGTAAAAAAATTGGTTTTAAAGGTATTTTATTTTGAACTATTACTGAATTTATTTATGATCAATTGAAAAGTATTCCTTACTTCCAGACATGTTAAGCTTATTTTTCCGATCCCTACATGTTTTTATTGCATGCCTTGGGGGATTAAGCAGATATAGAATAATGACATTACTTCAACATCTTCTGACACTTTTGGAGGTCAAGACATAATTTATCCTCTGTATCTTCTGATCTTGTCTCTTCATTATATTTACATCCATCTCCTCCCAAATATCTTTTCCTTTTGCCAGATTAATCTTTTAAAAAACAAAAAGGTTGTTATAGGCTTTTTTATGTCTTACTATGACAAATCATCATAAATTCATTCAATCAACTAGTATTCATTAAATGCTTTCAACTATTAAGATGCATCTGGGTAGCACAGATGACAAAAAGGATGAGTAGAATACAGTATTTTCTTTCAAAAAGTGCTCTCTAATAATAAAGCAAAAACAGCTGCCTTTATATTGTGTAGTGCTTCATTATTAAAAATGCCTCTTTTATGTTATTGAATTTGTTACAGTCTCTGTGATAGGGAGAACAACATATGCATTCATTCATTCATTCTCTCTATATATATTATTGAGCACTCACAGTGTGCCAGGAACTGAATGAAGTAGGTTCATGGGATAGAAAAAAAGACAGCAACTATTATTGGGTAGTTCAGAAATCTGCTAAAAGAAAAGGGAAGCATTAACAATGATGCTCTTGACAAGGGCTCCATGGGGTGTGCGGCAACTTGTATGTACTTGGAGGACTGACAACAATTCCAGGCTCATTTGGTCTTGAGTCCTGGCTCTGCTCTGCAGGAATCATATGACTTTGATCAGAATATGTAACTTCCTTGGGCCTTGATTCCTCATCTGTAAAATGCGTCTATTTTGTACAACTATTGTGAGGACTAAAGAAGATAATGTAGGTAGAGTGTCTAACACATGAATCAGTAACTAGCTCATCATGTCTTCAGGAGCTTGTCAATCAACTTGAAGTTTTTCTCTTTTTCCCCAATTCCATCACTATTTAAGTGTTTTTGTCTCAGCTCTCAAAATATCAGTTTTGCAAAGTGAACAACAGCATGCAATGAGCTAGAGAAAGAAAAACAGCAGAAAGCAGTCATAAGAGCCCTGGGAACCATCCATCACAAAGCCATCCTGCCTCAAAGTGAAAAGTGCAATTCCCTAAGATTCTGACAACACCCATGACTGAACATTCTGCTAACCTCAGTAAAATAATAAATATGAAGAAGCCTTGTTTATTCAATTGACTAAGACCAACTGCGAGCACGGATTCCCAAATTGAAAAGACACACAAAAGCCCAGAACTCTTTCCTTTCAAGTGACACCATTACTAAAAAATATTTGTGAAGACCCAGCTGCTTTCCAAAGATCAGAACTGTTATAATTTAGTGTTGGCAGCTAGCTCAAAAGGTTGTCCTTTAAGCTTGCAAAACCAGCAATCAAGAGGTAAGAAAATTGAAGGAGGCAGAGTTGATGAGTGGAAGAGTCAGTTTGTTCTTGTTGGTAGTGGGTAAAACCTGACACTGCTAAAATTCCCAGTGAAATAAAAATTGCCACCAAGAAAGAATAAAAGAATATTAAAGTAATTTTTTCGATGTTACTGCCTGTTCAGCTTCGTCGAGAAAAAAAAATGATTTTTTAGATTACGTTTGCAGAAATGAGTAATAGCAAAAGTGATAAATGCCTTTAAAATAAAAAAATACACAGTTGTATGCTATTTCTTCAACTGTGGTCTAAGTTCCTGGAGAATAGCAGTCACACATTTTCTTCTCTATTCTGCCACACTTGGAATAAATCTGACAGACTGAGGGTTCAACAATAAGTCCTTCTAGGATGATATCTATAAACACAGGACCCCATTTATTGATCTAATATGAATTTACATAGCCATAACTTTTTCAATAATTAAGGAATAAGGAGAAAACTGAAAAGAAGCCATGTCTTATTACTTCATTTCACTTAGCACAGAGACTGGCTCCCAGTGAGTGCTTGTTGAGGGAGTTAGTAAGAACAGCAACAGAGGTAAGTAACACATGATACTGCATTTCTGTTGCTTTGATGAAAAGAACTCCTCCCTTCATTCTTGCTGAGGCATGTATCCTAGCCATAACATCAGCAGAGATGTAGGCAGCTGCATTTTCTTAAAGTAGGACCATGGATCTACAGATTATAAACTGTGGCCTGCAGGTGTGAGTACCCTGTTATACCTCAATAACTAGCACCCAGCTGGGCCATTGAACAACAGTGGAGGTGACTGAGTCATTTATTGTAGTTTTCCTATTCTCATCTATTTCTTATTTGCCCAGTTCTCTAATCTTACCTGAAAGTCTTGCATTTATCACAAAGAAATCAAACAAAAATTCAAACTTTATTGAGATTATATCTTTGTAGGTTTGTTGCCTACCCTTCCTGGTTATACCATGATGTTTTAGAAAGGAAGTCTTCTGTGAGATGTGAAACATGAAGTCACCATCTACTTAGAAAACCTTACATAGAAAAGGTCTTAAGCTTATCATGCGATCACCCTAGATTTGGGCAGAGCTGGGAGTGTTAGAAGGACCATTGGGGAGATCTAGCTACATGAGGCATCAGATTGTTGCTGGTGGAAGTGAGGCTCTTTCATGGGATCATGAGGAAAGCATTTCATGGACCCACATGGGAGATTGTGGTGCAGCAAGTTTATTTGGGTAGGAATAGAAGACTGCCCCCTGGGTTTCTGACATCCCATCTCTGTCTGTTCTGCTGTGGAAAAAGTCCAACTGTGTCTTCAGCAAGGCCAAAATGGAAGCCGGCTCCAGAGTTTCTGCTTCACATTAGAGATTAATTATTTTGGAGCCTATAACCAGTTGCTAAGTAATCTCAGTGCCCATCCAAGTAGCTTAGCACTATTTCTGGCTGTGCTGCTGTCTGCAGGCCCCTGCCTGGAGCTTGTGTTTGCAGTCTGGGCAGCTGCTAGTCCCACAAGAACAAACAGGGTAAGAACATGTTCCCAAGTGAGAGAAAATGTGACAACTTTTGTTAAGTTGGGTTATATTATCATGGGTTTGGGATGGATCAGGCCCTTTTTCAAAATTACTGATAAACTTCCCAAGCTTCTATCTGCTTCTGATGAGTCCACCACCTTGCCGATTAATCCCTCACCCAAATTAGACTGATAGGCCTCTACAGTCAGGCATCTCCCCCTGTGCCATTTTGACTTCTATTGAGCATGTACTTACCTCCCCTTGTTGTCTACCAACAATTCATTACTGAAGAGGAAAAGGGAGGGGTGCTGATCTTCCATGAGGCAATGCTGGGATCCTCTGAGTGTGTGAAGCTGTAGCAAACAGGCTTATGCTCCCCTGGTTGATTATGCTCAACAGTGTCTGTTTCCCTTTGCTTCCTTATTTTATTAATAACTAGCTAACTACCTATAGTAACAAAGTCTCATTGATCAAAGAATCCATTAATTCAACTACTATTTATTGAGTTCCAACTGTGCTGCAATGTGCCAAACCTTGTGCGAGGCAAGGCACAGAAAACCATGATCTCTGCCTCCCAGAGATGATGGACAATGAGTGAAACAAGTGAAGCAAACATTTCAAAAAATTATAGAATATCATGGAAGCATAGTATAGGGGGACCTAACCTAGTTTAGGAAAGGAGGAAGGTCAGAGAATACTTCCCTAAAAAAAAATGATATGTATGCAGAAACTTGAAGAGTAAGTTGAATTGCATCACTGTGGGTCAAAGAAAGGAAAATGGATCATGGATTAGAGTCAAGGGGTAGTTGGACAGCATGATGTTGGTCACATGGGTCATTTCCTGCGTTAGCGTGTTAAGATTAAAGTGCAGAGTCAAAAACAAAACAAAATGGGGTTTTGGAAGCAATGGGGGCTGGAACTGAAATCTAAAAAAGCAGGAGACTCTGTTCCAGTGTAGCTGATGTCTTTGATTTCCATGTTGAAGAGAATTATTACCTATGGCTTTGTAGCTAAGGGACACAGCACTGTTTCGTTTTATTTTTGTTTGTTTATTTGTTTTTAAATCATCACCCAAGGATATGTTTATCAATTTCAGAGAGAGAGAATGGACAGAGAGAGAAAGAAACATCAATATGAGTGGGAAACATCAGTCAGCTGCCTTTTGTACATGCCCTAATTAAGGATTGAGCCCAAAATCTAGGTATGTGCCCTGATCAGGAATTCACCCCACAACCTTTGGTGTACAGGACAATGCTTCAACCAACTTAGCCATCCATCCAGAGCACACAATGATATTTCTTTCATATTCATGTACTCTGGGTAGATAGTAGACAGGCTCACTTTTGGTAAGCAGGCACAGGCATAGTTTATAGCAGCAAGTCAAACACACATAGGCAAATAGTCAAGAAGGTAGTGTGATCATCACAAGTAGAATGCCCATGGTTACTTCCAGAAAAAGGAGAGAGAAATTTGAGACTAGAACTTCCATGTGAGAGTGGATGGTATAAGAAATATCTTGCATTATGATTGTTAGAGTAACTTGGTTGACACAACTCAGGAACATGGGTTTCCCTTATTACCTGTAGACTTTGGGTTTCAGTTTATCCTCACATTCTCTCACCTGAAAATCTTCCATGGAACATATGCATGCATAATTTTTTAAGATATTAGGAATATGGGCCCTGACTGGTGTGGCTCAGTGATTGGTGCTGGCCTGTGAACCCAAAGGTCACTGGTTCAATTCCCAGGAAGGGCACATAACCAGGGTGCAAGCCAGGTCTCCAGCCAGGTCCATGATGGAGGCAGGTGAAAGGCAACCATACATTGATGTCTCTCTCCCTTTCTTTACCCCTACATGCCCTTCTCTCTGAAAATAATGAATAAAATCTTAAAAAAATAAAAATAAAAAAAGAATATGGATAGATGGCTAAGTACATTAACAGAGAATTCTCTCCTTTTGCTAGTTTTGGTTCTTTTGGAGGGAGAATTTAGTCCCTAAAGATTGTAGGGTACTAGTAACTGGTTTTTAATTGTATTTTATTGATTATGCTATTACAGTTGTCCTGATTTTTCCCTTCTGCCCCCTTCCACGCAGCATCCCCAAATCCCTCAGGCAATCTTCCCACCATTGCCCATGTCCATTGGTCATGTGTTTAAGTTCTCTGACTGCTCCATTTCTTATACTGTACTTTACAGCCTCATCATATTCTGTAACTACTTATTTGTACTTCTGAATCCCCTCACCTTTTGACCCATTCCCCGACACCTGCTCCCATCTGACAACCATCAAAATGCTCTCCATATCCATGATTCTCTGTTCTTGTTTGCTTAGCTTGTTTTGTAGATTCAATTGTTGATAAATATGTATTTTTGCTATTTTATTGTTCATAGTTTTGATCTTGTTTTTCTTAAATAAGTCCCTTTAACATTTCATATAATATTAGTTTGGTGATGATGAATTCTTTTTTTCTCCCTTGTTTGGGAAACTTTTTATCTGCCCTTCCATTCTAAATGATAGCTTTGCAAGGTAGAGCAATTTTGGCTGTAGGTCCCTGCTTTTCATGAATTGAAATATTTCTTGCCAATTTCTCCTAGTTTGTAGTCTTATGGAAACACTGATGTAGGTGACTAACTTCTTTTCTCTTGCTGCTTTTAAGATTTTCTATTTATTTTTACCCTCTGGCATTTTAATTATGATGTGTCTTGGAGTGGGCCTCTAAGCACCCATCTTGTTTGGGACTCTGTTTTTCCTGGACTCATGTGTCTGTTTCCCTTGCCAAATTAGGGGTTATTTTTCCACTTTTTTTTCAAGTACATTTTTTATATTTCTTGTTCTTTTTTTACTCCTTTGTAAAGGATCAACATCCTTTACAAACCCCTATGATGTGAATGTTGGACCTCTTGGATTGTCCCCGAGGCTGCTTATACTATCTCTATTTTATTGGATTCTTTTTTCTTCTTCTTGTTCTAATTGACATTTTTAAAGTTTTAAATTATCGATTTGATTCTCAACTCCATCCATTCTGCGATTGTTTCCCTGTAAACTGTTCTTTATTTCAACTAATGTATCCTTCATTTCCGACTGTATCTTTTTATGCTGTTTAGGTCCTCACTTGAGCATCCTTAAGAGCAGTGTTTTCAACTCTGCATCTGACAGATTGCTTACCTCCATTTTGTTTAGCTCTTTTTCTGGAGTTTTCATCTGTTCTTTCATTTGGGCCATGTTTCTTTGTCTCCTCATTTTGTCAGACTTTCTATGTATTATGTAGAGCTGCTTTTACTTTGTGTCTTGGTAGTGTGTCCTAATGTAGTAGCAGTCCTATAGATGCAGTGGCGCAGCCTCCCCTATCACCCAACTGGGTACTCAAGGTGAGCCCTACATGTGGGCTGAGTATACCCTCCTCTTGTAGTTGAGTCTTGGCTGCTTTTAGCAGTCAATCAGAGGAGCTTACCCAGGCCAGTCAGCTGCAAGGATTAACTGTGACCACTGACCTCCAAGCTCTGCCCTCCAGAGAGGATCAGCTGTGTGGGTCAGGGTGGTGTTGCTTCTATGTGATCTGCAGCTGTCCACTGGATATTCCCACCCTGAGATTTTCCAGTTGGTGCAGGCAAAAGTCAGCCCCAAACCATATTTTGCTCAGGGCCACCCTGCCTAAACTATAAAGCAATCTGAGATGACTACTATTTATGCTGGTCTTGGAGATTTCCAGGCAAAGCCAGCTGTGAATTCAGGCTGGCTGTTGCTAGTGCTGGACCTGGGGCTCACTGAGGTCAATTGCTACTTGTTTGAGAGGATTTAGGAAGTTGTTCAGTGTAACCCAAGACTAGTCATTCATTTGAATAAACAGCTTGAGTAGGTCCATAAATTGGGTGGAGCGGAGTCTTCTGAGGATCTCCAAGACAGGTCAAACAGTGTTAGCCAGGTTGGTGGAGTCTCAGATATGGCTCTGTGGCTTTGTGGGGGAAGATTTAGAAAAGGAACAATGGCCTCTGCTTGCCTAGATCCCAGATGCTTGTTTCTCTCAGTATGCCACTGGTGCCTTTAAACTGCTAGAGCTCAGATAGAATGAGTCTCAGTAGGTGAAATCATGTGTGTGTTATTTAAGAGGAACAGCTCAATTCTTCCACTAACTCAATTCCCACTATATTTGTTGTAGGGACTATCTTCCTGGCACTTGAACCCTGGACTGGGGGTCCTGATGTGGGGCTGGGACTTTTTGCTCCTGAGATAACTCTTCCAAATTTTTTTCATCACACATGGGCATGGGATCAGCCCTTACTGTGTCTGTACCCCTCATACTAGTTTGGATGGACATGGTTTCTTTAATTTGTAGTTGTCATACCTCTATTCAACTTGATTCCAATGGTTCTGAGTGATGGTTGTTTAATATTTTAGTTGCAATTTTGACGTGGTTGTGTGGACAGGTGAGCCAAGACTGCCTACACTGCCATCTTGACCGGAAGACCATAGTAACTGATTTTTTTACTACTCTCCTTACTACATGCCAGTTCATGGGTGGCCCATTTAGATACCTTGTGGGTTTTAGGCCTTATTAATGTGGCCCCACAATGATAAGTAAGTACATTCAACAAGATGCTTTGTCTGAAATAGTTGAGATATTTTAGTAGTAGAGAGCATCCAAAAGGCACTGCTTTAAATTTGTTATGCTCTAATTGGGCTCTTATTGTTTCAGGCACTATCATAAATATTGTATTAATGAATATTTTAGACTTGGAAAGCCGTAGAGCCAAGGGAATTTATGAGAAATTACAAAGTCCTTGGCACAGATAGAAGGCTGGTCAAGTATTCTGACTTCATCAGAAATTATTATTTCTGATTTATTATATTCTTATATAATATTATAATATAATATGAAGAATTATTATATTCTTCAGTTAATATCACTTATAGAAAACCCAGATTACAGATAAAAACCCCATTTTGCCATCTTTCTCGGTCTTCCTTAGAAAACCAAATATGGCATCTTCCATGAAGAGCTTGTTTTCTGATCACAGCAGATATGTTGAATCTTTTTGGAGGTTTCTCAACAATTCCACGGAACACCAGTGCATGCAGGAATTCATGGACAAAAAGCTGCCAGGCATAATAGCAAGGATTGGAGATAAAAAGTCAGAAATTAAGATCCTAAGCATTGGTGGAGGTGCAGGTGAAATTAATCTTCAAATTCTCTCCAAAGTGCAGGCTCAATACCCAGGAGTTCCTATCAAAAATGAAGTTGTTGAACCAAATGCTGAACAAATTGCCAAGTATAAAGAGTTTGTAGCCAAGTCTTCAAACCTTGAGAACATAAAGTTTGCTTGGCATAAGGAGACATCATCTGAATATCAAAGTAGAATAATGGAGAAAAAAGAACTTCAGAAGTGGGACTTTATTCATATGATTCAGATGCTGTATGATGTAAAAGACATCCCAGCAACCCTGAAATTCTTCCATAGTCTCTTAGCTACCAATGCTAAGATTCTTACTATTCTTGTGACAGGAAGCAGTGGCTGGGACAAGCGATGGAAAAAGTACGGAGCCCACTTATCCCAGAATGACCTCTGCCTGTACGTCACATCAACTGATCTCACTTAAATGCTGGACAAATTGGAGATTACATATGAGTGTCATGACCTTCTGTCCACCATGGATATATTTGACTGTTTTATTAATGGCAGTGAAAATGGAGACCCGCTTTGGGATTTTTTGATGGAAACCTGCAACTTCAATGCAACAGCACCACCTGACCTCAAAGCAGAAATTATGAAAGATCTACAAGACCCAGAATTCAGTGTAAAGAAAGATGGAAAGGTTCTTTTTAATAATAATTTGAGTTTCATAGTGGTTGAGGCATAGATATCAATTATGAGAATATATTCAAAAATTGTATTTTAAACCATGTTGATGATCTATTTCTGTATTAAAATTATATGTACATACCATAGATAAATAGAACATTACTCTTACATATAAAATCTAGAAAACTGAGGCATTCTTGGACTTCTTTGTGCTGTCATAAATTATATTGCTGATCTTATCCTATCCCTTCCCCAGTCTGGAAAAAAGGAGACAGTTAACTAAGTTTCACTCGCTTATTGACAATAAAGTTCTTTTCATTTGTTGATTGTAAAAAACAAACAAACGAACAAAAAACCATTTTAATGAATGTCATCATAATCTCCACTTCTATATGTCTAGGTAATTTTTACATGATGCTTGCAGTCCATAATAAATATGTCTAATTGATACGGACTAAATAAATGGCCACTTTTATATATACTTCTGAACATTTTAAAATCATTTTTAATAATATAATATTTGTACTTGACAGCTGTATCAGAATACAAATATGTTAACTGTTCTTTTGACTATAACAATCTTTAATGTTATTTTTCCTTTCTGGAATGTTAATTGGAATGAGAAATGTTTTTAAAATTATTTTTATTTTCTTACTTTTTTCCTAGCCATGTGGCTTGATGGGAAATCAAACAGGCAACCTTTTGCTTTGTGGGACAACTCCCAACCAACTGAACCACATGGTCTCTTGATACTTGTCCTGGGGGGAGTTCAGAAAATGGTATGTCCACATTTGGAATCAAGCTATGCAGTGGTTGATACCTAACTGCTTCCATTTGATAGTGAGTGACATCATTCAGAAATTGTATCCTCTTCATCATTGAATTTTCTGTACTTAGGACAGAACAATTGATAATGTTAGTTGTATGATTAAAACAAATGTGTAAATTCACATCTTTCTATGAACAGTAAATGTTTTAATGGCAGGAACTTCAAAAGAATTATTGCTTCCTCAAGTGCCCTGTTGCAAACTAAACTTGGCTGAGCCTAGACATGGCATGAATAAAACATCTGTGTTTTGTCTTTACACAAAAATGACTAACTTGTGATGTTATTTGATTCATCAATCTAAGAGCAGATAGATTTTGCCAATATGAAGCTAATGGTTTGTAAAGCCTTGGAATTATACCAACACAACATTCAGAAGTAGACATTACTAGCACCAGAGCTACATAACCCCTTCCACTTTCTGAAGAAACCATTTCAACTATTTGAAAATAAATTGCACACCTAGTCATTGCAGTTACATTTGTCTACAAATTATAGCTATGGATTCTTTGTATAAATAGATATACCATTACAAATCTTTCTTTCTCCTTCCAACAATCTCCAATTTGGATTGAATTTACTTTTCAATAATTGTTTTGTGCAATCATCATTTCTCACCTCAATTAACAGGAGTCTTGACTTCAAAATGATTGTTTTCTTATATATGCTCCAAACACTGACATTTTATATAGGCCAATGACATTTTAAAAGCATATGTGTGGTGATGCTGTCATCTAGCTACTTAACACATTTCATTACCCACTCTCCCTTTGCTCTAAGAATTAATTCCAAACATGGCTTATAGCAATCTTCATGTCTTGGTCTTTCTTTATATATATATTTTATTTATGAAAAGTGTATTTATATATTATAAAAATATATACACAGATAAATAAATAAATAAACACACACACATTTATGTATACCTCATATTTCATTCACCCCAGAAGATGAGAAGTGGCATTAGTAAAAGCACAAAGAGATGCAAAGTATTTGACAAGAAGCAACCATTACAAAGGGGGGAGGGTTTTCCCCCCTAAAATGCCATGTATGTAGTAGGTCTTTTTAATGAGAAGCACAATTGGAGAAGGAATTTTAGTTATCTTCATTCACAAAATACTTCTAATATCTTTCACAGCTGGATGTGAATGCTCATGGTGAAGTCAGATTTCTTACAGAAAATTTTCTCTGAAACACTGCCAAGTGTTTTGGGATAACTCAGCAGAACTAGATGCTATTTTAAGAAATAGAAATAAAACTACACCTATCTTTGTGTCAGGTAATCAAAGCTCTTGACTTTCTCTCACCCACATACCAAGCAAGCAGCTAGCAAGGATACCAATGGGATGTGGGGCACGGCAGTAAAGTGGCCTAAAAGTAGGAGAAGTCAGATGTTTATTCAACAAATATATATAATGAGTACTTATCATGTGCCAGAAACCATGATGTGTTAAATAAGATACTATATTTGTCATTTGGGAGCTTACAATCTTATGAGAGATTTGGACAAGTAATCAGGCAATTATAAAGACATAGGATAAGTATTAGGAGAAAGGTATGTGTAGCAGGAAGGGATACCACTTTATCTTGTGTGAACATGAGATAAAAATAATTTCTGGAGGAGATAAAAAAAAAGTTGTTTGTTAAGCCTGAAAGGAGAGGAGACCAAGACCAAGAATTACCAAGCAGAGGAGGCAACAAATGTAAACACTGTGGTCTGGAGAACCCAGAGAATGACCAACATGCTTGATTTTGCCTTAGCTGTTTATCTTTTGGCAGCAAAATACAGGGATTAGGAGCCCTATTTTTAGGGGGTTGTTGGGAACCACTTTGTGCAGTATCTGTACAATACTGTAATTCTGGCACAAACAAGACCTGGGAAGACAGGCCTGAGGAATGCATTATGTCCTTTGAATATTGCTATGCTTTGACTAATTTTAGTTAATGTGCACCAGATGTTTAGGTTTAAAGCACAGGATGAACTTGTGTACCCTATTTTTGTAGCCACTTTTGTAGTGAACCCTGACCTGAAGCAGGTCTCTTTGTTCCTTCAATGATTGTCTATAGATAGTGTCTGCTCTCTGTATTCAGCACTGCTTGACGTTGGTGGATGAACTATATGTGTGTATGCTCTGTATCCCTATGCATGCTAAATTCAATAAAAGCCCCTGGGAAAAAGGGCTAGACACACTTCTCCCTAGAGAGATTTTCCGGCTCTTTCTCTCCATAGACAGATGATGCTCTGGTAGACTAATTTCACCCATGATTGGGAGGACTTTGCAGAGCAGGGTCCCCCACAGGGTCAGCTTCTGATTTTGAGATGATAGGTAGGGAGACGACTTGGGTGGGGAAATCTGTCAAATTCTAAGATTTGATATTAGAAAGTCCATTTCAGTGTAAGTTATGTCTTCCAACTTGTCTTTACCAAGATTATGCTTCAATTTTCCATTTGTTATCTGCCTTATTCCTCGATTTGTTCAAAATTTAAATACAGAAGAGACTTTCTTGAAGACCTCCAATAAAGTCCAACTTGTGAAAAGCACTTAAGGACTCTGCTGATTCTGTGCCTGAAATGTACCCCAGCTAAATCAAAGGCTTTTGTTCATAAAGTTATACACAAACAGACCCTGGATTTACTATATCCTGGGATTAATTCTAGCTTCAGCAAAAATTCACTTGTGATGAAGACCAAAAAGGGAGGAGGGGCAATTTTATCTCTGGCAGCTTCTGCTGGCTTGCTTGCAGTAGACTGTGCCTTAACCAGAACTTCAGTATTTGTGTGCACCTACTACATGAACACTTGGCTGAGTTCTCACCACCTTCCCTGTTTTGTCAATCCCCTGGCATTTTTGGCTTCTGGACCCCTTCCCACATTTGCTCCAAACATTTGTTTCAGTTTTTTTCCTGGTCTTCTTGAGAGTGATTTTTTGTCTCTCTGCATGCCATCACTCTCACACACTTGCTAGGGGGCACAGGGATCTTCTGGGTTGCTATAACCTCCCTCTGCTGGGAGTCAGTGTGCTTTACCATTTCTCATTGATTTCCCTTAACTCCACTCACACTTTTAAAAGTAGTCTCTTCATCCAGTCATCTTTCACCAGCCCTTTTGAGGGGCCAATTATTTCTGGCAGAGATCTCACTGATAGAGCACTATCTTTCCCCACCCTGGCCATCCATTAAGCCTCTTCCAGCTACCATAAAAGTTTTCCCCTTCCCCAAGGTCCTACTTTGCCTGGTTCTTTGCTCCATGTGACAGCTCTGAAGTAGCTTAGAATGGTGTTATTTCCAAATCTAGGCTCGGTCAGCGAGAAACAAGAGAGATTCTCTTCCCTCCTTAGGCATCTTAAGTTAAGAAAGGTTTTGCTTAGTTTTGTAGCTTGGAACATATTCTTTTCCCATAGAAACTTATTCCGAAAGGTGCTATTAAAAACCTCAGGTTTTTATTGTTTTAAAGGTTTTATTTATTTATTCATTTTTGGATGGAGGGGAATGGATGGAGAAAGAGAGGTAGAAAACATTGATGTGTGATAGAAACATCGATCAATTTCCTCTAGCATATGCCCCTAATCTCAGACCAGACTGCAACCCAGGCATGTGCCCCAACTGGCAACCTTTTGATTTGCATGACAATGGCCAACCAACTGAGCCACATAGGTCTGAGCAAAATAACCTCAGGTTTAATATTTTTCTCAGTTTAATGATAAGTTGCTTTTCTTATCTTTACATTCTATTTTAATTATTTATATTAAGCATTTCTATGTGTAATATTAATATAGTTTTAATTATTCTCAAGTTGTTCCATTGTAGATGTTTTTATAAATTACTTTAAATTGGTTTGCAATGGGGTTGGAAATAAATAAGCAATGTATTAAATATATATTGAACATAGTACATCATATAATTAAACTGTATACGTATTAGACTTTGTTTTAAAAGATTTTATTTTATTACTTTGAGAGAGAGGGAAGGGAGAAAGGCAGAAAGGGAGAGAAACATCAATGTATGGTTGCCTTTTTTACCTGCCTCCAGCTATAGACCTGGCTGGAGACCTGGCTTGCAACCTGGGTATGTGCCCTGGCTGGGAATCAAACCAGCAACCTTTGGGTTTACAGGCTGGCACCTTATCCACTGTGCCACCAGCCAGGGCTGTATTAGACTTTTTATTAATTTTATTTATTGTTATTGTATTACAATTGTAGGCTTTTGCTATAATTAAATAATTAATTGATAATCTAGTTATTTTTTTCTTGATTATTAGGAAGGTTATATGATCATTAACTACCGCTAACTAAATAATTAAAAGATTTGCTTATATGAGAAGCAACTAAGTTGCAGTGATCTTATTTATATTTTTGCCTTGTCATTTGGGAATCATATTTAAAACTACCATTTGTTTGCATTTGTTTGATTTTATTTGTTTGCTTTTTTCCCCACCCATAGATACTCATGGGCCTCACATACTTAGTTCTGGTACTCTAGAACATGAGTGATTATTATCTTTTTGACATAGCTCCCAAGGCTCCCCAAAGTGATTTTCTTGCATAGTCTATATTTTAATATATACCACACCAAGCATGCTGTCTTAATGTACTGAAAATCCACCTAAATGATGTCACATGAATCTTAAACCAAAAAATGGCAGCACTTTTGTTTATACAGATCTATAAATCTCTGTTATGTTTTTTCTGCTTTACTTAATTTCCACCTACTTTTATTCTCCCAATTTCTTCTTCTCCTCCTTGTTCTATCTTTTGTCTCTTCCTTTTCCTTCGCCTTCTTCTTTCTCTTCTCCTTCTCTTTCTCTTCTCTCTGCTTCCCCCTCTTCTTCTTCCTCTTAATCTTCGTTGCCTTCCTTGTCTTTCTGTCCTCCTCCTTCTTCTTCTCCTATTTCCCCTCCTCCTTCTTCATCTTCCTGTCTCTATATGAAGTCAAGAACATACATAATCCTTTGGGTTTTGATTTCAAATTATTAATTTAAAAATATTATATGTCCTCAGAAAATAAGTAAAAAATTAATTGTACCTGTAATTCTTCATCTCTCCAGACTGTAATGTGATGACCTAACCCGTCAATGTTGTTTAATAGGTTCATGTAATGTTTAGTAACTTTAAAGTTTGTTCTTAATGAATTCAAAATGGAGGTTTAGTTATTGTTACTCTGTTTTATCAAGTTCCTCAGTCAGCATGATCTGGTCCAATTGGTTTGGTCTGGTCAAGTCTGAATTGGTTTAAATGGACTTATCCCATTTCAGCCAGTGTGAACTGGTCTCAGCCGGTTTGAATTGGTCTCAGCTGGTTTGATCTAGTCTTAACTGGTCTGAACAGATTTAAACCAGTTTGAACCATATTGAACTGGTCTGAACTGGTTCGAACCAGTTTAAACTGATCTTAGCAGGTTTAATTACATTTGTGCCAGCCTCAGCAAGTTTGAACCAGATTGAACTGGTTTGATCTGATCCAGTCTGAACTAGATTGAGCCAGTTTGATCTGGTTTGAACTGGTTTGTTTGAACTGGTCTGAACTGCTTTGATCCAGTTTGAACATGCCTTTGCTGGTTTGATCCAGTTTGAACCTGTGTCAGCTAGTTTGATCCAGTTTGAGCTGGTTTAAAATGGTCTGAGCTAGTTTGCTCTGGTTAGAACCAATCGGAACTGGTTTGATCCCATTTAAACCTATCTCAGCCAGTTTGATTCAATTTAAACTGGTCTCAGCTTATACCAGTCTTAGCTAGATCATCTGATCTGATCCAGTCTAAACGGGCATGATACGTTTTGAGCCGATTTGAGCTGCTCTGAACTGCTTTAATCCTGTTTCAATGGGTCTCAGCTGGGTTGATTCAGTTTGAATCAGTGTGAACTGGTTGATCTGGGTTGAGCAGGTCTCAGCAGTTTGATCCAGTTTGAAGTGGTCCTAACTGGTGTGATCTGGTTAAAACTGGTGTGAACCGATCTGAACCAGTTTGATCTGGTTAGAACTGGTCTGAACCAGTTTGATCTGGTTTGAACTGGTCTGATCCAGTTTGTAAAGTTTTGAACTGGTTTGAGCTGGTTTGTACTGGTCTAAACTGGTTTGAACCAGTTTGAACTGGTCTAAACCAGTCTGATCCAGTCAGAACTGGTTTGAGCCAGTTTGATTTGGTTTGAACCCCTCTGAACTTGTCTGATCTGGTTTGAACTGGTTTGGTCTGGTTTGAACCAGTCCAAACTGGTTTGAGCTGGTCTGAACCAGTCAGAACTGTTTTGAGCAAGTTTGATATGGTTTGAACTGGTCTGAACTTGTCTGATCCAGTTTGAACCAGTTTGAACTGGTTTGATCCAGTTTGAATGGGTCTGAACTGGTTTGATTCAGTATGAACCTGTTTGAACTAGTTTGATATAGTTTGAACTGGTTTCTGCCAGTTTTTGAACTGGTCTGATTTGGTTTGATCTGGTTTGAGCCAGTTCCAACCATTTTGATCCAGTTTTCAATGGTTTGAATTGGTATGAACTGGTTTGATCTGGTCTGAACTATTCTGATCTGATCTGAACAGTTTGAATTGGTATCATCCAGTTTGAGTCAATCTCAGCCTACTTGAACTGGTCTCAGTTGGTTTAATCTGGTTTGAGCAGGTTTAAACAGGTCTACTGTGGTTTGATCCAGTGAAATGGAGGTCTCAAATTCTGTGGCAACTCTATTGTAACATTATTTTTCCTAAGACTTCTCAATCTAACAGGTTGGTATACTAAACCTACAAGTATATTAGCCTTTTCTTTCTTAGATAATTACGGCTATGATGCCAAACATATTTTCATTGTAATACAATCTAAGTCATATAAACATGATCAAGTACTTGCTACGTGTAATGCATATGCTAAGTGTAATTTATTCATGACTAGTTTCTGCCTGTAATATAGCTATTTCTTCATTTTACTTTGTGGGAATTTTTGGTATCAAATCAAAAGCTTTCCAGTTGACTGTCAAGATGTCAACATTTCAAATCAGTACTTTAAAAATTAGGGGTAAGTAAAATTTCAGAAAATATATGTGTATGCATTGCTATCTGAAATTATTCATTTACTCCAACATTTTTTGCCATGTAACTTTTAGAACATATTTAATTTGTGATATTTTTTTCTTATAGACTTAGAAGCTGAAGCTAAATAGTCTCTTTGGAGGAGGTGGGATGGAGAATTCTTTCTATTTATGTTATTGAGATGCTGCTATATTTTCTATACTGATTATTTTCAAAGGAAGTAATACACCATTTTCCAAGACTTTCATGACTCATAAATGTTTATGATTCTGAATAGCCCAAGGAATAAATTTACATTGTGTAAATGATACATGTAGTGTAACCTGAACCTCATGGAACAAAGAGCACAATTTAGGCCAGAGGTGATCCCAAAGGACACCAGCCCCAGAGCACTTCACCAGAGTGATTTCTTTCTGACAGAGTGAGCAAGTACCCTGTTGCATGAAGCACAAGTGAAAATACTAATTAATTCATTTCTAGATTAACAAAGAGTACTGATTATTAGTTTGTTCAAATCGATTGAGTTTAATATAACTGACATTTCAAAGCCTTAGAAATGTAGCTCCATTAAAAAAATTATTGTTCATGACATTTTTTTCCCTATTTGTTCAATGACTAAGAGCAAGGGAGATTACATCAGAGAGATTTAGAAAAACAAATTGGAATCAAACAAAAAGGCTCTGCTTTCTTCCTGTACTTGTTATACAGGTTTTGGTATTGTCCTAGCAGTGGAATTGCTGAGTCAAAAGGCACTAACTAGGGTTCTCTTTCTCCACATCCCCACCAGCTATCAATATAAGAGTAAACTATGATTGGCTTTTCTCAATGAAAGTTCCTATTTTCAAATTGTGATTTCAACAGTGACTTAAATATACATGCTTTACTTACCCTGACTGGTGTGGCTCAGTGGGTTGGGCATCATCCTGCTAACCAAAAGGTTTCCAATTGATACCTGGTCAGGGCACATGCCTGGGGTGTTGAACCAGGTCCCCAGTTGTGGGCATGTAAAAGGCAACTGATAGGTGCTTCTCTCCCTTTCTTTTCCCTCCTTTTCTCTCTAAATATAAATAAACAAAATCTTTTTAAAATGTACATGCTTTAATATCACACTGAATTTTTCTGGTTTTCTAGATAAATAATGAGACAGAATTAATGCTTTAATTAAAAAAAACTATTTAGTTTGTTCTTTCTCATAATAATGCTTTAGTAGTATATTAGATTCCAAACTGTTCATCTTACCCACATTTAGTTGCAGTGTGTTGTATTTGTTTTTTCTATTCTAAACATGAACATTGCTTTAGAAAGCAATAAAGAAATATTAAAAACATAAATTAAGGCAAACACAAGGCTCTAGCAGATTTTGCAATATTAGATTTGAACAGATTTTAAATGAAGAACATGTTTCAGATTCTGAACAGAACCAAACGATGGAAAAGAAATATATGAATATCTTAACCCAGTGGCCCCAAGTTCAGGGATAAATATTTGAGAAGACACAAAATATTGAGTCATCAATGAGACTTCTGATTACTGGATCTTTCTCCCCCGTGAATTTGCACAATAGAGCCAGGGATTATTTCACAAACATTAACTGAATGTGTTTTCCTTCCAACACAATGAGTTTATAGAACTATAATGAGTGCCTATATGTACACTGTTTCCTTGGTATTGATGATTGGTTTCAACTGCAGGATGGGTGTTCTCATTGAGCCTCACGACAAATCTGCTGGCTGGCTGGGATTGGAGATTGCTGCTGCAACAGTACAGAGGAAAACAGTTCTCAGAGATTTTCATGTATGACCTTGAACTCATTGGCTGGAAACTAAAAGCTAATCTACTTCCCAACACCATGACTATCCTCATTAGGATCATTTCCAACTTGGAAGCAGGGTTTTGTTTGTTTGTTTGTTTGCTTACTTGTTTTTGTTTTCCCTTTGTATTTTTCTTATTTTAAAAAATCTCATCTATGTGAATGAAATACATATTTAATATAGTTCTTTTTAAATACCCTCTTTAGTCTTTTCTGATAAGTTATAGTACCCTTTTCCCAACATTTCCTGAATTTATAATGCCCATAAAAGAATACTATATCAGAGCCCTGGCTGGTAGCACAGTGGTTAGGGCGCCGGCCTGCAAACCCAGGGGTCGCAGGTTCAATTCCTCAGCCAGGGCACATAACCAGGTTGCAAACCAGGTCTCCAGTCAGGTCTGTGGCTGGAGGCAGGTGAAACGCAACCATACGTTGATGTCTCTTTCCCTGTCTGCCTCTCTCCCTTCCTCTCTCTCTGGAAATAATAAAATCTTAAAAAAAAAAAAAAAAAAAATACTGTATCATTAAACTTCAGTTTGATGAGAGAACTAACTGTACTGAATTAGGTGTTGGGGGCTTGAGAGGAAAAACCTCTCTCCTCCTCCTTCTCCTTCTCTTTCACCTCCCTACTTCTTGGAATAAAAGGCCCAGAAGTTAAACTTTACATTTTAAAAAGAGATTTTAAAGCATGAAGTAGGGAGGATAGACAAAAAAAAAGTAAGTTAAGGAAACTGAAACAATGACTCATTATTTTATATTGCCCTTTTTGTTGCAATAGTATTTACCTATATGCCAAAAGCCTGTTCAGTCACTTGTCATATTGATACTTACTTCATATTGCTAATTCATTTTCAAGTCCCAGAGATAGAAAAATAATATGAAAAGCAGCCTTATCCAGGAATATGCAAATCAATAAATATTTTTGGAACATAAATGATTATTTTTCAAATGATAGAAATTCATTACTGTTTGATTTTCTAGATTCTGAGTATAAATGTGGCCAAAAAAATAATGCATTAAGTGTGTGTACATGAAAGTGCTGCTTAAAGAATGCCTCTCAATGTGTGATTGCGCTGCAATGAGGTATCACCTCACACCTGTCAGAATGGATATATATCATCAATAAATCAACAAACAAGTGCTGGTGAGGATGTGAAGAAAGAGGAACCCTTTTTCACTCTTAGTGGGAATGCAGATTGGTGCAGCAACTATGGGAAGCAGTGTGGAATTTATTTTAAAAATTAAAAAAAGATCTGCCTTTTAACCTGGTGATCCCACTTCTGGGAATGTATGTGAAGGAACCCAAAACACTAACTTGAAAGAACATAAGCACCCCTATGTTCATGGCAGCATTGTTTACAATCACCAAGATATGAAAGCAACCTAAGTGCTCATCAGTAGATAAGTGAATAAAACAACTTGGGACAGTTACACAATAGAATTCTACTCAAACAAAAAATAAATAAAAAGAAGAAAGTTTTACCTTTCCTTCATATGGCTAATTCACAGTGTGGATGGACCTGGAGAACACTATGCTAGGTGGAATAAACCAGTCAGAAAAAGACAAATACCATATGATTTCACTCATATGTGGAATCTAATGAACAAACTGAACTAACAAGGAAACTAAGAAAGAAAATAGAGACAGACTCATAGTAAGAGAGCAGAAAGACAACTACAAGGATTGGGAGGTTAGAAGGTAAAGAATTGAGCAAAAGGAAACAAGACTCATAGATATAGACAACAGTGTCATAAATGAAGTGGCAGGAAGCCATATAAAGGACTAAATGGTAATGAAAAAAATTCAATTAAAAAATTGAAAATGAAAAAATCCTTTAAAAAGCATTTAACATGACTTTTTTTTAACATTTAATTTCAGTGTTGCTGTATTACATCCATCCCCTTTTTACTCTCCTCTGTAACATTACTTTTAAATAATATATTTGCTGATTGGGGTTGCATCTCACTCTGAGAACATGTAATTAAAAATACAAACTTATTAATGTTTTAGTTATGAAGTATTTACCTATTTGACAAATTTATTTTCTTTTGTAGTTGCACAAATTTTAAAATAATATAATGGTATCAGTAATATCAGTAAAGGATGTCTAAAAATTACATCTTTCTAGTGAAATAGCTTCATCTGGAAAATTTATTTTATTGTCACCTAATCCTAGATATACTGGTAAGTCACTGTATGGTATGATTTTGTAAACCACCTGTTCCTCTAATAATATAAAATAAACATTTCTAAGATAATATATCTCCTATATATTATAATATATATATTATAATCTATATATATATAAGATTATTATATAATCTTCTTAATCATTATTTTTAATACAACATAACCATGAGTCAAGTAGATATTGCATAAACTAATAATTTTCCTTTTAGATATTCTGTTGCCTATCATTTTTCTCTAATATTGAATAATGCTATATGCATTCTCTCGCTCTCTCTCTCTGTCTCCCTTACACACACACGTGCACACACACACACAAATATTCATGCAGGCATTTTTAAAAACTTTTTTTAAATGATGATTTTCTTTTTCACATATTTTCTATAGTGCAATTAACAGTTATAAAAATATTGATGGAACTATCAAACTGTCTTCCAAAAAGTAATAATAATTTATATTCTTTATTACAATGCATGTGTATCAGTCTGACTGTATCTTGCCAGCCTTGAGTATCTCATTAAAATGTTTTAGTAATTTTAGATGTTAATTCAGTTTTAGCTGCATCTATATGCTTAATTATGCAATATAAACTTTTATGATTATGTTTTATCTTAACTTATCTATTGGAGCTTTAGTATTATTTCTTAACAACTTACTTGTCCCTTTATTTAATCTTTGTTTATTGTGATATTTTTCCAATTTATATTTTAATTTTAGCAGATTTATTTATTTTAATGAAGTCATAGTTAGCTTTATTAATCATGTGAATAATGACCCTGCTTAAAAAATTAAGATTTTTTAGCAGCATTTGTCAAATACTGTAATAATAATTATATATTTACCCCAGAATTGTAAAATGTGAAAAATAAAATCTGCTATGTATATCATCTATTAAGTGACATTAGTCCAATAGACACAATTATGATGATGGCTAAAACTGATGAAACACTTTTTAGGTGTAAAACACTTTCATGTGGGAAAACTTATTTAATTCTTACAACAACCCTCTGACTTAGGTATTATTATGACTTAAAATGTCAAGGTTCCAAGTTAGTCCCTGAAAATAGGTCATTAGACTATGTGGATACGTAAGCACTGACTAAATAATCAAACAGACAATACAAAGTCATTTTCTCTGGAGGACAATGTCACAAGGATTTTTACTCCAGCTAGTCTATCTTTTGTGCCTGAAGAAAAGACACAAAACTTGAACTGCAGGAATCCTGTTCTTGTCTTGTTAGACGTGTTGGCATTTGAGTAGGTACCACCCCTTGCCCCTATTTCAGTGTGTCACACAGTAATAGCTGTTCCTGCAGCCTCTTACTGATGATGTGCAGTTGGCAGAAACGTCAGATATCCTGTAACTCAGACTCTTGGAAAGACTTTGAGGTCAGCCACTTACTGTATAAAATATTCTCATTGGGGCTTTTTATTTTCTGTGTATAACAAAGCTCCCATGCAGGGAGACTGCTCTTACTTAACAATTCTCTTTCTCTGGCTTACCTGGAATGGAAAGTACTGACCTCAAAAATGACCGCCACTGAGCCCTGAAAGGAATCGAAACAGAAAATAAGATTTAAATCTATTGATGTCACTGGTAGTGAATGTGAAACGCACTCATTTAACTAGGACTTTGGCAAACTTGTCTATAAGCAAACTCATTTAAAAAATAGCTCTATAAGGCCATAGCTGGTGGCACAGTGGATAAGGCTCCAGCCTGGGAACCCAAAGGTCACTGGTTTTATTCCCCAGCCAGGGCACAAAACCAGGTTGCAAGGCAGGTCTCCAGCCAGGTCCATAACTGGAGGCAGGTGTCTTTCTCCATCTCTGTCTCTCTTCCTTCCCCTCTCTCTTAAAGAAAAAAAAAAAAAAAAAAAAAAAAAGCTCTATAAAGCACAAACTACTTTACATAGAAAAATGCTTAAGATATTTTAGGTAGCATTTGTCAAATATTGTAATCCAAAGTTGGATATTTATAATATATAAATTCTTTGAGATTGAAGTTTATGCTATTCTGTTTCTTTCCTTTGGCTGAGAACATGCTGGATACATTGGTGATGACTAGAATAATGATTATTGATCTAATACTGTTGGCATATTTTGTGCTATACACAACTTGATCAAGAAAATGCAGTTCTTGCTCTGCATACCTTTTACTCTGTTCAACAAACTGACATTACACTTTGCACTCTGTCCAGATGGTATTTTTATCCTACACTGTGGTGTGAGATTGTCATTTGATGTGGTTCATGCCTATAGTTTTTTTTTGCTGGACAATTGCCTGGTGGAGTTCTGGGGACATATAATGTATGGAGAGTTTTGAAGGGTAAAAAGACAGTGTTTGCGTTTCACAGGAGAAAATACTGGGTCACAAGTGATGTAACTAAGAGTGGGTAAGAAAAACAACATGCCAAAGTGGGAAGGAAACATCAAAGAACATTTAGAGTAAAGAGGATGGTAGTTTTCTTATTGGAAGATGAGACAAGAAAAGTCAGGTTCAGAGGTTACTATTTAGTTTTTGGAACACTAAATGGCAGAATATAAGAGAAATTTTGGAAGTTTTTGACTTTGGCAGAATTTCACATGGGTACAGCACTGTGTACTGAAGTGTGTGCTTTCCCTAAGAAATACTGAAGAGCCTCATGTTTCTGGTTTCCTTAAATTCATTCACCTGCCTTACTCTCTATATTTCTGTCTATTATATATATTTTTAAAAACTCTCTCCATTCTAAATTGCTAAGGATTTTACAAAATTCTCATAATTTCTTAATAATTCAATTTCCATGATGGATGTTAAAAATTAATTTTAAGAATGTAATTTTTATCCAAAATATATAAAGAACTTATGTGACTCAACACCAGGGTGGCAGACAGCTCAATTTAAAAAATGGGCAAAAGACTTGAACAGACGACTCTCTGAGGAGGACATACGAAGGACTCAAAGGCATATGAAGGAATGCTCAACATCACTAGCCATCAGATAAATTAAAACCACAATAAGATACCACCTCACACCTGTCAAAATGGAAAGCATCAACAAATCAATAAACAACAAGTGTTGGTGAGGATATGGAGAAAAGGGAACCCTGGTGCACTGTTGGTGGAAATGCAGACTGGTGCAGCCACTATGGAAAACAGTATGGAGTTTCCTTATGAAACTAAAAATTGGACTGCCTTTTGGTCCAGCAATTCCACTACTAGGATTATACCCAAAGAACCATGAAACACCAATTCATAAGAACCTATGTACCCCTATGTTCATAGCAGTGCTATTTACAATAGCCAAGTGCTGGAAACAGCCTAAGTGCCCATCAGTGGATGAATGGATAAAAAATCCATGGTACATTTACACAGTGGAATTCTATGCAACAGAAAGAAGAAATTCCTACTTTTTGTGACAACATGAATGGAACTGGAGAATATTATGCTTAGAGAAAGAATATTATACTTAGCCAGTCAGTGAAAGAAAAATACCCAATACAAGACACTAATGAACAAAATAAACAAACAAGCAAAACAGAACCAGATACATGAATACAACAAATAGACTTTCAGTGGGCAGAGGGGAGGGGGAGAAGGAGGCGAAGAAGGGGAGCAGTTTAGTCAAGGAACTAGCATGGAAGAACTATGGACATAAACAACATGTGGGATTGACTTTGGGGGAGAGTAGGTGGGTGGGGAAGGGGAGGAAGGGGAAGGGAAATGAGATGAATGTAATACAACAACAATAAAGTGAAATAAAATTTTAAAAAAGAATGCAATTGCTATTTTTACCAAAATGATATGTGCTTAGTTATAGAGTCAACCAGTACCAAAAAGTCTGCAGTGAGAATCAGAAGTCTGCCTGATTCTTTTCATCACTAATGGCCATTCCCAGAGATAGTAAAAAATAATTTTCAAAAGTGGTAAAATCATGACTTCCATGAAGATATAAAATAAACATCTATCAAAGGCTTAATATAACTCAATAATTAGTGAAGAAACCAGTATAAAGAAGATTTTCCAAACCAGACAAATAGGTGAAAGCATCAGATATATTTTGCCTTACTGTAAGTTTTCTACACATTACTTCTGTCTCTAGGGGGTTGTATAATAGCTAAAAGTCAATAGAAGGCACAATATAATTTTATAGAATTGTATAGAATCTTATAACCTGAAAGGATATTCTCTAAATCATGCAGATTTCGCTGCTGAAGTTGCCTGATGAGTTTTGGGTTCATTTCAATGTGTTTTACAATGCTACCTTACAGAGACTACCAATATCTACTATTGTAGATGTTCTAGTATTTACCTCTATATTTTAAAATAGTGTATTAAACTTTTCTTTCATATTTCTCAAGTTTAGAGACTAATTATTGACTTTTCTCTGTAATAAATGAGGATTTAATTCTTTTTTTCTTAAAGATTTTATTATTATTTCCAGAGAGAGGGGAAGGAAGAGAGGCAGGGAGGGAGAGAAACATCAATATATGGTTGCCTTTCACCTACCTCCAGCTATGGACCTGGCTGGAGACCTGGCTTGCAACCTGGTTATATGCCCTGGCTGTGAATCGAATGAGCGACCTTTGGGTTTGCAGGCCAGCGTCTTATCCATTGTGCTACCAGCCAGGGGGAGGATTTAATTCTTATATATCACTTCTCACAGGTGTTTTTGTTTGCCTGACCCAATACTTACATTAAAGATTTAACTTATTTTATTTAATATATATTGTATATATACATGTATACATATATCTATATATATTCATTAGGGCTCTGCAAGCACTGTTTCTGTCCTATTTGTGTGTTTCTTCCCTTCCTTTTAGTCATTCTATGTTTTCTTTTATTATTCTGTTTTTTGCTGAATCCACTTTTCTTAGAGCCCTCCATCTTCCTGACAAATTTGAGCTGATGGCTTTTCAGGCTGCTGTACCCCTGTTCTTCAGTCACTTCTCTTCACAGAATACCTAACAATTCTCTTTATCCTATTTCCTCTGGTTGGCCCTCCATTTCCTGGCTTCCATGACTTCCTGCATATTAACATATACCTCTAAGTTGATAAATCTCATACTCCATTAACTTCTCAACAAAGGGCAAATGGGAGATAAGCTTCTGAGACCTTATACCCCTGGAAACTGTAACTGATAGCACAGCTGAAAGTAGATGTCTAGTTTTGTAAGTCACTTTCTTTCATAATTTTGAGGTATGGCTCTAGTACCTTCTGGATTATCATGTAGTACTCAGGAAACTGAATTTGAACAAAATATTTGTTTTTATTATTTCTTCTTCACATAACCTAATTTTTCTTAACTTTTACAAAATCTCATTTTGCCTTAGTTAATGAATTAATTATTGGATTTATTGGGATGACATTGATTAATAAAATTATATAAGTTTCAGGTATACAATTCTATAATACATCATTTATATATTATATTGTGTGTTCATCACCCTTAGTCTCCTTTGGTCACCATTTAAGCCCATCTTTACTCTCTTCTACTTCCCCCACCTCCTTTCCCTTTGGTAATCACCAATCTGTTGTTTATGTCTATGTTTTTTTTCTTATATTCTTACCAGTTTCATCTAGCTATCCAGCCACCTTCCACTCTGACAGATATCAGCCTGTTCCTTGAATCTATGAGTCTGTTCATATTTTGTTTGTTTATTATGTCCATTAGATTCCACATATTAGTGAAATCATATGGTTTGTCTTTTGCTGACTGAACATTTCATTTAATGTTCTTCAGGTTCATCTATACTGTCACAAATGGTAATTTTCCTTCTTTTTTACTGCTGACTACTAGTCCATTGTGTAAATGTACCATAGCTATTTCACCCAGTCACCTACTGATGGACACTTGAGCTGCTTCTCAATCTTGGCTATTGTAAATAACACTGCAATAAACATAGGGGTATATATAGTCTTTTGAATTAGTGCTTTGGGTTTCCTCATGTATATTTCCAGAAGTAGGAAAACTGGGTCATGAGGCAGTTCTATTTTGAATTTTCCACAATGGCTACACCAATCTGCATTTCCACCAATAGTGCACTAGGGTTCCCTTTTTTCCATGTCCTTGTCAATCCTTGTTATTTGTTGATTTATTGATGATTGCCATTCTGATGGGTGTGAGGTGATAGCTTATTATGGGTTTAATTTGCATTTCTATGGTCATTAGTGACATTGAGAATTTTTTCATAGATCTATTGGCCATCTGTATATTCTCTTTGGGGAAGTGTCTATTCAGGTCCTTTGCCCATTTTTCATTTGAATTGTTTGGGCTTTTCTGATATTGAGTAGTAGGAGTCCTTTATAAATTTTGAATACTAAGTCCTTATCAGATGTATCATTGGTGAATATGTTCTTCCATTCACTGGGTTATCTTTTTATTTTGTTGATAGTTTCCTTTGCTGTGCAAAACTGTTTAGTCTGATGGAGTCCCAATTATTTATTTTTCTTTTGTTTTCCTTGCCCAAGGAAATGTGTCAGAAAACATATTGATTGCAAGGAGTAATGTACAAGATTTTACCACCTATGTTTTCTTCCAGAAGATTAATAGTTTTAAGCCTAACATTTGTCTTTAATCCATTTTGAATTTATTTTCATGTATGGTGTAAGAAGGTGGCCTAGTCTCATTGTTTTTGCACAATTTGTGTAATTTCCCCAACTCCATTTATTGACTAGACTATCTTTACTCCATTGTCTGTTCCTGCCTCCTTTGTCAAATATTAATTAACCATTTGTTTTAATATTTTATGTTATGCTTTAGAATAGATCTTTCTCATTCAATGTCTGATTACATAGTGGGTTCTTTTATCCTAGAAAAGCACACTGTAGTTCCAAGAAATAATCTTGTACTATTTTTCTAATAATTTTTGCCCCTCTGTTTTTGTTCTTTTTACCCTTCAGAAATGCTGTTATTCATATGTAAGATTGCATGGAAGATCCTCTACATTTCTTATCTTCTCTCTACTATTTTATAGGTGTTTCTCAACTTTATTTGCTAAACTTGCACCGACTTTTAAAAATTTTGTCATAGTGGTTTTAATCCTAGCATTCTATCCCTGGTTTTGTTCTGATTTTTCTATATCATCTCACTTTTTCTTTTTATAAATAGAATAACGTATCTACCAAATAATATTGGTTATATATTGATTTTTTCTTCTGTTGTTTACTTTTTCTTTTTAGTTATTTGGTTGTGACTATTTTATTCTATCTCTTTCATGTTAGAAGCTTTCCTCAAATGTCTGGTGGCACCTGACTTTAATACTTAGGACTAATGGGAAGCTCTCTGTGTGTTTAATGGATGAATGTTGTTTATATTTCTTAAGATCAGAGATAGTGCATTTATTTTTAGAAACTCTACCACCTGTAATAGTGCTTGGTAAAAGTTTGCCTCTGACATGAAGAAAAGACTTCTCTTTGAAGGAAAAAATAACAGTAAAAAAAAATATCCAAGAACATGTGACTAAGGTAATCACCATGGATTCTTTTTAGTTAAAAAACAAAACAAAACACTTTAAAACAACTGGAAAACCAACTAAAATAATATTTAACTAAACTTTGCTATGAATCCTTAAAATGACACATACCAAAAGTGAATCATAAAATATTCCCATAAAATATGGGGAATGAATTGATCTTTTAGCCCAAGTGTTATAGAAGTAAAAATACAGAGCAGAATGGGTTCTCAGGGCAAAAAGACAATAAGGTACTTCACCTATTAATAATAGGGCCAGAGAGACTAAAAATACTCAGATATAATCTTACAGAAGAATGATTAGTAAAGGCGAAAAAAAAGTGAACAGAACATGTTTGTTCTAGAAAGAGAAAGCAAAATTCCTAGAGAAACAGTGAAACTTCAAGGCCTCAAAAATGTAAAATTATTCCAATGAATGTATTAGGAATTGTAAAATAAAAGTAATACTTTCTTGAAGATAAAAATGATAAAATGTATTCATTTTCCTTTTATATTCATGACTTGATATCACAACTTGTGAATAGATAACAGCTTAAATGCATTTCTATAGGCCATTTCATCACTGTGCTTTCAAACATGTCCCTTGATATTCCATTTCTATTGTGTGAAGAATAAGAAGGGGAGCAAAGTACAGAGATAGCTAAGTAAAATAGAAAAATCTAACTTATTTAGAAGCTATCTTCAATGGCAGAAATCCAAAATGTTAGAAATATATCTCCTTGCATACAGAACCCATCTGGCTTCCTTCCATTTTATGGTGAAAATAAATCTGGAAACTTTCAATCAAGTTGGAGGCATATGTAGACATGCTTTACCTTCTTATGCAGCCACAAGAAGAATTACAACTAACCTCAAAACAAAAAACACATAGAAAACCAAACTCTATGGAAGTCTGACAATCAAGGATTTAAAAAAGCCACATTCATCCAGATGGATAGGAGGAGCAGAGACCTGGAGTCAGGGCAGAGAGGATGCTATATGGGATGGAGAGGCAGCAGCAGTGGCGAGGCCACAGATGAATGGGTGGTCCCACATACACATGTGGTAGATAAAAATCAGGAGGGACACCTTGGCAGCAGGTTATCTTAGCCCCAGGCCACACCACACAGCCTAGAGTTCCAGTGCTAGGAAGATAAAACCTCATAAGTTGTTGTAAAAACCATTGGGGGTTGGGACAGTGGAAGAAATTGCTGGTTTCTCCTGAGAGTCCTTTTAAAAGGCCTGCACAGACTTAGAACATATGCAAACACACCCACTCTGGGAATCACCACCATGGCAATAGCTAAAAGGGCATCAATCACATACAAGAAGTGGGTGAAGTGACTAGAAATAAGGCAAGTGCTGAGCAAATTTCCAGAAGCCAGACAGAAGCATTGTTTCCTCTTCAACCCCTCCCTCCACACAGAGCCACAAAGCAATGAAGCAGGTTACCCTGCCCTGGTGATTACCCGAGGCTCTGCCCCATACAACTTAACAGGTGTGCTAAGACAGGGAGTCAAATCAGCTCTATTTAATGCACAGAAACACAGGGAGGCTGCCAAATTTAAGAGACAAATATGGCCCAAATGAAAGAAAAGAACAAAACCCCAGAAAAAGAACTAAATGAAACAGAGATAGCCAACCTATCTGATACAGAGTTCAAAACACTGGTAATAAGGGTGATGAGAGAACTCATAGAGTACAGCAAAAATAAAAAAAGAAATGAAGGTTACACAAAGTGAACAAACAAAAATCCACAGGGAATGAACAATGAAGGGAAGGAAGTCAGGATTCAAATCAACAATTTGGAACACAAGGAAGAAATGGATATTCAGCCAGGATAGAATTTTCAGAACAGAAAGAAGAAACAAGAATTTTTAAAAATGAGGAGAATATAATAAGACTCTGGGGCATCTCCAAAAGTGCCAACATCCAAAGCATACAGATGTTGGAAGGAGAAAAAGAAGAGCGAAAAATTAAAAACTAATTTGAAAAATAATGAAAGAAAATGTCCTTAATTTGGCAAAGGAAAGTAACATGCAAGTCCAGGAAGCACAGAGTGTCTCAAACAAGTTAGACCCAAAGAGGACCTCACTAAGACACATCGTAATTAAAATGCCAAAGGTTAAAGATAAAGAAAGAATCTTAAAAGCAGCAAGAGAAAAGGAGAGGGTTACATACAAGGGAGTTCCCATAAGACTGTCCTCAGAACTCTAAAAGAAACTTTGCAAGCAAGAAGGGACTGGCAAGAAGTATTCAAAGTGATTAAGAGCAAGGACCTGCAACCCAGATTATCCAGCAAAGCTACCATTTACAATGGAAGGGGAGATAAAGTGCTTCCCAAACAGGGTAAAGATAAAGGAATTTATCATCACTGAGCTATTATTATATAGAATGTTAAAGGGACATATTTAAGAAAAAGAAGATCAAAACTATAAACATTAAAATGACAACAAACTCACAACTATCAACAACTGAATCTAAAAATAAAAACAAACTAAACAGACAACCAGAGCAGAAACAGTATTATAAATATGGAGATCATTTGGAGGGTTATCAGTGGAGAGAGGGAGAATGGGGGGAAAATTACAGGGACTAAGAAACATAATTGGTAGGAACAAAATAGACAGGGGGATGTTAAGAATAGTATAGGAAAGGGAAAAGCCAAGGAACTTACATGCATGACCCATAGACATGAATTAAGAGGGGGTTGCTGCAAGCAAGTGGGGTGCCAGGTGAAAGAGGCAAAGGGGGAATAATTGGAACAACTATAATAGCATAATTGATAAAATACACTTTTTTAATGTATTTTACTTATTTTGCTATTACAGCTGTCCCAATTTTCCCCTTTGCCTCCCTCCACCCAGTACCCCATTTCCTCCAGCACTGCCCTCCTTAGTATATGTCCATGAGTAATGCATATGAGTTCTTTGGCTTCTCTATTTCCTTCGTTCTTCTTAACATCCCCATCTATTCTGTAACCAACAAAGTGTATTTTTTTCCCCTTTCACGTTCAGATAATTTACCATTTAATTACTGTCTTCTATCAGCTTCTCAAATCATATTAATACAAAGTTTATAAGTTGTAGTTCCAGGAGCTTAAAATAAAGTTGAGTTGTATTATGGGAATGGGGAGGATCTGACTCAAAAACCAAATTCATTTTTTATTATGGGTTTGGCACTATCTCTAGGACAACTTTCATTAAAGTGAGTTCTGCAATACACCATTCCTGTGATATATTTCACAAAAATAGCATTCCAGAGTAAAACAAGTATTAAAGAAGAAAAAATTTTCTTAATTTTGCTACAATATATATAAAATACTATCATTTAACACATAATAATTATGTAAGCTATTGGCATATTTTATTTATTTTTTAATGTATTTTATTTATTTTGCTATTACAGTTGTCCCCATTTCCTCCTCTTTGTCCCCTCCACCCAACACCTCATTCCCTCCAGCAATGCCCCCCTTAGTTCATGTCCATGAGTCATGCATATAAGTTCTTTGGCTTCTCCAGTTCCTTTGTTCTTCTAACCATCCCCCTGTCTATTCTTCTGCAATACACCATTTCTGTGATATGTTTCACAAAAGTAGCATTCCAGAGTAAAATAAGTATCAAAGAAGAAAAAACTGCTTAATCTTGCTACAATATATCTAAAACACTATCACTTAACATGTAATAATTATGTAAGCTATTGGCATACTTCAAATTTTTTGAACTAACTCTTCAAAATCCAGCATGTACTTCAAATATGTGTAAAAATATGCATGTGTGTAAATGTATTTTTACATATTGGCATATTTAAAATTTTTGTATTAACTCTTCAAAATCCAATATGTACTTTAAATATGTGTAAAAATATGTATGGGTATAAATGTATTTTTGCATGTGTTTGGTAATTTTGTAATTCATATTACTTAAAAGAGTAATTCTTTAAACAAATGAATTAACATAGGCATTTTGGAATAATGAAAAGATAAAATATACTTTTTAAAATGAGTAGAGACCTGAAGAAGTCAAGAAAATAAAAGAAAATAAATCTGGGATTGTTAACGAGCAATTCCAAGCAAATATTTAGAATAGTTGCAATTATAGAACTATTGAAAGCATTAATTTTTTTGTTTGGTAGAAGTCCCGGGGAAATAGTTTTGCAAAGTCACTCAGGAGTAATATTGGTAGTATAATTATCAAGTTATTATCTATCAGAGCAATTTGCATAATTTCACAGATCTCTTAGAACTTGCCTCCTGATCTCAATTTACTTTTTCTTTACAAGTATCTCTTCTATATTCCTAGTTGCTTGGATGGTTTTCAGAAAAAAATTTCCATTCTGACAAAGATTTCCTTTCGCCTTTGAAAGAGAAAGCTCTTCTGATTGCTGCAATGGTGGTACTGTTTGGTTGTTTCACATACATGCTCTTTTGCTTATGTGCTTTAGTTATTCTGCTCATTCATCCTATTAGCTTGGGGAAGGCATGTAGCAGAGATAGTAGAGGGAGGAATATTTGATTGGCTGCAGATTGGCTTAACAACAGCTGCATTTTAGTAGAGATCAATCTAGACCACTGTCCAAATATTTTATGGAAGACCAATTAATGCTCATATTACATCAGGAACAAGTGTTTTCTCTACATTTGATATGACCACCATGACAGTACATGGTGGAAGACTCAAACATACTGAATATATGTCTAAGTGCTGGAACAGATGGATCCCAGCCTTATGAATACTATTCTTGGGGTTCTGTGGTGTTCTGTATCCCAAACTCAGTTATTAATGAAGAAGAGATCAGAATTAACCAGAATCAAAAAGCTGGGGAGCCGGGAAAGTATTTATTGAGAATATGGCAGGTGACAGCTTTTGAAGTATGATAAGACATACTTCAAAGTCTCCCCAGAGCCTCCCCAGGCGAAGGAAGTGGAGTTAGAAAAGTAGGGCGGTATGAAAGAGCATGGCACGTGGAGGGAAATGAAAGCAGTGGGATGAGGCTGGAAAGCAGAGTGGAAGAACAGTTGGCAATAAAAGAGGCTAAGTAACTCAGTGAGGACCAGATGATGCAGCTCTTCATAGGCTGGGGAACTGGCATGTTAAAACCCTGAAAGTACTAATTCACAAGCATATATATAATAAAATCACATGTGGTACATATCCAGGTCCTTTGTAGCTGGGTTCCTTTCTTCAGTTGATCTCTCCCACACCTTCCACTTAAGTTTTGCTCCTCTTAAAATATACTCAGCACACAGAAACTGACCTGGAATAAAGAATATTCTATGTTTAAATTCACCAATTTCATCAAGCAGAAGCTGTCACTACTCAAATGCTAAATCTGTTTTGCTTACCTTTTTGCACAACTAAGGATCACTTTATTGCTAGAACATTTCTTTCAAAGTTCATGTTTCACTTATATCTGAATGGCCTAATCTTCTTTTCCTTTGAGTTATTCTAATAAACACATTGGAGTTTGTTGGTTAACACATTCTCACTAGAGTTTGTTAATCTGGAAGAGGGTGTTTGTGTTAGGGTGTGTGTGTGTGTGTGTGTGTGTGTACACTGAGCATGTCTCTTGGTCCCTTCTTGATTTTAGGCTTTTAGAAGACATGAGTGTTGCTTTAAATGATGCACCATTTAGATGATAACCCCAATGCACAGGATTAGTATTCATGCCCTGACTCAATCTTTGGCCTCTTTGTGTGTGTTAGCATGTCCCTTAACTTCCTTTATCATACACTTCCTTATGTGTAAAATAAGTTGTTTTTCCTTCTTAACCTTTCAGCATCAAAGCCCAGGCTTCACATAACACTGTTTCCCAAAATGTCTTTATATGCATCATCAAAATGGAAGCTGTAAATATCAACTCATACTTCTGATGGTTGACTATCAGGCTTTTCTGTTATTTATATGTTTCTTTTAAACTCATGTCATTTTATGGAACTCAGGATTAGTTTCCTCCTTGCAACCTGTGGTTCAGGAACCATAGTTTTAGTATTGCTGAGTTATGAAGCAGGAAACTCACAGGGATTGAGCTAACTGGTAAGCACTAAGTGAAGTTGCATGTGTGAAAAAATTGTTTCTACTTGATTCTCTCTCATAATACTCTAAAGAAAAATTTCAATCTCTGGACAAGCTGGTATAAGAACTTCTGTCAAGACAAAGAAATACCTGCCCTGGAACCAGCTGGACGGATTGTTCAGTTCTTCCTGGTGATTTGTGAGAAAGAGGCTTGGAAATGACTAATTCAATCAAGAACTGCTTAATGCAATTTGATAGATTTCCAATATATACTGGGATATGACACTATTTTGGAAAAAAAAATTCCTCAGCACAGAAACTTCTAGTGTAAGGAGACGCAGTGGCAGACTGAAAATTGTACTGGTGCTCCTGATGAAATGGAGAGTCAATAGCTCTATTCCCCACCCAGACCGAATCTACAGTGAATTAAAAGAAAGATACATTAAAAAAGAATCTAATGAGGAGAGCCAGGAATTTTCATGACAAAGGGAAGCAATACATTCGATAAACTGGAAAGTTCCACTAAATGGTTAAACCCACATATTTCTTCTCTTCAGAATGCTAGGCCCAAAGCCAAATGATAAGTCAGTTTGGAGTAGGCAATATCACATTATAAAACCACTGGAGAAGTCAGTGACCCAGGCAGGACCTGGGGCCAAGGAGAAATCATCAATGAAAATATAGACTCCTTCTATACAAATCTACAGTGTTTCTCAGATTTATAGGTAAACGAGCTGAGATTGAATTGTTTCTCTTTGGTTGATTAGCAATTACCTTACCTTGGGAACTGCAGATCTCAAAGCTAAATGGGAATGAGTGAATAAGATGATCTAAGCAGAGAAGCAATAGGGGCTAGGGTGAGCTTGCTAACATAAACCCTGTCTCCAAGTGGCACCCATTACTTAGAGCAACTGCCCATGGTCAAGGGTATGTCTGGCCCCAGTATGCTAAATCTTCCAGATTTTCAGGAAAATCAGAAACCCACAATTTCTATGTGAAACACTCAAAATTTAAATGTTGGCTTAAATTTAAAATAAAACAAATACTCTTTTAGATTCCAAGCAAGCATATCTGTGGCCCTCTGGTTTGTGGCTGCTCCAACCTCTATGTTGTTCAAGGACCTTTATGATCGATACAGCACCTGTTTGTTATGTCTAGTTGCAAAACAAATTATTAGATTTGGAATTGTTGGGTAAAAGTTTTGCATAATACTTCTGATATATATTGTCATATTACCTCTAAAATTGTAACACAGTTTATGCTCCCACAAGCAGCATATAAAGTAACCATTATTTTGATAATATGGAATATAATTTGGCATAAATTTTAATATTTATTCACTTTTAAAGTAAAAGCATCATTATTTTAATTATAAATATATTTTAAAAGAATAATATTGAGGTACGGGAAACTAAATGAAGACACATTAAAATCTCTCATCTTTCCCAATGGCATGCTTCAGACACACATACAATTTTATGAAAATGAAATTAGTTTGTAAATTCTATCTTGTTACCTGCTTTTTTCCACTAAACAATATATCATATGTCACAGATTTATGTACATTTCAGTTCCAATATAGATAGACCTAATCATTTTTCATATGCTTCATAGAATTCCAGGAGGAATATCTTTATTTAAATAAATTATAATACATAATATAAAATATTGAACTGTTTAGTTAATCATTCACTTTTCATAGACATTAAACTTGTTTGTAACATTTCTCTGTTAAAAACTAATCAACAATGAATATACTATCTATACATATTTAATCACTTGGCAATTATCTCTTTGGAATTATTTCCTGAATCATGCTGTACACATCTTTAAACTTTTATGAATGTTGCCAAATCACTTTTCAAAGGTCTGTATTAACATACTTAACAACAGGATAGAAAACGGTTACAATTTTGTGGTTTGTATATCATTTCGGTCTTTTTATTTATTTATTTTATCAATCATGTAGAAAGTGAAAGAAAATAATTAAATTTATATTTATTTTCTTTACTAGTGAAGTTGATTTTTAAAATATAATATTAAGATTACATTTCCCATGAATTGGCTGAATGCCTTTTGGATTCTTTCTTCTGTTGATTTGTAAGAGCCCTTTGCATATTAGAGTTATCAATGCTCTGTCAGATATGTTATAAACATTACATTTCTCTTAGTTTAGAATTTGACTTACAATTTTGTTATAGGTATATTTCTTGCCATGGAGAAATTTAATTTTATTTATTCATTTTGTAATTAAATCTATTAAAGTTCCTGAGCTTTCTGGCTTTAATAGTATATTAGAAAGATTTTCCTAATCTAACTTCTCTTTTAAACTTCTAACTTCTAATTTCTATTTTTCCCACAATTTTGGTTTTAACTTTTATATCTAAATTCTTTGCTTTTATATTAAAATTATGTTCCATTGATTATATCATCAATATCTCTTGCAATGCCACATCTTTAATTTGTAAGAATTTATAGTGTATATTTTTTAGAAAGGAAAGAAAGAATTAAAAGTTCTCTTTAGAATTGCCTTACTTCTCAGAAATGAATACTTCTGGATGAACTGTAGAAACACTGTCCAGTCAGAAAAACATCCCCTTGGTATTTTCACTGAAATTTTATTGCAGTTAGAGATTAAGTACTAAAGTTTTATCTTTACATTGTTGATTTCCTTGCCAATAATAAATTATATTCCTCCATGAAAGCTATATTATGGCCCTTAATATATTTTTAATAGTTTTCTTCTAAATTTCCAAAATAATTTTAAAAATAAAATTTCTAATGTTATTTTAAATTAAAGTTACCCATTTTTTAATATTGTGTTATTTATTACCTTATTAAACTACCCTAGATTGTTCAAGTACTCAGTAATTAAAATACCGTAGGCATATAATGATAATTATGCTCCTTCATCCTAATATTTTAAAAGTTCAATTTTATGCTTGTGTTTTTTAGGAGAGAACTGTCAAGCACCTTGCTTTGAACCTTCAATTTAAATCATTCTTGCACATAATAAGTTAATTTTATAAATACATTCTTATTTGAGCCTAATTTAATCAACAGATGGTATAGTTGACAAAACCATACAAATTATTTTCAAATAAATGGAAAGGGATTTTAATCATATGTTGACTGCTCATACTAGAATTTTGTAGAGGTAATTATATATGTCACTTATGTTCCAGTAATAAAAGTAATTTAGAATGAAAGCGAAAAAGAGATGGAAAGGCACACAGGCCTGTCTGGAAAAAGTCTGGCTATCATTAAAAAAACAAGAACAATTTGCACTACATCAGTGTAACCTGGCAGCCAAGAAGAGTGGACTGGGACGTGCATGTGTGACCAATGATGACTTCACTGTATTAGTCAGTGTGAGCGGTAGGTAGACACTATTCAGTGAGCATGTGTACCCTGTGGCCATCACATTCTAAGTAACCGAAGCAGTAGAGCAATGAATCTGCATCAAATTTTGTGTTGTTTGAACATTCCTCCATAGTTTCCTCCATGGAAACTATTGTGATGATTCAGAAAGCCTCATCTATGGGCAACTGGTGATTGGCAGCTTCATCACCACACACACCTATTCATGCATCATGTCTCATGCAGAGTATTTTTGCAAAACATCAAATAACCAGGTGACTCAGCTTCCCTAGTGAATTACTCTGTGAATTCTGGCTTTTCCACAAACTAAAATCACCTTTGAAAGGGAAGCGATTTCAGCTTGTGGGTGAGATTCAGGTAAATAGGACAGGATAGCTGGCAGCAATTGGGAGAACTACATGAGGTCCTAAGGTGCCTACTCTTGATAAATTCCCAAGCCGTCATTGTCCTATGAACAATGTTTCTTATATCTTATTGTCTCTCTTTTTCAATAATTGTCTCTATTTTTCATATTACATGTCTGGATGCTTTCTGGACAGACCTTGTATACCTATCTACATGCATACATACACATGCATACATCTGAGAGAAGGCCCTCAGATACTCGGTTTCTTAGTAAATATTATTCATGTCATTCTCCTTAGTTATGAAGGGTAAAATGATCAATTATTTTTGCTTAATGAAAAGGAAGGAGGCAGCTGCCTTCCTGTGCACCCCTCTTCAAGGTGTGTACTTGTAAACAAAATAGGCCTAATGAGTAACATGAAAATGTGATTTTTTAATGCAAGGCCATGGGTCTTTCTGATATTTGAAACTATCAGCACAAACTTACAAATTTAATTCATGACTTTACCATGGATTTTATAAAAAACAGTCACAAGGTATCTATTTATCTCTCAAGGTGGTAAAGACTTTTTAAAGTTGTTTTTCTATTTTACTCTGTAAATTTGTGTGCAATTCTCTCCAGAGTTGGGAGTCACTTTCATACTAATTTTCAGGCATGTAAATCTGATAATGCTTCCCCAATAAGAAAATGCGTTCTTTCTTCTACATATTTACAGAGAGTGTTTTTGTTAGCAATATTGTTTTACATTAACAATTGATAAGCATCACACATATGAGTAACTAATAAAATCAGAACATTATATCAATGAACATTATTTCAAACTGCACTAATAGTATAACTTAATAAATATAATCAATCTTTTTGGGAGCTCATTTTTCTTTTATAATAGTAATGATACCTTATAATTTTATTAGAGTGTATATATATGCACACATTTTTGTTTAAAATTTATCTTTAAAACCACAAACTAGATCTGCCAGATTTTTTGTTCCAGAAAATATTATTATAAGTTAATGACATTTTTTTTCTGCCACACTGATTCAGTACTTACACAAGGCAAGGCAACATGATTATTGCTAAAATCCCATGTTTCTTATTCTCAACAGAGTTCCTCTTGGCCCAGGAAAATGAATGGAACTTCCAAAGCAGTACCAAATTACGTGGGCCACCTTACAAAACTGTAACTGCATTGAGTAAAATAAATGCTTGGGAACACTCGAAAAGAAACCAAAAATATCCAAATGGGTTAAAAAAAAAAATAAGGAGGAAAACAGAATTACAGAAAGAATGATTAATGATTAAAAGAAGCTAACTCTGCTTTTTTGATCACTTTGGGCTCTGAGCTGTTATCTTGAAATCAGAGCCCATTGGAATATGTCTCCTGTGGTGAATCCGACGGATTTCAGTTGCAAAGTTGGTCCAAGTTCCAGTCGCTCCTGAATTCCATCTCACTAAGCAGTTTGAGCAGAAACATGTTCCTTCTCTGGACAATTTTTCCATTTTTCTTTTCTTTCTTTCTTAATTACTGAAAGTGAAGAATGAGTGTCAAATGAAGTACTCTTAAGATACAAGAGTTAGATACAATTGGGGAAAAATAACTTCTTAAAATGGACCTAACTAGAATTCATTCATGCATGAAATTAATTAGTTGATCACACATACCTCTCAAAAAAATAATAAATTTTAAAATACGACATGTGTAATGAATAATGAGGTGAATGCGTACCCCTCAATATTACCAGTCAATTAGGAAACTATAGCTCAAATATAATGAGTAAAATTAGCATAAAAGAAAACACGCATGGGAAGCATATTAAAATGATGAAGGGGATTTTATAATTAGAGGAGATATGCAGACTGTCATGTACTGAAAATACTGAAAATCTTGTGCATGTGTGGAGGTGGGATGATAACTTTGGATTCTTCTATGGCTGCCTAGAAATTGTCTTTACTGCCTGGTTGATCCTTGGACTTTTCCTCTGTTTTTAAGCAACCCTACAGGAAATGGCGACTTACCAGGTTACCACAACTCTGGGAAGACACTGCTGAAAGTCACCTTTTGATTCTGGTACCTTTCCTCTAATACTGGGCAAATGCTCTTGAAGAAAATTGTATACCTGCTGACATGTATATATATAGTCCCTTTGGCAATATCTATTTCAGAGAAAATAAGTTATTTTGGCTGAGGAATAATATTCCTTTGAGCTTGTTGACCACAAATCAGTTCTTCAGAGTCTGATCACCTACATCTTGGTAAACTAGTGCTTTTGCAGACTTGCTGAGAGATGGAAGCATAAAAGGGCAATACAAGATCAACACAGAACAAAGAACCCCCACTCCACCCCCAACACACACTACTAGGCACCAGTCTAAGCTCTTTTTTTAAAATAATATATCCAATCCTTAAAACAACCTTGTGAGTTCCTTACTAATTTTGTCATCACCCCCACTGCACACATGAAGAAACCAAAGCTCGTAAGAAACAGAAGAGAGTTCACATATGCTTCCATAGTCTGTACCAAACCAACAGTGTACTAGCTCTTTACAATGTGCCCTTTTAATGTGTGTTTGCACCTACATCTTGCTTTATCTTTCTGGGCATAACAGAAGTTGTGGGCCATCCGGTCAGTAGTTGATGATAGTCTCCTCTATCGTTCACAAAATAATCAAACATTTTTTTAAAATAATCCTTTTTCAATATAGAAACTGTTTAGCTATTTGTAGAGAGCTTGCATAAATCTTTATGGTTAATGTCCACCTTTCTTTTGAAAGCTTCAGAATCTTTGTAATGCAATCAAATGTCTCTGTGATTATTTATGGGAGCTTTCTGCAGCATAGATATTGAAGTAAGGCATTTTAAAAATGATTTTCTACAAGGCAATCTTATTGGTTTTACCATCAAAATATATCTACAACCCAAACATTTGACATCATTTCCACTGCTGCCCCCTGGACCAAGCCTCCTCCATCATCTCTTACCTCAGACATTCTCATTGCTTTTTGGCTGGTTTTCCTGTGTTTGCCCCCCAGGCATATCCTGACCACAACTGGCACTTTGATCTTGTTAAAACATCAGTTGTATGACATCATTCCTCCTCTAGAGACCCTCATATGGCATCATTCCTTCTCTAGAGACCCTCCAGTTGCTCCCAGGTAAGGACCTTTCCAGGGATTTACGTGGTCTTATGTATCCTGTCTTTAGTTCTTTCCCTAGCTTCATCTCCAATCACTGCTCTCTTGACCCTGCTCTAGTCACATTGAACACTAATATTCTTACATTTGATAAGTATATTCCTGCTTCAGGGTTTTTGCACTGGCTGTTCCATTGATCTGGAATATCCTTCTGTCACATATGTACTTAACTAACACATTTCTTCAAGTTGTTCCTTACATGCATCTTCTTCATTAGTCTTACTCTTATTATTTTGTTTAAATTTACTTCCCCCATTCTTGAGCCTCAGTACTCTTGCTTGCTCCTACCTTTCTCTACACTTTTCCCATAGCAATGATCATACTTTTAAATTTATGCTCCTTGATTATTGTCTATTTCTCCCCACCTCAAACTAGAATATAAATTCCAGGTGAGCTGGAATCTTTGTTTGCTGCATTAACTATCATATCCAAAATCCTTAGAACGGTGCCTTGCACATATAGCAGGTGATAAATCAATGTGTTCAATAAATGAAGGATACCAAAAGAAAAGTAGTGATATTTTATCAGTGCTTACCATTCCTGGAAGAGTTCTAAGCATTTTAATTTTATTACACCATTTAGTTTTCACAACAAATATATGAAGATGATGTTAATATTATTCTCAGTTCATAGATTAAAAAAAACAGAGGCACAGATGGGCACAAATGTCTACCAATTAATTGTTAAAATTAACTGAGTTTCTGCCTAGAATGTTGACCACAACAACAAAGAAAGGAAAAGGAAAGATAATTACCTTCCAAGATTTTGAAGTTTCTGGGTCCTGGGTAAGAAAAAATGTTTCATTAAATAGTCTGATGAGTATGACAGCAATTTTTAATTATTGAAAGTAAACAAGTACTATACATAGTCTAAGAAAGAGCATTACTCTAAATCTAAATCTTTCACTGATATTTTTCATAGACTTGACCGAGCATTGTTTTAGCCAGCTGCCTTCTGCCCACCAACATGAAGATAAAGACATATTATAAAATAAAAAGACATTTTTGTGCTGTTTACAAATATAGAATGCTTCAAGTGGCAGGTGTAAGTTGAATCTTTAATATATTTTATCAGTATAAGTAAGGAATTATGAACTATAGAAATGACAATGTTATTTTAAGAACATTTTTCAGTTTACAAAGTTCTTTCATATATGTTATCTGATTTTTGTCATTACATTAACCCTGAGAAAAGTATTACAAACTTTATTACTCTCATTTTACAGAGAAGCAAATGAGTTCTAAAGCTTTAGTGGTTTTTCTAGGGTCACATCTTAGAATTGGCACAACCAAGAATAAAAATCAGTGTTCCTTTCATCAACCAATCTCACAAAGATTCTTAGAAGATATTCTGAAACATATTGTATTTCCTGCTCAAAGTGATAGGTGGAATATCTTAAACTGCCCCGTCTTTACAGTCACAAAGCATACCTACCCACAAATCTCTACTAGAAAAATAAAGCTAGGAAGCAAAGTCATATATGCACAGAAAGAAGACCTGGGTCTCTTAGGCATTTCCCAGGGCTGCAGATAATGACAGTGATGGGAACTGTGTAAATGGGAGATAAAACTAAAGTTTTAATTGCTGTGTGTCAGGGTGTTTGGCTCAATCCAAGGAATTCACTGACTAAGAACATTCCTAATCTGCCATTCTGATGGTCTGCCAGGTGCTATTAAGAAAGGGAAGTTTTGTTTCTTATTTGCTTTCATAAATAGCACAAAGCTCAAGAGAAGCTGAGATTCCTGCTGCAGTCTTATAAGAAAATACTGCTTGTAAAGCATCAGGGTTGTTATTTCTGAGGGCCTGGGAGAGGATTCTTGTTCTCTGTTTAAAAAGAAAATAAAACAACACTATTTCTTTAGAATACTGAACACAATTAAAATGTTTGTCCTCTACATCTATGATGTTTTCAGCACAATGTCATCCATAGAGCATTATTAACATATTGTACCTCTGATCCCAAGCTTGTGAATGAACTTCTGAAAGCAGAAATATGCAACATCTTGGCAATCAAGAGAGATGCAGCATCATTATCCATATTGTGCGCTATGCATTTTTTTCATCCATCAGAATATCCCCTTGGTAACAAAAGAGCCATTTCATTTTGTATGTGTTTGCTTTTTAGCCTCAAATATAATTTAAAAAAAGGTTACAGAGGGATGTTTCTAGGTTCTTGATTCATAATTAAAGTGCAATTGAAAGAATCTTCAATTTGTAGGCTGTTATCCCATGGATTGGTTCGTTACATTCAAACTAAAGACATTAAAAGTTAGAACTTATAAGGTTAGTTAGGAGAAAAAAGGTAAGGCTAAATGTTATAAGCTTCTACGTTTTTCCTTGTGGATTAGTTAGGAGAAAAAAGGTAAGGTTAAATGTTATAAGCTTTTTCCTTGTGGAGTTATTGAAAAAGACATATTATAGCAGGGCTCTCCAGCTTTATTGTTCACTCAGTTGTACCTATGGAGACGGGAAAGAGTGGGACCCTTCCCCACAGAATGGGAGGCAGTCTTTCCATAGCCAGAGACCTGGAAATGGCAGCCACTCAAGGAATCCCTCTAATAACTCCTCATCTCTCACTTCTATTAGGACAACATGACATATATCAGAATGTACAAGCTGCTTTTCAGAAGCTCTGATTTCCCTTAAGGCTGCTGTATCTCTCTATTGCTCAAAGTATAGGTCATCATCATGACTCATTCTAATGTGTGGTCTGTGATCAGATCTCAAAATATTCCCCACATGGCTTTAAAAATATCTCAGGCAACCTACTTTGTTGATTCCTTCAGGAAATCAATGGGCTGTTTTAGGGAACTTACAGAATTCTTGGTTGAATCAGTTATGTAAATTTTTCAGTATTAGAAGCTCATCCTTCCCTACCCCATAGCTTCTCATAAGAAGTGCTGGTGTGGAAAATTTGAAGTGTTATTTCAGATTGCGTGATCCCCAGCATTTCTCATTTCTAAATCTTTAGGGAAAGCTTAGATAAATTCCCAAAACTGTGACGAATAGAATTACATTGTCTAGAACGGAGTGCTGGGACACTTAGAGGATTCTTTGAATGGACTTGAAGAGGTTCGTGAGCACCTGAAATTGTGTGGAAGGGATGCCTTCAATTTGGGCTACTGAAAGTGAGCTTAGCTCAAAATATTCTTTTTATTTTTAATTTATAGTATTTCTTTTAGGAAACTTTGGATATGTTTAGAACATTTCTTTAATAATTCCTCATCACTATCCATTTAAAAAATAAAAAGTTTGTCACTTGTTAAACAAAAGCCACCTTAAAGGTTCAAATATCTAATAATGTAGTTTGGCAGGAGAGGTGAAATACGTTGGAATAAGCTTCTATATCTCCAAATTTCAGGTGTGTGTGCACGTGTGCATATGCACATGCACATGCCTATGTGGATGCATGCATACGTACATGTACATAAGAATACAGATGACATTTTACATTAGCTTTCAGAAGGCAGAGAGATCTTGTCATAGGCAAAAATTTAATTTATGCCTAGATCATTTGGAATAATATTTGCTCCTTTATCCAGGGCTCAAACTAGTAACCACTGAGCAGAGAATAAAAGGTGCAAGTAGATTAATGTAATACAACTCAGTGAGCATCATGGTTGAAGCATGACTGTCATGAGGAGAGGACTTGGGAAACGGATCACTCACCTGGGTGGGTGAGGAAAGCCTGGCAGAGGAGATGGCCCCTGAGCTGAATCTGGCATAGAGTGGAAACGAGGAGGAACAGCTTGTTTTAAGTAGAAAAAACCATTTGAAAAGCAAAGCCACAGTCATGAAAGTCAGTCCTGGGTGAGATTACACCTATCTTCCAGCTGTAGTATGTGTATGTCCCTAATTTATATCCACATGCAAAGCAAAGCTTAAAGGGCTAAGATCTTGAGTCTGTCAGTTAAATAAGCTATCTATAAGTCAAACTGCATAGGTTCAGATCAGAGCCTTGATGTTTAAATTCTCTGGGCTTATTTTAAAATCGCAATGAAAATGATGATTCAAAATTGGGACATGCTGTGCCTTACTAAGAAACTGAGATTTGAGCAATGGATAGCTGAGGAAAGAATGTTCCAGAAAGAGGGAACCTACAAACCAAGGCTGTGCCTTGTATGTGTATGCTCAGAGACTAACGTAGTTGGAGCCTGGTGATCAGGGGAAAGAGTAGCAGGAAATGACATCAGAGAGGTAACAGGAAGCAGATCACATAGGGCCTAATTAAACAGAAAATTGAGCACAGAAGAGGCAAGATGTGATTTGGGTTTTAAAAGAATAACTGTGTTGAAAATAGATGGTGGTGAAATTTGAAGGAATGCATGAAGCAGAAAAAAAGACAACCAGTTATTAGGTTATTACAATAATCTGAACAAGACACCTTTTGACTGGAATGAAGGTAAATAGTAGTGGAAATGATGAGAAGTGAACAGGTCCTAGACATATGTTCAAGACAGGACCAAAAGCATTTCTTCATGGATATGGATTTGCAAAGAAAAGGAGTCATTGAGGATAAACCTAAGTTTTTTGGCCTAAGCTTAAAACTGCTGGAAGAATGAAGGTGCCATATATAGATGTGTGTGTGTGTGTGTGTGTGTGTGTGTGTGTGTGTGTGCATGCGTGCTTTACTCATATATATATGTTGTATTATATATAACAAATGAAACTGAGGGGTCTTATGACTTTGATTACATTTAGTTTTAAATTCTAATTCTAGAAATCATATCTCTCTCTATATATATATACACCCCTCAGACACCTAATCTTTCCCTTGACAATTAACAGCTCCCAAGTTAGCAGAAGGCAGTGGCGTACCTGACTAATGGCCACAGGCTAAGGATAACATATTCAACTAAATAATGTTTCAGTTCCTGAGCCCGAAGGTGGAACGACTTCCCCAGCTACTTTCCTATGAAACCAGATCAGATCTCAGAACTGTCCTCAAGATGAAGAAATGATTTGTCACCCTTCGCTCACCTCTGATCAATCAGCTCCCAGCACAACCCTGAACCCTGAATCCAAGGAGTCTTGTGATTTTGCCATACACACTTTGTAACCTATGCACCACTGGGGAGGGGAGTTCGGGGTTTTGAGCATTATCTTCCCATTCTCCTGGGTGGAGCCATTTATAATAAAATATCCAGTATTTCTCCACTGTGTTTCTTGATGTCTAATGTTTGTCCTGATAGTACCAGCTATCTGAACTCTTTCTGTTCTGTAACATAATCTCTTTATATGGACGTATATATTTACATGTAATGCTATACTCTCCACTCATGAGGTTATTGTGATAACAATCAAATGCTTTAGTACATGTAAAACAGAGTAGTGCATGGCATTTAGCAAAGAATCCAATAAATATTAGCCATTTCTAGTCATGTTTGCCTTACTTTACATGTCTCTTTAGGGCCAAGGTGGTTATTTTCTTGTGGGACTTTAACTCAAAAATAGCTTCTGGGTCAGACCGAAGTTACCATGTGACCTAGAAATTCAGCCTGCTGAATGGAAAAGAAACTGCAAAACTTCTTTAGCAGCTTTATTTCATGGGAAAATCACTTGGAAAGAGGAAAAAAATAAAATAAAACAAAACAAACAGGCAAACAGAAAAAAGATAATATATAATTCATAGGCTGCATTATCTATAGAAACAAAATGTTACCATGTAGGATTATGATTTATAATAAATTTGTATCTGGTCTTTGTCTCTGTTTATGCCTCACAGCTTCCAAATCCTTGGAATTTCCTAAGTGTTGAGAGTGATACATGTTCTTTGGTGCATTAATGAGGTGACTTTAGGGAACTGCCTAAGGATGAAAGGTGGCTGTTTCAGTCCTACCCTGGACTTGACCTCAGGGGAGAAAAAGAGGGAGGGGAGCTAGTGACTTAATTACTCACGACAGTATAATGAAGCCTCCATATAAGCCAAGAGGACAGGGTTCAGGGAGCTTCCCTGTTGTTGAACCCGTGGAGGTAAGAGGCGAGTGGTACCCTTGGAGAGGCCATGGAAACTCCAGCCCCTTCCATGTATTTTTTCTGTGTATCTCTTTCTCTGGCTCTTGTGTAGGAAAGGACTTCCAAAACTGTAGAAAATTTTGAGGCAAGTTTTAAGAACATGCCTGGAGATAAAAATCTCAACTGATTGAAAAATGCTTTGGAGAATGGCAGTTTTGCAGCTTATTTTTAAACATTTAGAATCGAAGGAGAAAACATACGAAAGGTTATATGAAATCTATTGGTAGGATATGGAAGTGGGAGAAAGCAAAGCAGGGAAATCTGTAGGTTTGGTCTAAAAAATGGAGATGCATACTTTTTTTTTTTTTTTTTTTTAAAGAGAAAGAGAAACATCTATGTGTGAGAGAAACATCAGTTGGTTGCCTGTTGTACACCCCCAACGAGGGACCTGGCCTGCAACCCAGACGTTTGACCTGACCGGGAATTGAACCAGTGACCTTCAGTTCACAGGCTGGCACTCAATCCACTGAGCTACACCAGCCAGTCCGACACATACTTCTTTTACATTGGTGTGTGCAGGGCAGTTAATAATGGACATTTCCTGACCATGGAGGTGGTGCCTGGGGAACAAGGTAACAATGAGGAGCTCTGTGGTCCCCTGCTCTGGTGCCTGCAGTTGTGCCTTCGAGGGATCTGGAAAAAATTACTCTGACATTTTAAAGGTATGTTATCCCAGTTGCATAAGGGTAATAGACAGGGCTCACTTAACTTGAAGATTCACTTAAACTAAGGAAGCAATAGCCCAAGGATACAACTTTACCATGACCTGCCCAGTTAAGACTCTATAATCAGACCACTCTGTGTCACTTTCAGTCACTGAGCTTGTCCAGTCTACTAAGTCACCCTTTTTCATCCACACTATTGATATGTATCCTTTAATATCCTTTGCAATAAATCAGAAAACTAATGAGTTAATGGGTTGTGAGTCATTCAAGCAAAAAATCAAACCCAAGGAGGAGGTCATAGTGTTGCTGGTGGAAGTGGGATTCTTGACGTATAGTAAGGAAAGCATTTCAGGATACCCACAAGGGAGGATGAGGTCTGGTGATAAGATTTATTTGTGGTGCCAAATGTAAAATCAAAAGAGTGCCCCTCCTGGGTTCCCAGTGTCCCCATCTCTGTCCATCCCAGTTAGATTCCGTGGTGTCAGGTGCAAGATCATGAAGTAATGATAGTGGGGAGGGCCCTCATGAGGGGGCGAAGAAGAACTTGCGCCAAGGCTTTAGGAGAGTTTGCACACTTTAATGCAGCGGCAAGCTAGCAACCACATGACTGGGCAGCTGAGAGTATTGGCTACTCACGCTTGGTTTGGCCCAAACTTTTCACAGCTGCACTTAGGTTAAAAACTGCAGAGAGTCCAGGTGTTTCTACACCCACTCTCCTGCTTCCACGCAGCTGGGAGCTGGAGGGTGTCGGCATTGCTAGGCATGGCTTTTCCACTCTCCCACAGCCGTAGTGTGCGTGCTGAGTTTACAGCAAGGGCAGTCTTATGTACACATTGGAGCAAATGTTCAATGTCTAAGAATTACATATAGGGGTGACATCAGCCTGCTTAAAGTTGCTAAGTCAGTTATCTCAGGAGCCACAAAGTTCCAGGGGCTCTGGGAACAAGATTATCTCCAAAGCTAGCTCCTTGGCTAACCCTGAGGAAGGTACAGCCATGCATGGACAGAGAAATTCCTCTGCCCTGACAATCCCATCATGAAAACTCAGGGCCAGAAATGGGGCCAATGTCCAGAGATTTTGCATCATATTATTAAAGCTTTTGGAGCCAGCATGTTCTGCCATGGGCCCCAGGTGGTTGTTAGACCCCTGTGGTTGCTGTTATTGAGCAAGAAAGAGAATTCTTTGTTCCCTGGAATTATATTATCTTGGGCTTGGGAAGGGCCAGACGTTTTTTCAAAATAACCAATCAACTTTCCAAACTTCTATGGGCTTCTGATGGGTCCATCTTCTAATAAATCTATTTCCTTCCCAGGTTAGGCTTATTGGCCTCTATGGTTACCATCTTGGCTCCCATTGTACATGTGCTTACTGCGCCCCATAGTCTGCAGGGAGTGGACTGGGGAGATTGAAAAGCCAGTCCTTTCTCCCAATACAGGAGGGGGAGGGATATCTATCCTCTTGGCTGAGAAATACTAGGATACCCTGGAGTGTGTGAAGTTGTAGCTTCCTAGTTAAATGATCAGGTTTCTTAATATCTGATTCCCTTTTCTTCCTTCCTTTATTAATTACTAGCTAACTACACCAACACCAATGGTAGGAACCTCTGATTTGTAACCAGTCAGTCAGAAGCACAGGCAGCAACCTGGGCTTGAGACTAATGTCTCAAGTGGAGGAATTCTTACAGGACCGAGCCCTTTGCCAACAGAATCTGATATATCTCTGGATAGATAGTGTCAGAGTTGAGTTAAATGAACATACTGCTGGTGCTTATTGGTGTGGGGAAGCCTACACACACAAACACACACATATTTAAATTGGGTCTAGGAACCTTTCACACTATCATTCTCACAAAGAACTACGAAAGAACATGGGGGTCACACAGTTCAGAGTAGGAGCTGACACGAGCCGCAAGATTAAATTGGTACTGGAGAAAGTCTTGTAGTTCTTTACTTGAATAGGATATTGAAAAAGTGATGACATTATGTCAAAAAAGTCAAAGTTTGAGGCTCTAACTAAGTTAGCTGACAAAAATGTCAACTCCCTATCACAGACCACTAGCACGGCTATTTGGGAATCTCACAGGTATCTTAGGACTACCCATATTTGTATATAACACATAACTGTATTATTCATGTCAAATGGAACCATATTGTTTTCTCTCCTAATTAGAGGCAGCTATTTTAAAATCATACCTGAGGATATGGTGAATAACTTGACAAACTGTCATGATTCTTGGAATTTCATAAATAGAGAAACACTACATTGAAACAAGCAGAAAAAAATCAGGGAAGGCTAAAATCCTTTCCTGAGAAACAGCCAAACCAAAGCTAGTGATAGTTTTCTTTAAATTATCATTAAATCAAAAGGGAAAAATTGAGTCCTATTTGAGCAATATTAAAATGGAGCTGCAAATCAATAGTCAGCTGAAATTCTTTGCACAATAGAAATGAAACAGACTAAGTCACAGGAGAAGTTCCAAACACTCTAGTTTGGAATTATTTAGTTTTCGATGATCTATTCGAGACCTACCACCTAAACAGCTTCTCCAGACTGTCTATTCTACTCTGAATCATATATTTGTTTCTTGACATTTTAGTATCACAACAGGAGATAAATTAAAGCTTGAACCATTCACATAATAGATTTTTTTGTTCACAAAATTAAAGATAACAGCTGGAGTTTTGACTTCTATTGACATATTTAGGAAGAGAAAGAAAAATGATCCTTGATCAACATGTTGGTAGCTCAGTGGTATACAGTGGAGCCCAACATGTATAATGATTAATCTGAGCTTAGAAGAACTCTTAATGCTCTTGGTTCTCTGTGGATTTGATAATTTTGTGTTTCAAATCATTCAACGATGACAAAGTGTACAAATAATGTAGCCTTGTAATACTACGTATGAAAATCAGAATTTATTTTTAAAATATTCCAAATTAAAGGATTTGGAAACTTGAATTACTCTAAGGACAAATAAATTACAACCATCAATCTTATAAGTAGAACTATGGATTCCTTTTTTTTCTGCAGCCATCCGGGGAAAAAATGTTAACATGGGCATTTACCATTCTCTCTCTTTCTTCTTCCACCCACCCTTTTTGGCATTCAGATTTTGGATTTATTTGTATAATTAATCAAAACACCAATTTAATTAATTCAAACATATGGATTGAATATATTTAAATATCCCACAGGTGATTCTCCTTAAACTGCCTTTGTGTCATCACATTGCGAAGGTTAAGTGGATTCACCTTGTTGTAATCAAAAGCAGCCTATTGACCACTTCATTTTAATTACAGCTCTTTGGGACTATTTTGTTGCCAGGGAACATCCTGCACTTGCTTTATGAGGACCATGATTAAAGCTGTCAATCCTCAAAAGTCAAAGTGCATGAGAGCAGAAGGGAATTGGTTGCTTTATGTTTCTATGTAACTGACATAAAAAACATTATATGTAGATGAGGTACACAGAAGTATTTGATTTGCAAATGTTAGAAATCCTTTGACATGAAAAGGGTTTTATATACATTTAAGTTATTATCATCTATGTTTTGGAGAAATGGAGAAAAATGTTTGGGGAAAAATAAGGTAATGAAAAGGAATGCACGCTAATGTGTTTCACAGATAAATACTTCATTGACTTACTGATGCTTCCCCAAAATTCAGCATTCCCACACAAAAGCCAACATCACTCTCAGAATAATGTGCTTATAATTGATGAAAATTCTTTATATTACTTTATACTGCATTGCAATTCTTTAGCTATAGATCAGCCATAATGCTTGGTGTTTTGTATGCTTTCCAAGAGTGTTGTGAAAGTAAGAGCTTCTAGATTCTACAATAAAAAGACTATTTTGAAATTTTTCTTTTTTCATGCTTATTTTAAAGAGCATAAAAATTAAATATTTCTGAATAAGAGTAAAATATTGTAAATTCAAAATAATGTTTGCTAAAAATATCAATAATCAAATAAAATGAATGGTAAGCAAAAGGAACTTATGAATCATCATCAAGACTTTTGGTGACCTCTGGTCAAGATGGTGGCATAGATAAATATGGCTCACCTCCTTGCACAAGTATATAAAAATTACAACTAAAATATAGAACAGTCATCACTCAGAATTGTCAGAAATAGAGTTAAATAAAGACTGACAACTACGGAATTAAAGAAACCACATCCATTCAAACAGGTAGCAGGGGTGCAGAGGCAAAACAGGCTAGTTCTACATCCACATGTGATGGATAAAGATTTGGGAGGGATTTCTTGGGAATGAGGAGTCCTAGCCCCACACAGACCCCCAGGATTCCAGTGCCAGGAAGATAAGTCTCCATAACTTCTAGTTGCAAAAACAGTGGGTATTAAGTCAGTGGAAGAAACTGCTGGAGTCCAAAGCAGTTCTTAAAGAACCCACACACAGACTCACCTACTCAGACTTTCTCCCTCTAAGCTCCAGCACCAGGGTAGCAATTTGGCATATACGAAGGAACTGACATGTCAGGCATCAAGGTGGGAGCTAAAGGACAGTTTTCTCCCAGGTAGAAAGACAGGCAGAAGCCACTGTCCCTTTTCTGAACCTCCCCCCAGCCCCACAGAACCGTAGAGCCAGCAGGCTAGTGTCATACCTGAAACTTCATTAACTTGGTTAATACTATTTGCCCTACCCTGGAGATTCCTTGAGTTTCCATTCCACACAAGTTATGGGCTTCTTTTCCATATAAATGGCTGGTCTTGCTCATGCTTCACAAATTCCTAAATCCTGTCAAAGAAGCAACAGCCAGCCCTAGTAAGCCCACAGCCCCCATACTGCTTACTAAGTGGCCCCAGCCCAGCACTAGCAGCAGCCAGCCTAAATTCACAGCTTGGCTTTGCCTAGGAATTGGCAAGCCTAGAACAAGTAGTAGCATCTCAGATTGCTTATAGCTCAGGCAGGGTAGCTTTAGGCAGAAGAGTTTGGGGATGACCTTTGCCTGTACCAGGCAAGAAACAGAAGAGCTTATACACCAAGTAGACAGCTACAGACCACACTGGAGCACCACTACCCTGCCCCCCACATCTGATCCTCCATAGAGAGCAGAGGTTGGTGGTCATAGCCAATTCTTACAGCTGACTGGCCTGGGTAAATTCCTTCCATTGACTGCCAATAATAGTCAAGGCTTAACTAAAAAAGGAGGGTGTACTCAGCTCACATGAAGGGTGCATCTCGAGTCCCCAGCTTGAGTGATAGTGGAGACTGTGCCACTGGACCCTACTGGACACTTACTACATTAGGCCAGGCTACCAAAACAGGCAGTTATAGCAGCTTTACCTAATACATAGAAATAAACACAGGGAGGCTACCAAATTGAGGAGGCAAAGAAATTTGGCCTGGATGAAAGAACAATTAAAGATCCAGAAACAGAGCTGAACAAAATGAAGATAAGCAATTTAACAGATGCAGAATTCAAAACACTGATCATAAGGATGCTCAAGGAACTTAGTGAGGACCTCAACACATAAAGAAGATCTAGTTAGAAATGAAGGATTCACTAAACAAAATAAAGGACAATTCACAGGGAAACAACAGTAAAGTGGATGAAGCTGAGAATCAAATCAATAATTTGGAACATAAAGTGGCAGAAAATAACCAATCAGAATAACAACAACAACAACAAAAAAGAACCCTAAAAAGCAAAGGTAGTGTAAGCAACATCTGAGACAACTTCAAGTGTTCCAACATTTGTATCATAGGGGTGCCAGAGAAGAGCAAGAACAAGAAATTGGAACTCTGAAAAAAATAACAAAAAAAAATTCCCTAATTTGGTGAAGGAAATAGACATGTGAGTTCAGAAAGCACAGAGCATCCCAAACAAGATGAATGCAAAGAGGCCCACTCCAAGACACATCATAATTAAACTGCCAAAGATTAAAGACAAACAGAGAATCTTAAAAATAGCAAGAGAAAAGGCATCAGTTACCTGCAGGCAAATTTCCATAAGACTGTCACTTGATTTCTCAAAAGAATCTTTGCAGGCCTGGAGGAATTGGCAAGATATATTTAAAGTCGTGAAAAGCAGAGACCTACAGCTAACATTGCTCTACCCAGCAAAGATATCAGCACTGAAGGGCAGATAAAGAGTTTCCCAGGCAAGAAAAAACTAAATGAGTTCATCATCACCAAACCATTATTATATGAAATGTTAAAGGGACTTTTATTTAGGAAAAAGAAGAAGATCAAAACTATGAATAATAAATGGCAATAAATATATATCTATCAACAAGTGAATCTAAAAAACTAATCAAACAAGGAGAACAGAGATAGAACCAGGGATACAGGGTTCTATGTGTTGCTATGTGTTCTGATGGTTGCTATGTGAAAGAGGGGTGTTGGGGAATAAGTGAAGAGGTGAAGGGATTAAGAAGTACAAATAAGTAGTTAAATCCCCATGGGGATTTAAAGTACAATATAGGAAATGGAGTAGCCAAAGAACCTACATATGACCCATGGACAAGATCAATTGATTGCCTAAGGGAGGGGGGGTACTATGTGGAGAGGGGCAAAGGGGAAAAATTGGGACAGCTGTAATAGTATAATCAATAAAATATAATTAAGAAAAGAAAAAAGCACCATTCATTACATTTAAGCCAAGCATTGACTAAACATTATTTAGGTTTTAGATGCAGCAAACAAAAGGTCCTGGCCCTTAACAGTATCATTCTTTTGACAGGAATGCATTTAGGCTTAAAAATTAACAATAATTAAAATCTAAGAGTGTCATGCCTTTAAGCTTATTTGTTGTTTTGACTATGACAGAGCTTATCACTCCAAGTTTGTCAATACTCCTTTACCTCCAGAAGAGAAAAAGGCGCAAAGAATGCATTTAAGAGAAGTGACTCAGAACCTTCTGACTCAGAAGGGCCAGAATAAGAAAACCTAGAGTAAAGATCTCCTTTAAAACATGGAATTTGGCATTTTATGTTAAATAAGTCAAGGACTCTCAATAAACTATTTCTGAGTATTAATAAAGTCCTTTCCCTTACATAGACTTTAAGTATGTTGACTTCTTTTCATCTCTTTGTCCAGATCTTTAAAAATGGTACCAGTTCCTGACTGAATGAAGATGTGGTAAAAGTTTAAACTTATATATACATAAATTACTGGTTCCATTATAACCAGAAAAAGTGACATTGATAAATAAAGTAGGGACTATAAAAACATTGCGGGCCAAAAATTATTTTGGAGATGGTGTAGCTTAAGAAAACTGATCTGAATAAGGTCAAGGTTATTAGTCTTCCCTGTACCCTTGTGCGAAGTATAACCCTATTATCGTGCTCCTCATCTTTAGAAGTTCTTCATCGAATCCAAAAGAAAGTCAACTTTGAACTTTCAGTGTCTATTTTTAATACTATTGCATCAGCTGAGGAACTCAACTATAGCTGTATTCTGGCCCACTGCATATTCATCCAAGTCAGGATTTCAACATCTCATGCAAGAACCTGCTTATTGAATTTTAAGAACCCCAAACAAAAAGATTGCCAAGTTCCCTGTCACAGCTAGCATTAAAACATGAGACATTGTGTCTTATATCATCCATGTAAATCATGTTTACTGGCTTTATCCTTGGTTTTCTCAAATTAATAAATCTTTACATGTACATATAAATATATTTTATATGGGGCAGCCTCATGTACTCAAGTAACTGAAAAATTAGCGCTGTTTGGCCAGTTTGACAAACCCATTAGTTAGAAAGGAAAGTGCCTGCATTGTTTAAAACATTTATCAAGTGCTATCATGTGTTATTATTGGTGTGATAAAATAAAAATGGCTCCTCTTACTACTAACAGTAATTGAGTGCTTCCTCTCTTCTAAGTGTCATACATATATTATTCTATTTAGTCCTTACAATAAATAACCTTACATTCACTTCAGAGATGTGGCAAGTACAAAGCTCACTTATTTGCCCTAGATCAACAGAGCCACTAAATGACGGAAACAGGATTTCAGATACAGGAGGTCTGCTCTATTAACCTTATTTCACTTAAATCTTTGGTAATCCATTTTAGTTTGGAACAAAATATTAACAGGTATCCATAGACAAAGGGTCTGTGAAGAGCAGAAAGAGGAAAACAAATTTTCTCACAGTCTTTCTCTAAGACAAACCTGTATCCCATAAGGGAGGACATGTGTCAGGTGGGCAGTGCAGATTGCTCATCTCTGGGTTTCTAGGATGCTGGTTATGGCAAAGACTAGTCAGTGTGTGTGAGTGTGTGTGTGTGTGTGCGTGCGCGCGTGTGCACGCTTTTTTCCATGTGCCAGGGAAGCTATACTCTTTCATCATGTCCCTTTAAATGCTATAGGCAGTTTTCTCCAAAAGTACTTGAAATGAAGCCAACTGATCATTCATAGCAGTTGCTGAGGCTCCCTTTGATATTGACATAAAGAGGTAAGACTCCCTATGGTGACTCTGTAAGAGTAAGATATTTTAAGAGAAGGAATTACTACATCCTACATTTTGTATTCCAATTTTCAAAGTCAGTGAAACCAATGTAATGGCTTCTCCATTCTTCATATTCTAGAAATGAGGGCTCAATGGACTAACTTTCCCAAACTCACTCAATTACTTGGTGTCAAAACAATAGCTATATCCAGACTGGGACAATCCCAAGCCACTGCTCTTTCATAAAACAATTTAAAATGTATATCTGTTTATATCCTACTGGTCACTGGTATTAAACATATTAAACACCAAGTACACATAAGATAAGGAAATATTCAGAAAACACAATTGTTTGAGAAAACCTTTGTGGAGAAAGTGGCTTTAGAAGTGAGCATTGAAATAATAGTGGTGAGTTAGTAAAAGGAATAGGAAAAAGAATATAGCTGGTCAGGGCTTCTATGTACTGAACAAAAGAAGCAGGATTGAAAAATATAGCTGGAAGTCAATCAGAAGCTACAGTTTTATGCCAGGGAAAACGAGAGAGAGGGTGAAACAGATATGCCAGGGGTTAGTGAAAATTCTGTGAACACTGACTTTGTGTCACGCTCTGCTGAGCAGCTTTTGTTTTTGTTTTTTAAAGATATGCATTATTACCTAGTATTCCCGACCATCCAGTGAAGTAACTATGATCTTATATCCATTAAAAACAAACAAACAAACAAACAAAAAATGACTAAGGTAAATGGGTGATGGACCTAAAATTCAAACCAAGACTAATGTCCCTTAACAATTATAGTAGGATGACTGTTATATCAGAGTCTTGATGAGAAAAGACCACTGAAAGTCTGAAAGAACATTTGAAGTGTTCCTATAAACATGCAGATGACTTAAAACTGCTTTGCTCCTAACTAATGCAAGGATTAGAAGCATTTAATTGACAGTGACATAGCTATACATAGAAAATCTTTGAAGCACTATACCTTTTTAGGTCACTTTAAAAACTTTGCTTAACTGCAAGGGAATCACATCATAAATTGATGAGAACTAGCTCCAAGGAAACAAGCTCATAAATTTTTAAACAACAGTAAATCATGCACACATAGTTGAGCTTTCCCCATTTCTCTATTTGAGTACTGTGAATTAAATAGCACCTCAGTACCTAAGTGCTGGAACTGGTCACATTAAATCCGAGATTTTAGTCCCAAATACATTTTTTTACAACATAAGTTTGTGAGCAAATTGTAATGCTTCAATGAAAGGAAATAGCAAAACAAAACAAAACAAAACAAAACAAAACAAAACAAAAAAAAACCAATTGAGTGCATGCTTCCAAGTCAGTGAAATTGGGTTTGAATTTTGACTTTGATACTAATAACTGTGTAATATTAGGTCAGTTTATTCTCTAACATCACTTAGTTATCAGTATCTACTCCATTGTTGTAGGTACTGATCAAATGAAATAGTATACATACAAAATTATATAACCCTTGGCAAATAGTAAGTCATGGATTAATTGTAGCTATTATTAGTGGACAAGTTGAACTAAGGCATAAAAAAATTAAAACAGGGGAATTTATGTACTCTGCCATAGGGAAGTCTGGGTGTGTCCACTACAGAAATATTCTAAAAAATCAATCTCGCAGGCCTACTATGCAAAGATCTTCATGAAGTGATCCGTATAGCTCAGAATACAGAACTTGAGTCCCAGACTCCCATTTGGCTCAAATCCTGTTTGTAAGATTTCAATCGATTTACCATCTCTGTGGTTCAGTTTTCTCCTATGTAAAATCATGTAGCAACAGCCTCATGCTGCACAGTTGTAAGGATTAAATGAAGTAATCAATGTCAAGCTCTTGCCTTACTGCTTTAAATATAGTAAACACTGAGCATACGTTATCTGTAACGTGAGCTGGCTGGTCCTGATCTCATCTCCAGCCACACTCATGTAGACACCGCTGAGCTGAACTATTCACAACAGCCATTGAAGTTGCCAGTATGTTCCTGTGATTCATGCTACCTTTCCCCAATTGGCGAGGTTTGTTCCATTATTACTGAGCCAATGTCAATATAATTAAAACATTATATGGCTCGATACTTTTAGGACAGGTCTTCATGTATTGCTATTACTGCCTAAGATTCCCTCATTACTCCCTCTGCCTAAATCACTCTTACTGTTCTTCAAACCTCCACTGGGCGTCAAACTGTGAATAGATCAGAGGTCCCTCCACTAAGTTTTCCTGATTCACTGAGATCTAGGTCTTCCTCTTGCCTCACAGTTTGCTGCATTTACCAGCTGGCCTATGTCACTTGTCACCCAGCCCTGTTGTAATCATGGCTGTACTTGTCAGCCTTTCTCACTAGAACTTGCACTTCCTGAGAGGAAGGTCTTGTGCTTACCAGGGTCAAGCATGGGGCTGGCTCTTCATAAACCACTAATAAATGATGTGAAATAAATGAATGAACAAGTATGACTGACTTGCTGAAAAGTTACAGTAGTAAATGCCATCTAAAATGAGCCTTTAGCATTTAGGGCCAAAACAGCAAAAAGTTTAAGAATGTACATCGCCTCAGGAGCCTGGAAGCCTGAATTGAAATTCCTGGCTTGCTGTTCCCGGCTATGTGGCTTCGGGGGCGTTATTTAGAGTCTCTGTGCCTCATTTTCCTCATCCACAGAATGAAGGTGTTAATAGTGCACATCTCATAAAGCAGAAGAGTTAGGGAAATAATTCCTTTGAAGTAGTTGGAATACTGTCTGGAACATAACAACTGTTCTGTAAACATTAGCTATTCATCAGGAACTGCAAATCCTAGCCAGGAGTGTCAAACTCATTTTCACCGGGCAGGGAGGGGGGTGGGCAACCTCAGCCTCCAGGTGGCCTTCAAAGGGCTGAATGCAATTTTAGGGCTGTATAAATGTAACTACTCCTTAGCAATGAAGCAAGCTGGGTAGAAACAAGGTGCTGGACTGAAGGTGCCAGGCCTGATAAAACAAAGCAGAGGGCTGGATTCCGCCTGAGGGCCTTGTGTTTGCTACCTGTGCCCTAGACCATGAAGAACAAGTTGACACGGCTCTCTCAAAGGGCTTGAGAGCAATTTGGTGTTCAGCGTAAAAGCAGTGGCACCTGGTGCGTGGGAGTTAAATACAGCTCCCAGTTTACTGGCCAGAGCACCAAAGTGTGGTCTAGAGACACCTCTGATATTACACTCAAGGAAATGATGGCATGAGTACTTTGTGCTGATATGAAAATGGTTTGAGAGGTTTTCACTTAAACAAATTTCTTCTTGCTTAGTGTTCAGGGTTTGCTATCTCCTACTTTTTGCTAACCTCTGGTAACATTCTGATTAGTTTTCTGTTGCTGAGGAATCCATAAAAACTTTGTTTACCTCCTGTCATAATGGAAGTAAGAAGACTTTTTGGTACAGTGCTGATTTCTAGGCAAATCCTTTGAAATAAATAAAATGTTTAGTCTGTAGACTAGGAGGAGCAACTATTAAAAACTGAAATTAAAAATGTTAGATTCTTGCTTTATATTCATCAGAAAGATTTCTTCCCAGCTGAGGTTAGGAAAATGACTTGTAATATTCATTTCAAATTAAAAAAAAAAAAAAAAAAAAAAACACACAACAACTAGATCTAATCCCATGGATCTGAACATGTCTTATCATCTAATAAAAATTTTAATAAAATCAATAAGAAGAGAGTGATCAAATGAAAATTTAATCCAAGATCATTTTAATAAAAGATGAATTTTATTACTATTATCTATTATTTTAAAGAAATTTGTATTAATAAGAAAGATAACATAAATTTATATGAGTACCAGAAATTAAGACAAATGAACAAGCACATAAAATAACTAATTTAAACAGAAAATTCACAGTAACTGCAGTTAAAACTAGGGTAATATTAGAGAGATTGAACTTCATGTAACCTCTCTGAACAGTGATTTCCATTATTAAAAAAGATTAAAATATCAGTCATAGTTAGTTTACAGAGTTGTCAGAGAAAAAAAAATAGCCTTGAAAGTAATTGTAATGTTACCCATGTGTAGTCTGAGTTTAATATGCCCAGCCTTGCAAATCAATGAAGAAAATTATATCACATTTTATAGGCTATAGCATATCTTGATTCCAAATCACCTTGCTCAGTGCACTTACTTTGATAAGCAGGAATGTCCATATTTTTTTGTAATTATTTTCCTCCAGTAGTTCCGGGAATTTCCAGGCATGTTTATATATGCAATAGAATGTTCTCTATTCTCCAGTTTAAGAGCCTTAGATGAGGACGCTAACGGATATAATACTGCTGGGGGTTGGTGTGGGAAGAAGGGACATGGTGAGTGGGAAAGGTGTCTCATGGGGGATCAGAGCCATACCCCCTCTGCTGTGGCTGCCTTCCTATTCTTCTGTTTTGGGGTGCTTTACTGCCTACCCACTGCCCATTTCTTCTGACTAATCCAGTGGCATGCTCTTTATGACTCTCATTCTCCTTTTTTATTTATTTTTCAGGACCTCTGCTCTTATACATTCTAGGATTTTCTTTGGGCAAGTTAGTTTTGGTGGAGGTTTTCTGGCAGAGTTCTGAAGCTCTAGCCCAGTGGTGACCTTGGCCATTCTTCAATGTCAGGGCCATCCCTGCCGCTGCTGAATCCCAGAAACCCTTCATATCAGGAGAGAGCTAACCTGTCTGATCAAAAACAACCTTACTTTCTAATATCACCCTTTTTCCACATCCAGGTTGTTCTGCCCACTCCAGCCCACTCCTTCACTTTCATTCAGTCAGCATGATTCTTCTTCTTCTCATGGGTCCAAGTGCCCAGCTTCTTTTGAAGACTCGCATTCTGTATAATCCGGAGGTCCTTAGGTATGAATGAGATTCAAGTACTTTGTGGATGAGATCATGGGAGCTGTTCTATGCACCAAACCCAAATTCTGACGTTGAGGACAAAGGTGTGCTGCGTTCTCAGAGAGGAGGTTGTCCTGCCCAGGGCATGCAGAGGACATCAAGGGGATGATGGGGTCTTTCTTCACCCCAAATACCTTCTCATATATGTTAATGAGTACAACTTTTATATCAAGCAATCATGAGTGACTCTAAGGTCCTAGGATGCCAATCCTTATAACATAAGCTCTCCCTTCTTCTTTTCATGCTGTGAAATTATTTGCTTTCATTACAGTTCCTACTCATTGTCAAATACCACAGTAACATACTGTCATACCTCAACCTTTCAGCCAGAAACCTGGAGCTGAAAGAAGCAAAGCTAACAACAAAACATCCTTAGTTTACAGTTTAGAATAGAGGTTAGATTGTTGACTTAATTTTTTAAAAAAGACACATAGAGTAACAACCTGAAGTCCGCAACATCATTAACAGTAAAGGTTAGTACTAGATCGTAGAATGCAAACTGAAAGTTGGTCTCAGAGAGTTAAAAATCCAATGCAATTTAATTTTACAGTAATGATACTATCAAGAAAGGAAATGCAATTACTTTGATTTGAAAAGCATGATGGGAATAGGCACTTATTACAAGTCATAAAAGACTGGAATATCTAATTCCAATTTTGACACTAAGATCCATTTAGATATGGCACCTCTTAATAATCTCATCATTTAAATGAGAAGAAGAGTTACTACTTACCCTGTACCTCAAGCAATTTTACATTCAGGCAGGCATGGTAGTTTAATAGTGGCAAGATATATTCAGAGAATAAGTCCTTCTCCATCATATCATTTGCAGGTGGTGTCTCTGAAGAAACAGCTCCTAATAGAATGTAACAAAAAAGAGAGACACTCCTCTTAGACTTGTTGGTGCTTTGGAATTACTGCTTTTTATTCTAAAAATGTTTTCTCCAAGAATTATACTCATCAACAATTATTAACTTCAGAATTCTAAATGAATAGTCTTGGCTATTTATTAGTATCTAGCCTTCCAAACAGCAAATGGGAGAAGGAAAAATGTAAATGTCTTGTTATCAATGCTTTATCTAAAGTTCATCTTCAATATTCTATCATACTTAATCACAAATTCACATTTTATTGTCTTCAAAACACTTAGCTCTATATCAAAATTACAATGAAATTTATTTGCTTATTATCTCTCTCATCAATTGAGAATTTAATCCTTGATCACCATGGGCTTTTAATTTTTTAATCATTATTTCTCCAGATTATACCCAGAGTATAATCTCAAAAATGCACTAAATTAATGAACAAATAACAACTATGTATTTAATATGTTCAAGGGAAAAATTATGCCATAAGTGAGGCTAATTTTGCAATTAACCTCAGTCCCAAGTTTTAAAGCCACTAAAGCTTTCTAAAAATTTCTTTCAAACAAATATATTGGTTTATGACTCATTGAATAATTGGAAACTATTTATATTTCTATTAAATTTTGCAGTATATATGTATAGTTAAGTAAGTTTTTACAGTATCAACTTGATTAAATGTTATGATGCTTTTAAAGTGTTAAGCTAAAGCCTTGTTCAGCTAAATAGAAATATATGCATATCTTAAGAGAAATAATTATAGAAAAAATGCTTGCCTCACCGGTGCTATAAAATTTACAGGAATGAAAAGAAAGAAAATTAACTGAAAAGGATATCTTTGGTAAGACAGCAGTGCTCTGAATGACTTCCTGTTTTTATTTTTTAACATGTTATCTTTGCATCAATGTTTATTTTTTTAAATATGGCCATCAGAAAATTCTTGGGGCCTATTTCAGGCTGATTCAGCATTTGAAGTAGTATATACCTAGCATTTTTTTTAAGTCCTCTAAAACTTGACTACTTTCTTACATGTTTCTCTAAGTAAGATGTCTGAGGCTTCTTTTCTGTTTGACTAAAAACTGATCTGTACTTACTGCTCTCAGTGCATTTATCACATAGTGATTAATTCCATTATTGCCTCTTTTCACTGATCACTCCTTCCCGTTCTTTCTTGTTTTTTATTCTAAGAGTAACTACCACCAACATGTCCTTAAAATCAGCAAGGAAATTACGTGTGTGGGGGTTTATGTGTGTGTTGGATAACAAGGAGAAATGTGAAGAAACACCTGCCCACAGAAATTGAGCAACCCATGCAATTTTTTCTCCAGAAGCTATTACCAACTTCAAAAAAAATTATTTTAAAAATCAAAGATTCAGCCCTGATTAGTTGGCTGGACATTATCCCACATAACAGAACGTCATCTGTTTGATTCCAGGTCCGGCCTCATGCCTGAATAGTGGGTTTGGTTCCCTGGATGGCGCATTTATGAGAGAAAATTGATCGATGCTTTTTTCTCACATTGATGTTTCTCTCTCTCTCTCTTTTTCCCTCCCTCCCCCTGTTCCTAAAAATAAATAAATAAAATATTTTTTAAAAAATCAAAGATTCACAAAAATAAACAGATTTTATTGGTAATGGTAAAAACTCTGTGAATACTATACATATGGCATCTTATCGAAAACAAACCATTTTTCACATGTCATCTTTTTTACAGAATAACCCCAAGAGAGGTGTGAAGCAAGCATTAATTAGTTTAAAAATAATTTTCCTAATATACCCACAAGTTAGCTTTCCTGTTCGCTCCCCTCCCTTGACACGAAATGTCGTTTTCTTGCAGATATTGTATCAAAGCATTCCTCTTGTACTGATTGATACCTAATTTGTTCTTAATACAAGATTAGTTAGCACATACTCCATGTGCATGAAATCTGCATGGAGTAGATTTTGAAATAAATGAACCTGAATGATTTATGAAGCACTTGATTTGCACTCTCAAGAAATCTGCTTATAATTAATATTATATCACTATGGATAATTTATCTTTAAGATTGTTTAGGTTGAGATGTTAATGCCGGTGACCGAAAAATCCATGATTAATTATGTTGGCTGCAATTATCAACATGTGAGATGGCCGATGACTCTCAGACCCGTGGTGTGTTTCTGTGAAGGGAAGCCTCAAATGAAGATGGGATAGATTTGAATTCACAAGGCTGCCCACTAGTTTAATTATTGTTTATAGTTTTCAGAGAGGGAAATTGTTGATATTAACAATTTCCAAAAGGAAAACTGAAATACAAAAAAATTAACTCTGGACAAGGTCATGTTTTGAGTAAACCATGGCCTTCAGAGATTATTTTCTGTAGGCTGTCTGCTTCCTGATGGTAAAGCACTATGCTGACCTACACAATTTATAGCACCTAATACACAGCGGCCCATACCCTACATTCCCAGTGACTGCCACATAGGATCAGAGCAATGCTTCCTTCCTAGAACTGTGCTGCTAAATCAGTTTTGTCATACTCTCCTTAAATTTCTTCAGACTCCTTTCCTTTCCTCTATGCTTCCGGTAACATTAAAAATCCCCAGTACCATGGAATGGGTTGAATGATGACCCTCCAAAATATGTTCATGGCCTAATACCCAAACTTCTGAATGTTACCTCATTTAGGAAAAGGGTCATTGCAGATGTAAATACATTAAAGATGTTCAGAATAGGTCAAGTGGACTCTAATCTTACCATGAATGCTGAAAGAGATAGACGAGGAGGAGACACAGCCACAGAGAAAAGCAAGTGAAGATGCAGGCTGAAACTGGAGTTACACAGTCATAAGACAAGGAACGCCTAGGGTCATCAGAAGGTAGAAAAGCCAGAATGGATACTTGTCAAGGGCCTTGTTTTTTAAAAGATTTTATTGACTATTTTTAGAGAGAGGGGAGGGGAGAGAGGCAGAGAGGGAGAGAGACATCAATGTATGGTTGCCTTTCACCTGCCTCCAGCTATGAACCTGGCTGGAGACATGACTTGCAACCTGATTATGTGCCCTGGCTGGGAATCAAACCAGGGACCTTTGGGTTCTTAGGCCAGCATCTTTCCGCTGAGGCTAGCCAGGGCTTGAGGGCCTTCTGATGGAGCACGTCTCTACTCATTCCTTGGTTTCAGACTTCTTTTTTTTTAAATTAATTTATTGTTCTATTGTTGTCCCATTATTCCCTCATTGCTCTCCCCTGCCCTATCCACCCCATCCCCAGGTTTCAGATTTCTGACTTCCAGAACTAGGAAAGAATGAATTTCTGATGTTGTAAATCACCAAGTTTGTACTAAATTGCTGCAACAGCCATGGAGAACTATTACAAGCCACAATAACTGGTGTATAAAAGCCTTTGAATAACTAAAATAGGTACTATTCTAAGCCATGTGAATTTAGACAACACTCCAAGAAAGAACAAACAAGTATGTGTAACAATGTAAAAAAGAGCTACATTTTTATGAATTGACCTGAAAACAGTTGTAAATGTTCACAAAATCTATTCATTCAGTTAGTTTGTCTCTTTGACAGCTACTAAAATACTGAAAGGATTCTTAGTGTATTCAAGTAATGTTTTCTCCTGCCTCAAGTTTCTCTATGTGTATACCACTAGGTATATCTACGGTGACCAGAAGTTCTCTTTTTTAAATGTGAGGAAGGAAAAATTTTACCCCCTACTCTACGATGTTTTGTGGCTGGTGTACAAACTAAATTGACCTAGGCCAGATTAACAGCAGAAAAAAAAAAAAAAAAAAAAAAAACAGTTTTAATTACATACATATGCATGGCAGTCCCCCAAAGATACAAGACTGATGGGGCAACTCAGGAGTTGGAAATTTTTAGTTTTAAGTAATAGTTGATAAGCTTAGTAATTAATGCATGTAAAAAGATATTGTTTCAGGAACCGAAGATGTGAACCATCCTGACTTCATGAGACCACGAACAATTTGACCGGAACCATTGTGCTCCAGAGAGAAATGTCTGCTTCCCAGAACACAGATGAAGAATTACTAGTCAACAGATGAAAGAATGCTAAGAAAATTGCCAGACGGCAGCTTTTATCTGATTAATCTTCCTCTTGAATTTCAAGCCTCTTAATTACACTCTTCTTCTTACAAAAAGGATCGTTCTGAAATGAAACGTAAGGTCTAGTAGAGTACATAACCCACCATCTTCTCAGGTCGCTGGCCATGCAAATGAGGTGCCTATAAAGATCCAATCCCTGTCTCCACTAATTAGTTTTGTTTTGTTTTGTTTTTTTATATTTTATTTATTATTTTTAGAGAGTGGGGAAGGGAGAGAGGCAGAGAGAGACAGAGACAGAAATCAATGTATGGTTGCCTTTTTCACCTGCCTCTAGCTATGGACCTGGCTGGAGACCTGGCTTGCAACCTCATTATGTGCCCTGGCTGGGGAATCGAACCTGCAACTTTTGGGTTCGCAGGCCGGCACCTTATCCACTGAGCCACCAGCCAGGGCTTCCACTAATTAGTTTTGATGGTGATAGGCAGCATGAACACTTACTTTTCTGGTTCCAACTGAAAGCAGCTGGACAATTGAGACTTATATACCATCCTGAGCTAAGGAAAACAAAGGGATAGGTGGTTGAGGAAGTGAGAATAGGGTTTTTCATGGGCAGGTACCAGGAGAAAATGTTTGTTAAACATAGGTTGCCCTGCCATGCAAATAAGTCTCTCAGGTAAAAAAAAAAAAAGTTATTTTTTGTTATCCCTGGTACTTTCTAGTCCCCTTTCTAATAAAATTTCCTTTATAAAAAGATTTCCCACATAAACGGGAAAATTTATATTTTGTTTTAGGCTGTTAAGAGATAAGTCAAGTTTCCCTTCTGCTCAAAATAATCTTCATGCCAAAGTGGCATATTTTGAGATAACATGTTCTGAACCCACTTACTACTGAAAAAAATTAAACACACTCAAATTTGCCCTGCAGTGGGAGGCTCCAGGGTTAGTAAAAGCTGGAGGCCAGAAGCAGATCCTTTACTGTATAAAAATGTGATGGTCTAAGTTTGTAGTCACTTGATGGTATGCCTCAAAAATAATATTTCTAAAAATAGTGATTTGTCATTTATAGGAAGCTTTCTCCTCTATATGAACCTTTTTCTTTTTACTGTAACCGGGACCTTTATGTATATACAAAATAATAAACCCTTAACTAGCCACTCTAATGGAGGTTATTAGTATACAGCTACCCCAAGCCAGTGGCTAATCAAAAAAGGCCCTGAGCATTTGTTTTGGCAAGAATAGTGGACATAATGGCTGTATCTTTGAGAGACAAGCGGGCCCAGCTGCATCTGTTTAAGCTTGATTAAAACCTCTCCATCAAACATCAACTGTTCAAGTAGGGTCTAGAGGCATTTCCTCAAACAGTTCTTTGGCTATGATATTCTGGATGTGGTCGTTTGATCAGGAAAGTCAATTCCTAGCATTTTGGGTCCCCCTGCTGTGAAACCACAATGCTGAGAGTAAGCTAGCTGCACAGGACACCTGCTAATCATTTGCTGTTACATCTGTTTGCTCATAAGTTATCTCCATAACACAGTCTTTGCCACTGGAGTTTGAACTCATTTTTCATTCCTTGTGTTACTACGTTCTTGTAGCTTAGTTAAAAACACAAAAACAAAAAACTGCCCTGGCTGGTGGCTCTGTGTATAAGGCACTGGCCTGGGAACCCAAAGGTCACAGGTTCGATTCCCAGCCAGGGCACATAACCAGGTTGCAAGCCAAGTCTCCAGCCAGGTCCGTAGCTGAAGGCAGGTGAAAGGCAACCATACATTGTCTCTCTCCCTCTCTGCCTCTCTCCTTCCCCTCTTTCTAAAAATGATCAATAAAATCTTTATTAAAAAAAAAAAAAACTGAGACATTATTTCTTTTACTCTTTAAAGTGGTCAAGAGTAAACTCCGACAAGGGAAGTGCTTATCATTACAGCCTCTTTTAGCCCTGGAAGTTGCGCACATTTTCCCCTTAATTGTACTAGGGTCCTTCCCGGACCCTAGGACACGATTTCTTCATTTTAGTTCTAGCAAAGCTCTTGATACATAATCCAGCCCTGAAGGAAAAGCTGACAACATTACTGAAAAAATAATAACAACTGCAGAAAACAGATAATTCAAAAAGAATTACAGGCCAAATTTCCCCTCAGGATGACAAGTTAAGCTTCAGTAATTTCTAGAAGGATATTAATTCTTTATAGTTCAAACAGTTTGTTCTCTTGGAAAGGAAATAAATAATTTGAAATCAATGATTTCAAGTCTATACAACTGTTCAGACTCTACCATGTGTGGCAGAAACATAGAGATTTCTCAGTGACTAATTTGGTGACTAATTATAAATATTTCAATACCTTCAACAAGATGCCAAGATACACAGAGCATAAAGTCACCTCTATGTTATGAATGTTACTCTTGCTCAGGGCTACACTCATGCTCTGCCCAAGTAGAAACAGAAAGCTTATTTTGAGCTCTAGATTTTTGCCAGCTTCCTCTTTTCTTTCTTTCTTTCTTTCTTTCTTTCTTTCTTTCTTTCTTTCTTTCTTTCTCTCTTCTTCTTTTCTTTCAAAGAGCAAAGAAGATTTCTGGGACTGGGATTATGAGTTAAACAGGTTTTAGAGAACATAAGTAGAAATAATCCTCTATTGGTTAGTTACACCAACATACAAAGAATAGGAATCATGTTAGTCATCCAAGAACTTGATTAGATCTTATAACCTAATAAGACAGTAACTTCCTTGTTTTCTAATAATAAATTTGTTTCTCAAAAAGAAATAATCTGATTATTTGAATCCAATTTTAAGAAGACATTTTATATCTCTTTTTTTCATCTCAAAAGTAATTAGATGACTGCTATGAACATGTTGAGGCCTTGTAAGGCATAGCAGGCCAATGAATAGAATTTGGCTATTACTGGGTTGAACCATATAACATTACCTCATTTAGGTCAAAAAATTTTAAATACTAACCATTTCACATGGTTACTTCTTGTCAAATATGCTACATTCCTACTTTTTTTGTATAAGAGATACAGATAGGCATGGGCAGACCTGTCCAGTGCTGGGAGTGTAAGGAGGAGCAGAGGGGAGAGGCCACAGGAGGCCAGCATGACACTTGATGACAGATTCCGCCATGCCAGGGGCAAAGACGGGGCAGGAAAAGTCATTGCCCCAAGCTTGTGCAAGGCTGGCTAAGGGAAAAACCCTCCTACTCGCTTCTGGTACCCAGATGGAGGTGGGACCAGAGGACTCACCACATGTCCCTTAGAGATCGACACAGAGGCAGGGGAGGCACTGTGCCAGGGAAGACCTGTCAATCTAGCCTGGGGAAAAGACAAGATTGGGGAGAGGGGGTTCCCGGAGCCTGCAGAAGTTCGGGTCAACAGATTTAAATGGAGGGATGGGAGGAATGTTCTCTCTTCCTCTGGAACCCACCTGGCAGACGTGAGGGCCTGAGCGTTGGCCCGCTGTGTTGGCCCTGGAAGCTGCTTGGCGGATGGCAGCTGTGACAACGTCCATGCTGTCCAGGCGGGAGCCTGAAGCCGGACAGCCACACACTTTGCTACCTTTGGCTTCAACAGATATATAAGGATGAGTGGAAATTATGGGCCCTGTTTGGGGCTTTGGGCCTTTTCGAAACAGATAGGTTTTGTTTGTGTTTTGTGGGAGAGAAGTGCCTGGAGACAGGGAGTCCTTCATCCTCCTAAGTTGTGCAACATTTCAATAAAGGCCTCTTTCCTTCCCCACCAATATATGCCTTTGGAATTTGTCGAAGGGTGGCAGTGGGCAGCTGACCCCTACTTTTGTTTGGTAACGCAAGGGGCTAAAATATTGTGTTCTCTATTTATTTGTGGAATTTGGATAGGTCACAATTTTTTAAAGAAAATCATTGTGCTTTAGATCCCACCTCTACAAAGAACCTTCAATTTTGCAGTTTTCAAAACAATATATAACAAAGCTTTAAACTGATATGCTACATAAACTTAATATCTGTGTAGGTGACAACAACTAGTCAAAGAAAATCCCAGCTTGCAATTATCTTTGGTATATTGCATATTGAGAATTACTGGGAATAAACCAAACATTTGATCAGGAACTTCAGTTGTTTCTTTTAAGTTTAATTTTTTTTTTATTGCTGGATATATTTTTGAAAGATGTTATTCATTATTTTTAGAGAGAAGGGCAGAGAGGGAGGAAGAAAGGGAGAGAAACATCACTGTATGGTTGCCTTTCACCTGCCTATAGTTACGGTCCTGGCTGGAGACCCGGCTTGCAACCTGGTTATATGTCCTGCCTGGGAATCGACCCAATGACCTTTGGGTTTGCTGGCCAGCACCTTATCCACCGTGTCACCAGCCAGGGCTATTGCTGGATATTTTTCTCTGTTAGGGTAATTTCTTTAGAGTACATTTCTCAATTATTTATTGGTTACTTGTTAATACCTAAGAACAGTTATTTTATATCAAATTTGATTATTTCTTAACTTTATTGAAGTTAATATACATATTGAAAAATTCATATAACTGTCCAGCTAAATACACTTTCAGGAATTTGACATATCCAGGTGGTCATCACCGAGATTAAGAAACAGAATATTACCGGCATCCACCAAATAACTTTCCTGTCACCCACCCCCAGATACAGCTTTCATCCTGACTTGAAATAGCATAAATTGGTGTTGCATGTGTCTGAACATGATATAAATGGAATCACACACTATGTAGTCCTGTGTCTGACTTCTTTGGCCCAACATTATGTTTGTAAGAGTCTTCATACTTTTATGTGTAGTTACAATTTGTTCAGTAATGTCGTTACATAGTATTCTTTTATATAAATAGCCATAATTTCCTCATTCATTGTGTTGCTTGTAAGCATGTAGTTTTTGTGTGCAGGTATCCAGTACCCTATGATAGTTACTATTAGATGTATACCTAGAAGGAGAATTAATGTAATTCATAGAACGCGTGAATTTTTCAGCTTTAATAGATACTTCCAAACAGTTTTCTACAATTTTGTCCAATTTACAATCTTAGCAACAGTGTATTTGAGTTTCAGTATCAACATAGCCTTGTAACAATAACAGAGTTTTTTTGTCTTTACTCAATCCATTCTAGGGAGTCCATAGTGGCATCTCATAGAAGACTGGTAACTAATGATAAGTCCATTTTCATACATTTATTGGCATTTAAATGAACTCTTGTTTTTCTTTGTTCTGAAAACACCTTTATTCCCTTTTAATTTTAGCCTTTCTAGTGAATATATTATGGTATCACATACTAGTTTAATTTACATTTCAATAATAATTAAGTATAGTGAGCATTTTTATACTTTTTTGTCCATATGGATAATACGTTTTTAGAAAGTGTAGGTCTTTTGTCATTTTTTCTTATTATTCCTATTTATCTGCCATTTTTTATTGACTTGTAAGAGTTCATTTTATTCTGACTAAGAGCCTTTGTTAAGTATTGAGAATATTTTCTCCTCTGTCTTTACATCTCCATATCTTAATTTTTTGGATGAACAGAAGTTCTTGACTTAACCATAGTATAATAGATGAATTTTTTGGTTGGTGTTGTTTTGCCCAATTTATAAAATATTTTGCCTATTCCAATGCCATGAATATGAAAGAATATTTTTATTAAGTGAAATTTTGTTGAGGTACAGACGTGGATATTGTTAAGTCTATGCACAGAAGAAAGGAGGAGTCAGGTGAACCAGTTCAAAAACTTTATTGAAGGATGTCCAAATAGGTGGACTGAGTCCAAGCTGACAACAGCAACAAGGGAAGGGGTAGAGGGAGTTTAAGGGTGTGGAGTAGAACCCCAGTTGGAGTGAGTCACCCTGCTGGTCCTCCAAAGTCCAGATGTAGGTGAAACTGCAACACCCTCTGGTTAGGGATGGTTGCTGTGGGAAAAGAAAGTCCAGGAAATCTATGGCCCTTGTTTTTGGGAAATGCTGAAAGGGAGGGAAACCGGGTCTCAGCAGGTTGCTGATGGCTATGCCTCAGTTGCCTCCCATAATAGGGAACTTTGTGATTGGGTACAAGGCTGGCGATGGATACCCTCTTTGGTTCAGCATAGGGATTGGCTCAGGTCCCTCAGGTCCTGAGATATTGCAGGCCACAGTTCCCAAGAACCACTGACCATAGCCTGTTTTACAAGTGCTGACACAGGTGGCAGGTTTTAGGGCAGGCAACGTGGGGGCTGTAGCCCTAATGGATATGAAAAATAATACAGACTGATCTCTTCTCAATTTCCCCCAATTGTCGACTATTCTATAATATCACAAATACTATAATATCAAAAGTAGGATATTGATACATGATACCAGTTGATACAAGCCACTGGTCTTATTCAAACCTCTCCAGTTTACTAATACCCATGTGGTATGTATTAAGTGCTACACTCCTGTGTGGTTCAGCTGGCAGAGAGCCAAAAACCCACTAATTGCTCCTTATGTCTTCCCTTCTTATAATCAGTCAGTGACTAGGATGAAGGACAGTGCTATCCAAAGGATTTATTACATGGGAACAAAGATTATTTTCCTTTTGTTCACGCATGTGTGCTAGCAAAAAAGACTGTCCTTGCCCATTAAATATGATATTGGCTATGGATTTGTCATATATGGCCTTTATTAAGTTGAGGTATGTTCCCTCTATTCCTACTTTGCTGAGAGGTTTTATGATAAATGGGTGCTGAATTTTATCAAATGTTTTTCCTGCATCTACTGATACGATCATATGGTTTTCATCCTTCATTTTGTTTATGTGGTATATCACATTTATTGATTTGCTCATATACCAATCTTTCATCTCCATTGTAAATCCCACTTGATCATGGTGTATGATCTTTTTAATGTACTGATAGATTTAGTTTGTTAATATTTTGTTGAGAATTTTCACATCTATGTTTATCAGGGAAATTGGCCTATAACTTTCTTTCTTTATGGTGTCTATCTGGTTTTGGAATTAGGTTAATGTTGGCCTCATAAAATGAGCTTGGGTGTCTTCCTCCCTCTTGAATTTTTTGGAATAGTTTGGGAAGGAGGTGTTAGTTCTTTTGGAATGTTTGGTGAAATTCTCCTGTGAAGCCATTCAGTCCAAGGCTTTCATTTTTTGGGAGATTTTTAATTACTGCTTCATTTCACTAGCTGTAATCTGTCTATTTGGATGGAGTATCTGATTCTTCCTGATTTAGTTTTGGAAGAGTGTATGTTTCTAGGAATTTAACCGTTTCATCAGATTTTCCAATATTTCAACATATAGTCATTCATGATACTTTATTACAATACTTTGTATTTCTTTGGTGTCAATTGTTACTTCTCTTTCATTTCTGATTTTCTTATTTGGGTCCTTTTTTTTTCTTGATGAGTCTGGTTAAAGGTTTGTCTTTCAAAGAACAAGCTCTTGGATTCATTGATCTTTTGTATTGTTTTTTAAGACTTTTTTCTGTTTATATCTGCTCTGACTTTTATTATTTCTTTCCTTCTACTCTGGGCTTTGTTGAAGAATATTACACTAAGTGAAATAAGCCAGTCATGAAAAGACAAGTACCACATGATTTCACTCATATGTGGAATATAATGAACTGAACAAGAAAAATGGGAATAGACTCATATACACAAAGAGCAGGCTGACTGCTCAGAGGGAGGAGGAGGAATACTAGGCTCCTGGAGAGACTGAACAGAGAGAGAGAGAGAGAGAGAGAGAGAGAGAGAGAGAACTCACAGACATAGGCAAGAGTGTAGTGATTGTTGGGGAGAGGAATGAGTGGAGGTGGAAAAGGGTTCTATGCGGGGATAAATGATAATGGGAAAAAATAAAATTAAAAAAATGGAAAGTTAAAAAATAATAAATAATAAATAAATAAATAAAAAGGAAGGCTGTTGTTTTGGTGACTTTCCCTCATTTAAATGCTAAAAAACACGCCCTTGGGTGGAGAGTTAACATGCTAATGAGACATTCGAGTCACCTTGTGTGATTGCTAATAAACCCCACCTCTACATACTTAGATGTCACTTTCCTTTCCAAAGCCACTTTAAAATTGTCCCCAGCCTTTGTTCAGGGAGCAGCCCATTTCTCCTCCTCTCAGGGCTGGCTTTCTTGTACCCAAGAAGACCTTCTTTCTCTGTATCGGATTCCGGTGACTTCTTGATTTCTGTTCTGGAAGATCACAAGGACCCAGGGCACTGGTAACGTACCTACCTACCTTTGTCCCTCCCACTATAAAATTAATTAGTTATTTCATATGACTAAGCCTGTCTCTACTGTTTGTTTTCCCTTGGTTTTGACCATATCATGTTACCTGTCAACAAATTGTTGGGGGAAAACCCTTTAAATCTAAATTTGTGATTGATTCTGAAGAATTGACATATAGCCTTATTGAAATTCATTGGAGCCTTAATAGAAGAAAGTTAAATGGGCGAAGCACCTGCTCCCAGTGGTGGCTGGCAGAGAAGATTTCACAACCCTCCCAGGCCAGGGTCCCTTTTTATAAGAGGTTAATAGTAAAACCATATGGTGAGGAGTCAGGAAGGCCACCAGAAAGTACAATACATTCTTAAGTTAACAGATAACCTCAGGCAGTTATCATAGGCTGTACATTCATTAACCTCCTTCCTGGGGGCATTCTGGTTTTCTGTCAGCCCGGCCGGAGGCTATAGAGAGTTAAACATTTTCCAGACACCTTTGCTTCTGGAGCCATATTGCATCTAAAGTGAGTTCCCTTACACATATCTCCTAACTTTTTATTACATGTCAGCTGCTGTGTATAAAACAAGTGTAATGACCCACAGTGATATCTTCCACTGGAGAAGGTATTCCCTTTTTTTTTTTTTTTTTTATTTGGTAGGCAGATAAAGTGGCTGCTTACATCAATAGAATCAAGGGTTGACGTTGAGCTGAAACTTTGTTAAGGCTAACAAAATTACTTCAGGATTTTCCCTGTTCCCAGGCCATGATCCTTCAAAGCTTTATTTGTAGCCTGTTTTGCAGCTCTACTTTTCTGATGTTTTCAGCTTAGCTCTCTAGCGTATTCTCAAAGCAGCTTCAATATTTAGCATATGCAGTGGGAGAAAGATCAGTCATATTTCTGAGATCCCACGAGTTTCTAATTGTCACTCCAGCTCTGCATAAATAACAAACCTCTTCTGGTTTTTATGTTCCATAGCAAATGCCTTCTGTTCTGTTCTAGGCCTGGGGTGTCAGCCTCCAGAACTATTGATAATCGTTAAGTGCTTCTAGGTGAAGAATGTTTATCCTACCTTCAATTCACCATCCCCTTTAGGTCAGTGGTTCTCAAAATGTATTCTTGGACCGAGAGCAGCAACATCACCTGGAAACTTGCTAGAAATGCATTTTCAGACTACATCTCAGAAGTATTGAGTCAGAAACTGGGTTTGAGATTTAGCCATCTGTGTTTTAGTAAGCCCTAATGTGACTCTGATAGATTCTTGAGTTTCTCCAAGTTTCTGATTTAGTAGGTCTAAAGTGAGACCCCAAAATTCAAGCATCTAGCACATTATCAGATGCTGTTGTTATTGCTGGAGTGTAACCACACTTTGAGAACCATTGCAATGGGATTTCATGGTTCGTCCATTTGTTTTCAGACTCCCTCCCCTGAGGCAGTCACTGTTAGCTAGAAGGTATGAGACTTTATTCTGCCTCTGGAATTTAGGCTTCATTCTTTATCTTTTTGAGCAGCCTCCAAAATCAGCAATATTTTTTAGGAAAAAATCAGCATTTTGAAATTCTTCAACTTTCCAATTTGATCATTCTAGCCATATCCAATCGCTTCAAGTTGTTTAATTCTTGTTTTCTCAAATCTTCTTTTTGATAGTGTCCCCTGGAAGCCCAGTGTCCTTAGGGAAGAAGAGCTGTCCTGAGTCCTCAGCTCACCCTTAATGATTGTGCCTTCTGGGGTTTCTGTTGTCACTGCAATCTGCTACTTTAAACACATATAATTTTTACAATGTATTCTATTTTTCTAGCTGTTTTCAGCAGGAGTATTTATATGTCATGACCTAATATAAGTTTTCTAGAAGAGGGAGTCAATGTTGTTGATTTTAAACTTATTACTGAGTAGAATAATATGTTAAATTTATATGGCATAACATGTTTAAAATATGGAAAGGTATACATTGGAAAGGAAAGGAAATCTTTGGAACAGTACAAGTTAGTTTCTTCCAATACTACTATTGGTTTCTTATACATTCTCTTAGAGATACCTACCTTAATGATACATATATAGTATGCATGCATGCATACACATATATATGCATATGTGTGTATAGTTTTTTTCTACTGTATTTTTCATTTTCTGTATTTTGCTTTCTGTATTGAGCAATAATATATCTTGCAGAAGTTGCTATTCCAATGTCTCATTCTTTTTAATAGCTACACAGCTTTTTTATATTTATAGAATCCAGTTCATTAACCAAATGAATATTTAGGTAGCTTCACTTGGTTTTAATTACACACAATGAATAAATACCTTTCTAAAATGTCATTTTGAACTTGTGTAAATATAGATAGAATTCCTGGGCATGGGCATACATAATTTTTTGTATGATTATTGACATATAATACAGATGCCATAAAAATCACCAGTTGTAGGTGGTTTTAGTCATCTGATAGAAGTGTGCAGCCATCATTAGAACTCAGTCAAAGTTTTCTATGATCCCATTTTCTGAGTCCATTTGTCATCAATCTGCAGTCCTATTCCCATAGCCCTAGGCAACTTCTGATCTATTTCAGATCTCTATAAATTTGCCTTTTGTGGCAAATTCAATATAAATGAAATTATATACCATGTAGTAATTTTTGCCTGGCTTGTTTCTCACTCAGCAAAACGTCATTGAGGTTTATCCATGGTTTAGCATGTACCAGCTGTTTGTTGCTTTTTTCCCTAAATCATGTTCTATTTTATGGTTATATTACATTTTGTTTTTCTACTTATCAGTTTGCAGGCATTTGTACTGTTATTATGAATATTATCATACAGTCTCTCTGTGGTTATCTTTTCCCTGGTCAACTCTCTCTTGGTTTTACTGTTGCTTTTATCCCGCTCTCCAGGCTGCAATTTTAGGACTGTGTTATCATTTTAGTTTAGATTTACTACCTATGAGGACTTTGGGGAAATGACAGATCTATGACAGTGCAGTGGGCAGTTTGCATGGACTCAAGATTGCTGTGGTTAAATAAGGTAAATTTAAGCTTTTACAGATGTAGTCAACAAAGGCTGTGAAAGAGAAAGACAGGGTATGATTGATGGTAGCAATTATTCTTACTGTTTATGTTTTAGATTCAAAATTTTATAATTGTTATAGCAATCTCATGATACTGGTTAATTATCACTTTTTAAAATGATGAAACTAAGAATCATACTTATTAATAATTTGCTGAAGATCTCTTTTTAAAATTTTTATTTATTATTTTTAGAGAGAGGGGAAGGGAGAGAGGCAGAGGGAGAGAGATTCAATGTATGGTTACCTTTCACCTGCCTCCAGCTACAGACCTGGCTGGAGACCTGGCTTGCAACCTGGTTATGTGCCCTGGCTGGGAATTGAACCAGCAACCTTTGGGTTCACAAGCCGTTGCCCTATTCACTGTGCCACCAGCCAGGGGCCTGCTAAAGATATCATAACAAAGACTTCAGAAAGTCAGGATCTAACACCAGTTCTGTACATTGTCAAAGTTTTGAAAGTATTCTCAGGACTGTCATTCATTCATGAGAAAATCAGATTAATAAATTACAGTATATCTTCAGTTGTAATATTTCTGCTGTTCAAAAAATATTGTTAAATCAATGAATGCCCAATTGCCTGAACAATAGCAAAAAAATTAGGTAGGACCTTGGGTCAAAATTATTACACAGAATTTGTTATATAGTGTGTCAACTTAATATACCTTTACAGCTACAAAATTCTAGAAAGATGTATAATAATCTCACTTACAAATGAGAAAATTCACCTCCTTGGATAATAAGATCAGAATAGGACTACACATAACCTAGAGTGGAGCTGAAATACCAGAAACTGGAGTACTGAGAACTCAGTTAACCACTGTCACAACGCCCTGTCTCTGATAACAACTTCTTTTATGAGTACCTCCATGAGCTCCAATTATATTTGAAAGATAGTTTGACAAGAAAATTTTAGTTTAACGTAGATTGAGAAATGTTTCAGCATTTAACATATTTGGCCAGAAATTCTAGATATCTTAAGTATTTTATTTCTCTAGCAGTTTTTTTTGCGTAAGTCAACAAAACCCCTTTTTCTATAAATTAAAGTGAGAAAGTTCTGCTTCAGCATAGGCTGGTACACTTGGGCTCTTGTTAAGAAAGTCCTTGCAGGGGATGGAAAGGGACTCAGGCTGCATCTTGAGGACTTAATGAAGTGCCAAGTTATCTCATTATAGTGTTTGAACCACTGAGAAATGTGAGTTCTTATTAGACCTTGAGCATTGATCATGTTTTGTTTTGTTCTGTTTCTTTCTTTTGCTTTTCTTCTTCTTCTTCTTTTTAAACCAGGGATGTCAAGAGATTCATTTGTGATGGCATTGAAACAATCATTTGAAACTGAAAACACTGGTGTTTTTCTCTTACAAATGAGCAATCGCAGACCTTTTTTTTTCTCCTTTGGCTCTTCTTTTGAAATAAGCAGTGATTTAGGGACAGCCGAGGCCACAGATTCCAGAAGTCTGCCTAACGGGTCATTTGTTTCCAGCTTTTGAAACACCGAGAGACAATCACAATGATTGCAGCTCTCACATGACAGGCTTTTTGTTCTTGTGCGGTAATAATGTGGGCATGCATTAGTCATCTTCGCCAGCTGATATCTTCCTTGGCACAGCAGTCTTGCTATCATTTTAATTAACAAGAAAGCCATTAGCAGCTCCTCTTCCTCCTGACAAGTCCAGGAGAGAGTAACACAAACTAAAACTCTTACGGATATCACCATGAACAACAACAAAAACGAACAAAAATGAATAAAGTAACTGTGGGGGCAAGCATGATTTGAAAGTAAAAAAGAAAGGTCAAAAGCAGAGCATATTTGGTTCTTCAGATAATACAGTTTAATGAGGGGAAGGAGACAAGGTTAATTTCAATGAGATTCCCCACCCCCACCCCAGGGCAAACAAACAGTTTTTGAAGTTTAGATTTTTTATGTATTGGGAGATGGATATTTTAGCAACTTCAACTCCATGAGAAGCATTCTTTGAGAAATCATTCTCTCTTTCATCATTAATACTCTTTGAGTTCAGAGGCCAAATGAGGGGGGTGGTCCCCAAGTTTAAAGTAATTAAGAAATCCAAAGAATATTGAAGAAAATCTTTCCATTTTCAGAATTTTATGTAAGAAGACTGTTAGAGTTCTCCCAATTTTATCCTCAGGATTTTAAGCGAAAGCCACGGATTCCCCTAGCCAATGAAATTTATCTTTTTTCTCTTTCCCTTTAGTGTTGTTGGTAGGTTTTATATTAATTTAGGCACTTTAAACTTTTCTTATATTGTGCTCAATGGCATAAATTGGCAATGAATAAATGAATCAATCATCATCAAATATTTCTTGACAGACACTGATAGTAAAGGAAAATATGGGCTTTCAAGTCAAAACCTTGGGTTGAAGCCCCACCTTGCTATTGTCAGCTTAACTCTCATTAAGTTCCTCATCTGTACAATTGTGATGAGGAGTAAGAAGTTTACCTATGGCCTTGTTAAAATTGTATACAGTGTAAGGAGATGTTTTAAATATAACATTAAGCTATTAGGATCTATGATGCATATTATACATTGTAAGGTACTTATAATGGTTGATTTTTACATGTCAACTTGGCTAAGCAATGGTGTCCAGTTGTTTGATCAGACGTTATCCTAAATGTTGCTGTGTAGGTATACTGTAGATGTGGCTCACATTTACAATCAATAGAATTTAAGCAAAGCAGATTACCTTCTATTATATCAGTGGGTCTCATCCAATCAGACGAAGGCCTTAAGAACAAAGACTGAAGTTTCCTAGACAAGAAGGAATTCTGCCTCAAGGCTATAAAATAAATACCTTGCCTGAATTTCCAACTTGCCTCAGAACTTACACTACAGGTTTTATATCTACTGCACCCCGCAATCATGTCAACAAATTCCCTATCTGTCTATCTATCTATGACTACTGTCCAAGAAAGTCCAGACATCTTCCCTCAGGATATATTTAAAAATAACAAAACCAAACCTGTGGTCATCAACACTATTTACCTTCAGGCCATATAAAGAGAGATGGGGACATCACAAGAATTAACTGAAGAAGTTAAAGGTGTATGCATCTCATAGTTTAATTATATCATCTCTCTTAGAAGAATGCCATGAAATCTTGTTTATATCTCTATTGTTTAAGGTGGGGAAATTCAGTCTTATAACGATTAAGTGACTTCCCCAAGGTCCCAAAGTTGCAGAGCTGGGACTGTATCTGGTCTAATGTCTAATCTAGTCTAAGCACATTTTCCAGATGCACGTGGGTTAATCACGTCATAGCAATACCCTGGAATAATGGAGTATATTGGGAAAAAGGGTCATTCCCATCTATGTTCTTCAGTATTTTTGCCAGAAGCTCAGAGCAACTGTGATATTACTCATTGCCTATTTCAAGGACATATTAGGAATGATCAGGATTTTTAATAACAACAGCTGTTCATTAAACTCCTTGTGTTAGATGCTCTAAATGCATTATCTCATCTAACCACATTAACATACTAATGCTAAATTACTGGGGGAGTTACTTCTTGACTTAACCTTTCCACTTCCCCTCCCTCATCTGCAATCAAATACCTCAGGTACATAATGGGAGAAGAATATGTTTTGAATATATTCATGAAGGATTAATTAAGTAATAGCTACAAAATTGACAGGCAGTATATATTGACTTTCACCCTACTATTCGATCCATCAAATATCCCTCTACTTTTAAGTACCCAGCAAATATTTGCTGGAAGAATTATAAATGAGCCATGAATTACAAAAAGAAATCTATTTTAAGGATTGCCCAGAGGAAATTGACATCATTTTCATTTTCAATGTCAGAAGATCATATATTTTTTGAGTTGGTTTTATCCCTCTCTGCTAATCTTAGTACAGTAGTCCCTCCTTATTCCTGGTTTCACTTTTCATGGTTTCTTTCACCCACAGTCAACGACAGTCCAAAAATATTAAATGGAAGATTTCAGAAGGAAATAATGCCTGAGTTTTCAATTGTGTACTGCTCTGAGTAACCCAATGAAATCTCTCACTGGCCAGCTCTTTCCCACTTGGGACTCATCCCTTTGTCCAGCATCTCCATACTGCTCAACCTTATGCTCCTCAAACTTAAGTCATTTAGCAACAAGCTTGGTGACCAGCCCAACTGTCACACGATTGCAGTGCTTGTGTTCAAATAACTCTTATTTTACTTAATCATGTCTCCATAGCACAAGACTGGGGACACTGGCTATTGAGAGATGTGTGCCAGAGAGGAGCTACAAAGTGCTTCCTTTAAGTGAAAAGGTGAGTACAGTGCAAGACATTTTGAAAGAACTGTTACATAACTTTTATTAAAGTACAGTGTTATAATTATACTATTTTATTATTAATTATTGTTAATTTCCTACTATACCTAACATATAAATTAAAATGTATTATAGATAGATGAGGAGGAGGATAGATAGATAGACAGATAGGGTTTGGTATTATGTTTTAGGTATCTATTGAGGGACTGGAAACACATTTCCCTGAGATAAAGGGGCAAAGGGGGACTACTATAGCTAAAATTTAAATAACATAATTATCAAAGGTACCATGACATTCTATGACTCTGTATTCTTCCTCTGGAAATGTAGGTACGTATTTTATTGGAAAAGAGTATTATTATTATGGATGAAATTGAACACACTCTTGTATTAGCTTTTGCTAATCCCAAAGCTCTTCCCTATGTTTGTCTTAGTTTTTCTTCAAGTGATTTAAGCCATGTCACTTTCTTGCTCTTCCTTAAATTGAAGACATCTTGGTAAGAATAATTCCTTTTCTCTAATTCAAACTCAACTATTTTTTACCTAGGCTAAGTTCAACTCTAAGGAATAGAAATTTAATTCTGGCTTCTACAATGAAGAAATTCATTATTTCATGAAAAAGGCAGTCCAGCCAGAGGACAGACTTCAACTTTGGTTGATTTTATTTTTAGGTTTTCTTTTGTGGGGAGGGGATGCCCCTTGATTTGCTAGCCATAGCCCAGACTTAAACCTAAACCATGATTTCCTTCTGGTAGTCAGAATTGAAGCCACAGACGACAGTGTGTGTAACATCTTTATGACGCTCTCCATGCCTTTGCCTCTCTGACCTCCTTTCTCTCAATCCTCCTTCCTGTCCTGTTGCTGGTATACTTTATGCCTTTGCTCAGAGCCTTTTACTGTGCTTCCTCCGCCTATAACAGTCTATGCTCATACCACATCGCCACTTGGCTATGTCCATCCTATCCTTGAAGTCTGCACAAATTTCACAGATTTATTTTGATCACTTTACTTCATTAGGCAGCCTACCTCTGAGCACTCTCAATCCCACTCTCCTCCCCTTTTATTTTACGTGGGAAATATCCCCTTCTAACCTGTTGCATAGTTTATTCATTGTAGCAAATGATTATTGTTTCTTTCCTCTGATAGAGTATAAACTTCACAACTTTAAAATTTTTGGTAGATTTATTATAACCCAAGCCCCTAGAGTAACTCTTAGGAAAAAGTGAGTACTTAATTATATATTAAAGTGAATATTGTTGAATGAATTATAATAACACAGGAGGAAAAAGAATTGGCTTCTCTTGTTCTGAGTGAAGGAACAATGAAGGTTTTTAGAACAAGGATCTATGTTATAAGAAATCTTCTATCTCAGAAAGGACAAACAAAACTACTCAATCTCATAGGCTAAAATGATCACATGCTCTTTCCTGAACTATTCCCAGCCAAGAGAGAGAGAGAGAGAGAGAGAGAGAGAGAGAGAAAGAGAGAGATTACTGAGATTGGTTGAAATAAACATGAACTTCTCTAGTTGAGGATGGGTTGAACTCATTTAACCTAAGTCACAGGGGCTTTGTGAGAAGAGATGAATCCCTGTACAAAATTAGCTTTCTAGGAAAAAGAAGAAAATCAATACCATTTAGGCAAACAACTTTGTCCACTATGCTTCCCATAGGGATACTTAATATTTCTCTTATTTTTTATTCATGTTATAGTCAATAAACAGACAAGGAAGACTTTGTTCAACACTTGCAACAAGGGAGAGACTGAACTCAATTCTGCTGAGGCAAAATGCTGGAGAGTTTTTAGCACTGGGGAGAGTTAGTGAAAACTATTACAGCACATTTAGTGGGATGGTTGGTCAATGTGATTCAGCCATCTGTGTTTGCTAGTTGTTGCTCACCCAGCTCCTACTTTCTCTGTGAAAGACTAGGAGATAAGGGGTCCTGTAGAGAGATGGGTGCCAAGACCTTGAGAAAGATATTGCTAAATTATAGAAGATTTAAATCTCAAAGGGACAAAGAAAGAATTTACAATTGCAAGATCTTTTAAGTAAATGCTCTAAGAAAAAGGAGGACAGAGGCCTATTGTCAGGAAGAAGGATGTGTAGAGTCAAGATGAGGGAAACATTACAGCCATCTTGTCAATTCCAATGTGCAGCTATTTGAGACACCCCTACTCCTTTGTCTTCCCCAAACCTTTGCATTTAGTTGCTGAGTCATCTTAACTTTGTCCTCTGTAGTTAAAACGAGATATTTCTAGTCTGATTCCTTCTTGCCACCCATTATGCCTGGGCTCCTGAAACTCCAAATGAACCTTCCCAGCTTCGTTATTTTCCCACTGTACTAAAACTAAAACTTACTAAAAAAAAAAAAAAAAAAAAAAAGATCTTACTGAAATACAAATCTCTATATAATTTTCCTACATAAAATTCTCATGGTTGATGAGGATCTTATGAACCAAGGTTTGCCTTCCATTTAATGTTTCTTTCCCAAAGGATTGAAGAATCACTATGACCTTGATGTTCATACCCACTTCCAGCTTCTTCAGGACATCTGCCCAGATCTTTTCCAAACTCTCATAACATGTCTCATTAATTGGCAGTGATTAATGTCTGCCTTGCATTGTCTTTCTGATGTAAGTGTTTGACTTTTCTCTAAGTTATGAAATCCTATATGCTTGGTATCCCATCCCCACATTCTTTGCCTGTTTTTAGTGCATTATTAGGAAATTGAACTTACAATTCATTCTATGAATGTGTTTATTCTGTAAATAATAACAGAGGGTGTTCTTATAAACTAGTTTTTATCTATTTTATTTTGAATTAAAAATAAGAGAAAGCAGCTGATCATGGGTCTAACTATGGTTCTGATTATACATATTTGGCTAAAAGGGTATTTCTAGTCTTTAGACATTTCCAGACAACCCATTGATGCTTACCACATATCCAGCTCTGCTGCTTTATAAGGAGTTAATGGACTCACAACTATAAATGGTTCGCCAGAGGAAAGCAGTTTTATATATCTGAGAGTTTTAGAGTTATGTTAGGAGGCTTATACTTTTACTCTCAGATTGGCATTGAACTTGAAATTTTGCTTTTTCCAACCTCTAAGAAGAGCTGACCTGAGTCAGAAAGGTAATTGCTCTAGAATGTGCTGAAGGAGGATCACCTTTTCAGCTTTTATCTCTGAGTTCACTGGTGCTAATTATATTGTGCTGTCAAAAAAAAAATGCCCTTTTCTTCTGCCAACCTGGGCAAGACTGACATGCTTTTTGGCTTGGGCTCACAATAGACTTTGTAACAAAACTTATTCATCACTCTTGAAATGAATCAGACATGGTTTGTAATGAAATGTTTGTATTCTTCCTCCTTGCGTTCACCACTTCCATGACAATAATTTTTTCCCCTGCACATTGTAGCATTTTTCTCTTTAAGCTAATAATGTCTACTTTCAGTATTTTAAGAACTCTGCAGGTTCAAATTGCACCAAATCCTCCTCCCTCTTGTTTTTGAACTGCTCTGATCTTTCATGTAGAATGGAGGAGGGTAAATCCTGTGCTCATTTTACTATACTTATTTTTTTGGATTGTCATCAAAATGGAAAAAAAAAAAAAAGCTCATATACCATATCTAGAACCCTGAAGTCAGGTCCTTAGATCTAATTTTTTTTCTTTTTTTAAATACTGAGTTTCACCATGTTGAAATAGTTCATTACTGCTCTTTTCCCACTGAATTCATTTTGGTACTGTTTTGACAAATATCTTAAAGCAAATATTCTTCTTGCTCTTGAGAACTCTGTCTTGCTGGCACATCAACTTCTGAATCAAAGTAGGTGTGAGGGCACAAAGCAAGCCAATGTGCCCAGATGGTATGGAGGTCAAGTGGAAAAAATACGACATTTCTCTGAGGTGACAGTTGTAAGTCGTGTGAAAACACCAGTTATAATACCTTGCTAATAGTCAGTTCTGTATCATTCATGTGTACGCAGTAGCTATCCAGGAACATTGTCCTTTAGAAAGCTAACAACAGGAAATAATGCATGACACAATGTTGGAACTTCTTATAATGACACTGGAACTACAAGCCAGGGATAGTTGGCAAAAGAGACTATGTAAAAGGGTAAAAATAGTAGACCTAAATCACTGAGTTCTGTGAAGGCATATTGTACATTGTTTTCATTACTGGACAAATAACATTGTACTCATTATTAAGCCAGGATTCTTAAGGCAGCTGCCAAATTGACTTATTGAATTGCTGATATAAAAATGGGCCATTTATAATTAATTGTCCCTAAAGCAATTCTTTAAAAAAATCAACACATTTTCTTGGATTTATTAACTGAATTGTATAAAGCCTATCACTATTTTCATTTGCTAAGAATCTATAAGGTGGGTGGGTGGGGAGGGGGACAGAGGGGAGAAAAAAGGGGATGGATATAATACAACAACAATAAAATTTAAAAAAAGAATCTATAAGAACTGGATATAAAACACATTTTGCTAGAAATGGGACTCAAATATTAGTATCAAATTACTGACATTTTAAAAATTTTAATTCTTATCCAGGAACTCCATTAGAGCTTCCCAGAATCATTGAAAATTTACATGCTTGCATTAGCCCCTTCCTGCTGGCTCCAGGCCCTTTGGGGTCATGTGCTCTGGGCGGCTCTGCCTGTTGGACTCAACATCACACGTGTGCAGTGAAGCATCACAAACTTGCTTCAGTTTCAGAGCAGGATGAAGCTCTCAAGCTTACTTTTGGGAGCCATCTATGTATATTTTTGTTAAAATAGGTGCTTGTCCATCACCACAAATTATTCACCATGGGGGATGGAGGAAAATATATCTCACCAAATGTAACTGAAACACAAATTAGGACAAAGTCATGTGAGGCATGAAAGGAACTGTGGCTTTCCATAGGGTATGATAAGGGACAGGTAGAGGTTCCAGGATTCTAGTCCAGGAACTAGAATCCACAGAGGAAACTTGATGAACAAAATATTTTTACCATTAAGTATGACTGTGAAAATGAATATTTTTACTAGACAGTTCAGTTATCAACCCTACAGCCTTAAAGAAAACCTCATTACCACATCATAGTCACTTTTCATCTAACTGTATTTAGACCTAGAGATTTTGTAACATGTTCAAAAATCCTGAAAAAAAACAAACAAACAAACGACTCAATACAATAATCATAGTGGCATCCCTGGTGTGTGACTTTTTATTTAGTCTTTCCATGGAGGTATGTTAAGGGTTCAAGACTATAATGAAAGAGAAGTACTTTATCCTTTAAGAGACCTTTGAGAAGGTGCTCATGTGCTCAATTTTAAACTAGCCTTTTGTTCAGTGAGCACATATTAAATTTATTTAAAAGTGTTTCATTATTATAAGAGAGAGGGAGACACACACACACAGAGAGAGAGAGAGAGAGAGAGAGAGAGAGAGAGAGAGAGAGAGAGATTGCTAGTCCAGGTGTTTCTTCTTAGAAGACTTGGGAACAAGCAGTAAGCTTACACAGTGTCATATACAAAATAATAGTCTTTTTTTTTTTAAGATTTTATTTATTGTTTTTCAGAGAGAGGGGAAGGGAGAGAGAAAGAGAGGGAGAGAGACATCAATGTATGGTTGCCTTTCACCTGCCTCCAGCTATGGACCTGGCTGGAGACCTGGCTTGCAACCTAGTTATGTGCCCTGGCTGGGAACTGAACCAGCAACCTTTGGGTTCATAGGCCAGCACCTTATGCACTAAGCCAGCAGCCAGGGCCCAAAATAATACTCTTAAAGTCAGGATAACCAGCAAACTTCTCACATGGTCCCAATCACCTGTTATTGTTTGGCATTTGGACAGCTTGTGAGAGCACACAGAATGAAAATGGGCATTGTCACTGGACAGATGTAAGTTTTCATTTTAATCCCACATTTTACTGGCTGTGCACTTTTGGGAAAATTGTTTAATCTCTTTGAATCAATTTCTTATGCTGAAAAGTGAAGTCAAAACTTTTCAGTTTTGTATGCATATATGTGGATGTAGATGTAGCACTAGCTTTAGGAATGATGAGCAGTTTACACAAAATCTTGTTTAATGTTCAGAGTAATCCTTGAGGTAGCTAATCCTGTAGTGATTACATCCCATTTTACAAAGAAAGAAACCAAATTCAGAGAATAAAGATCTTGCCATAAATCAGTGAATAAGTAATTATTGAATCTGAGATCTGTATATAACGCCCTCACAATCTACATACTTCTGTTCTATGATGTATGTTTGGGCTATATAACTCCTAGTGCAAAGAAATTTAAATGGCCTCTGTCTTTAACTACATAAAGGGATTAAGACCCCTTGGATTTAAGTTCCATGGATCATAATGCAAATGCTCAGTCTTTGGAGCCAAAAAATAGTACTATTTCTAGCAAAAAAAACCCTCTAGCAACATAAGAGGATCTATGGGACTGAGAAGGTCTTATGTCAGGGTATGCCAATTATGCAAGGTTGTCAGTTAAGCACAAAAGAAAAAGAGATGATGTTTCACAGACAGATGCAGTGGTGGCTGGTAAAGAACCCATGTTACCATTGTTTCCCACTTTCCTTGTGAGATTCTTTGCCCAAAATCTTATTTGATCTTTAAAGTCACCTTATTCGATTGAAATAAAATTATTCCATTTTAGCGATGAGAAAACCTAGACTTAAAAGGTAACTTCCCCAAGGTTAAACGAGTTGTCAGTAATGGGAGTAGGCTCTTTTTAAGTCATCTTATTGCACTAAATAAGAATTCTAGGTTATATCTGCACAGAGCTAGGTCTAGTCTTTGCCAGGAGTACCAGGGCCCAGATTTCAGAAGGGCAGGGCAATAGCCATTCATTTTCTCAAGCCACTTTCATTACCTAGCAAGGAAATCGCTAGTCACTTTGCTCTTCAATCACCTTTATGGTTCTAGCCATGGGTTTGTCTAACTACTCTTAAATCTAGTTTTACTTGTGTATTTTTCTCGATGATAGAACATTCCAAATTTTTACTACCATCATGAAAAGAAGTGTTTTATCTTTGGTTCCAAAAACCGTTTCGAGGTGCTGGTATGGAGTTAGGGGTGGCAAACAGGTCAAGAAAATTATAATGAAATTTAGGAGACAATGAGGTTTTTCCGTTTTATTACTCAGGATGATAACATTAACATAAGAATTTGAGTTAGTTCCCCAAGCCCAATTCCTCCCCAGGTGCTGTGGAGAATATCAAATGGTACCTGCACCCACATTGGAGAGAAAGCCTGAGAATAGGAAGCTCAGTCTTTCATAAGGGGCAGTAACGATGTCTGACCCTTGCTTGAGATGAAGACATTATCTACTCTATACTGGGCATTGAGAAAGCTTACATGAGTGACACTGTATCTTCCAAGGCTGTTTGCCATGCAAACATCCCAGAAAAGATAGGAACAGAAGCAGTCAGTGTTTCTGCCATCATGATGTTCAAAAGCTTGAGAAACTCATAAAAATGTATACCGCAATAGTGACTAAAAAAATACATACCCCTTCCCTTTTGGTCCTTTTCCTGTCTGACTTTATAAACAAATATAAAATCAAATATATACAGTTGACCCTTGAACAGCACAGGCTTGAATTGTGTAGGTCTACTTATATACTAATTTTTTCAGTGCATACAGCACTATAAGTGTATTTTCTCTTATGACTTTAAATAACATTTTCTTTTCTCTAGCTTACTTTATTGCAAGAATACAACATATAATACATATAACATACAAAATATGTTGACTATTTATATTATTGGTAGAGCTTCCAGTTGACAGTAAGTTATCAGTAGTTGGGTTTTTGAGGAGTCAAAAGTTACACATTGGTTTTGTACTCTGCAGGGTGTTGGTGCCAACAATCCCTACACTGTTCCAGGATCAACAGTAGTTATAAATTGTGATAAAAATTGAGAAAGAAAAAGAACAGTGTGCTATTAGATTGAGGAGACTCAGGAAAGCCTATCTGAGGAAGGAACTCTTAACCTGAGATACAAAATGGAGGTAGGCCAGCAAAGTGGAGGAAGGAGCATTTTGTACATGTCCCTGAAGGTCTAGAATTCAGAGGTTATTACAACAGCCAATAGGATTAGAACACATGGGACACAAGCTGATGGTAGGAGATGACCATATTTAGATATGCATGATACATGGACATGGACTAAAGGGGGCATAGCTGGAGGGAATGGGAGCACCAGTGAAGGTGGACAAAGGGTGAAAAATTGGGGCAACTGTAATAGTAAAATCAATAAAATATATTTAAAAAATAAATATTAATAAAAAGGGTTGGAGAAGTCCAGGCATCTGATTTATACTTTTAAAGATGGTTATGCTATATGTGGAATGCTCAGGAGAAGAAAATGATGGACGTAAACCAAACAGGAAGCTCCTAGATGCTTGTCGTTTGGCAAGGATGATTGCAGTAGAGATGGAGAGAAATGAGGCTCATGGCTGTCTTCCTGCTTTCACCTCCTATTTTTAGGCTTTTCAAAAGGGTGAGTCTGTTTTCACTTTTCTGGTATCTTCCCAATTTTATGGGTAACAGAAGTAGTATACGCACTAGGAGGAAGGCCAAGTCTCACTAACAGGTGGGATCTGCAATCTCATAATTATTAAACCCTACTATTGGCAAATAGCCCCAGGTTAAGTCCAATTTGTATAGATTTTTGGCTTGCTTCCTGGTGGCCAAAACTATTTTAGATCTATAAATCTCATTAAGTAAATGAATTTATACATAGAGAATACATATAAATGAAGGCATGAAAGATTTATGATTAGCATCTTCTTGTGAAAATGCCAGGGAACAGGATGGATCCCCACCCCCAAATATGGTTCCACTATTAAGACTGATGACATCACACTCACATTATGAGTGTTTTGAAAGACTTATTATTCACATAATGAAGTTTTCTGGGTGAAGCAGGGCAGTCCTTGAGAGAAAAGCAAAGGGAGACCTGGCTTGGGGTTTTTATATGGTTAAGGGGTGGAACTGGAATGAAGGTTCTCATGAATTTCCTGCTGGCACCAAAGGAAGAAATACTGGGACTTCACAGCTTGTCAGATGAGGAGCAGACAAAAAAGAAACAGGGGAAAGAGAGGTGAGACTTAAAAAATTAACAGCAGTCAAAAATTTTAAAAATAGAGTTGGACTTTTTATGACAGTTGTTTACTAGAATGAAATTTGAAAGAAAGCAGGAAAGTGATGTGTGCTTCATGTGGAATGGGAGTGTTCACTAATTATACATTCAATGTAGAGTTTTTTTTTTTGACATTTCTGGTTAATAAAGTTTACACAGATAAAATATCTCTCAGTGTCTTCACAATAAATAACCATCTTGCATAATAAAGTTCATTTTGCTAGCTAGAAATTAATCTATAAATAACAAAGTTAGGACCACTAATTCCTGCAAAAAAAATTATATTTGTATTCAGTTAGGGGCCCTCATTACATGTCATTATCTTATTGCAGGCAGTAAGGAAGATTGAAAGGACTTTAAACATGAGCACCAGCATATTGTACTCAAGAATTTGAGCCAGAGGTTAAAAAACAAACAAATAAACAAACAAAACAAACTTCAGTGACATCTCTTTCCCAAAGCTTAATAATCAAAGTGGGTACATTTAAATAGTTTATCTTTGTCTGGGCAGTAAACAGGTTTGGCAAGACTGGAACAAATAGATATGATAGAACTGGATGTTTCTATCATAATCAACTTAATAAAAGAAAAAAATGTGGAAAATGCTCAGAAAAAAAAAGATATAAAATCTTGAAGGAAAAATAAAAAATATTTTTAGAAATGGAACATATGCTCAATTACAGTCTGATAATAGACACAGACTAATTAGATGGAATTTTCTCTTTAACATATTTACATATTTGAAAAATAAGACCTTTATTTTTTTTCCAATATGAGAATGTAATGGGAGTTTATACTCTTCCAGCAATGGGCCCATCACAACCTGTGATTATTCAAGAGCTGATTATCTAGGTTGGGGGCTATTCACTCCCATTGCTGCTCTCTCTCTCTTCCCTTTTGCTTCTTGCCTTTTGGCTGCTTCCTTGCTCATTAGCATTTACTCAGTAGCAAGTGTCTAAAAACAGAATAATAAAGGAAATGAAATTCAAATGAGTCTGTTGGCTACCTTCTAAGCTTATCAGCTAAAAAGAATAATTAGGGTATAGATGGTTAGACAGATCTGCTAAAATGACTTTACTCTTCTCCACTATTATCCCTCAATCACTGTAGATAATCAAGAACTAGCTTCATGTAACTGAGCAAAGACTGTTTTTTCTGTATTCTATTGAGCATTCTATGGAGTTACAGATACTGCTTTCAGTGATTGCCTAACTTTGGAAGTAACAAAAACATAAGTGCATAATTACAAAACCTATCAGGTATTAGACAAAGAACAAATAGAGTAAGCATAGTAAATTGAATAAAAATATACATTAAATAGCATTCAACTACCTTTGTTAGAAAAATAAAATCTGCACATGGTAAAAATTAAAATGTTACAGAAAGGCATCAAATGACTATCAGGGAGGCCCTTTCCTCACTCTCGACCTACATAAGAAAATATTTGCCCTGTGAACAAATTCTGATTTTGTTTTCACCTTTTCTCACTCTGCTTCTAAAAAAATAGCCCTGGCTGGTGGCTCAGTGGATTGGCACCAGCCTGTGAACCCAAAGGTCACTGATTCGATTCCCAGTCAGGGCACATAACCAGGTTGCAAGCCAGGTCTCCAGCCAGGTCCATTGCTGGAGGCAGGTGAAAGGCAATCATACATTGATATTTCTTTCCCTTTCTTCTTTCCTTCCTGTACTTCTCACTAAAAATAATAAATAATACCTTTTTTTAAAGATTTTATTTCATTATTTTTAGAAAGAGGGGAAGGGAGAGAGGCAGAGAGGGAGAGAGACATCAATGTATGGTTGCTTTTCACCTGCCTCCAGCCACAGACCTGACTGGAGGCCTGGTTTGCAACCTGATTATGTGCCCTGGCTGGGGAATCGAACCTGCGACCTTTGGGTTCACAGGCCGGCGCCTTATCAACTGTGCTACCAGCCAGGGCCAATAAATAAAGTCTTAAAAAAAAAAAAAAAAAAAAAAAAGGAAAAAAAGAAAGAAATACTATGCTGGTAAAGTTTGTAATGGCAAATGATCATATTGGTAAATTGAACAAGAGTGAAAATCCATGTTGGACTTAGCTTTTCTCCTTATTCAGCTTTGGCTCTTTCCATCTGCATGGAACAGCCTATCCACTGGTTCTTCAGGGTGGTTGCTCCTGCTGGTGAAGAAATTGGAATCAGGAAGATATGTACCTATCAGAAAATCAACTCTCTCTGAGATTTACTTAATAGGTCTATTTCAGTCTCACACTCTGTAATTTACTCCATAGTGAACTAGATCTGTATAAAAGTGAGTTATTTTCTCCATTATCATTTTGTTTTTCAAATTAATAATGGCTTTGGTAGAGTAGAAGAAATATGCTATTTACTAAAAAACACTTTTGAGGTTCTCAACAATGACAATAACCCACCCAATACAAAACATTGGTTCTATTTCTAAGTTAACATGTACTTGTGTTATTATTGTCCAGGAAAAAACACATATATAATGTATATACTACACACATTTATATCTGTACCACTTTTTACACAAGTAGGGTTAGTATGGTCATATTTCCATTCTGTTCATCATTATGATTTAATACTGAATATTATATCTTAGAGAGCCACATAGTATGTTATTGTTGTATGATGGGTTTCAATTAACTGACACACTGGATAAAATCATCCACTCCATTGTTTTCATAAAATATTTTGTGTAGTCACAATCTAAATCATAATCTAACCTATTTTATCATAGCAATGCCTAACCTGGATTTTGTAAATCTATCCATCCCAGTAATTTGGACCAGGCAATGCCATAAAATCCTTCCTAAATTGCTTCTTTTTTCTCATACTATTGCACGTAGCAATTTATATCTTCCAATTATGTCTTCCAAATATCTCCTTTAATCTCTTAAACATTTTCTGAAGCTGTAAAATATTATCACTAAAAAGATCTCACATCAATCTATTTTAATCCCACTCTTCACAGTATCAGAGTAAAGGAAGTTCTCTTTAAGGATAAAATCTAGCTTTTATGGACCTTTGTATTTCTTATCACAAACAGAACAGAGTAAGTACTCATTTTGTTCAGAAAGAACATCTAAATTGCTTAACATGGTGATTCTCTACCCTCTCTATACTTTTAAGACAACTATTAAAATAGAAAATATTAAAATTGCTAAAAGCATTAATGAACCCAATATAATTGTCCTTTATTAATCACAAGATCTATATACAATTGAAAACAATGTGCATTAACCTGGTAGACATATACTATATAGCCTACCCATTTCTACCATCAAATGTTTTATATCCACAGTGCTATTATTTCAGATCCACATTATCCTCAAGGGAGTCCTTTATTTAGAATTGGGACTAAAAATTTAATAACTTCATTCTTTAGTCTGTATAAACATTCAGTAATGAGATTCAGTAAGGGGATTTCAATGCTATAAAAAAGGGTATGTACAAATAAGCAATAATAATAACAGGCATTTTTAGTGCCATTTTATAATTTTATTTAACCCTCACTCTCACCCTTAAGTGTTTTATATTCATACCTATTCTGTGAGATAGGTATTATTAGTTATCTTTTACTAAAGGAGAAAATACATCTAGATATATTATTGATGTGTTAGCAAATGGCAAAATTAAGATTTTCACCTATGTTCATCTAGATCTTAAAATCTGTACTATTTGGATGAGAAAAGAGAAAGAAGAACTGCATGTTAAAAGGTGTTTTAAAATGTTTAAAGGTGTGTTCCAAGAGCTCCAGATCTTAAAAAAAAAAAAAAAAAAAAAAAGCATAGAGTTAGAAGTTTCTGTAATTTATGTGAAATTTCATTTGTTTGGGATGCAGCAAAGCACTTCATAAAACTAAAGATTTAATAAAAGTTTGAGGTTTATTCTTATATATGCCTACATCTTTTTTTAGCAACAAAATTTTAATTGTTATCAGCAGTTTTCCAAAAGGAGATTATTAATGAATTTAAAAAGAAAATGCTTTTGGAGTAGAATAATGTGTAAGGAACTTTAAATAATATACTGCCTGTGGGAATAGTCCCTTTAGTCAAAGAATTTAAAGCGTTTTGGAAGGATAAAACTATACTGTTAGAATTTTCTGTTTTACAACTGAGGTGAAATAGGAACTCAGGAGAGGCTGTTGCCATAAATCTTTCACAGAAGAGACTGGGGGCTTTGTATTGAACCAGAGGAGGAAGAGCATAAGCAAAGGCATGAGCTAAGATTGTGGGAAGTCACACATTTTTTTATGTTTGAATAGAGCAGAGAAAACAGCCTATTGAGAGTAACAGAAGAAAGGTATGAAGAGGCTGGTGTACATCTTTATCCCAGTTAGGGTTCTCTCTGTTGCCCACCAGACATCTTCAGTTTCTTCCCTCTCAATTATCCTTGGTCTATGACCAAAAATTTGGAAATAGTTTTTGTATTAGGATATACGAAAAATATCAAAAAGTTAGCTGAGCTATAAAAAGTATGTAACCCCTTCCAAAGCTATCCACAAAAGGCCTTCGGATTTTTTACTGTACTGAATTATTCATTCACCCTCTCTCCTTTATTATGTAGATTTTGGTAATCTGCTGGCATAATAAAAATGAAGTTTCCAAAAAGGAAAAACAATTAGCTTCTTCTCCACAGCACCATTGTATTTTATATCAATATCAAACACCCCCACACACACCCTTTTTTTTACCTTACCAGTTTGTGAAACATCATAATACGTTATGTTTCCCATGTTGCAATAATTGAGAACAATGGTCAGTTTCAGTTCAAGAGGGCCTGGGGTAATCATGGCTTTCTGAAAGCAGACTCAGAGATATCATTGTAACCAACAGATCTCAAAACAGATATTAAAGAGCTCAGGAAACTCAGAGGCACAATTTCTGCTAATACAGGCTACCTGGGCATGCACTGGGTGGCGTATATGACGGTAGGAGTAGATTCCACTTATAGAAACAAAACAACTACAGCAAAATTGTTTCTTTGTGGGAGTTTTGCTTCAGGTTTTTGCTTATGTGGGCATAGAAGCTAGGCCAGTTTTACCAGGGAATCGTTCACAATATTGGCATTATGCATCTACCTGATCTTACAAACTCCGAAAGTATAGATGGGCATTCTTAATCACTGGTGTGTGTGTGTAATCGGCAGGATCTATGACCCCATGCCTCATGTTCCTTTATTGTATTGACATTTATTGACTAAGGCCTTTGAAATGTCCTCCGTCTTCAGCCCAGAAATCAAAGACTCTTTTTGGTGTCAATGTCAAAGTACATTTTTAAATTAGAGAATTGTGAACTTCTGCCCTTTCTTGCTTCTTTTCCCAGCATACAAAATTTAAAAGTGTCACCTTATGAGGCATCATCAACATTGTTGTCATCAAAGCAAGTGTTGTATAATTCTTTTTCAGGGTTACTCATTGAACTGACATTTTCTTCTTTTCTTTCCTCTTTCAGAAATGAAAAAAAAAGAGTGTGGCATGGAGACTCAGATAATACAAGGTACACACTGAAGTATACATCTGTTGATCTATCCAGTTAAAAACAGGGAGGCTCCTTACAGAAACAGACAAAGGCCAGCTTATATGATAACAGAACACCAACCCACAAGCTCTGCAGCATTCAGTTCAGAAAGCCAAACACCACATCAACAGCAGCCAGTCTAGAACAGTTAGGACTTGCTCAGTAACTGCCAGCTTTCCTCACCTTTGCTCCTACTTCCTGTTCAGAACCAACCAGAGCAAACCAAGTATGTTCCCCTAATGAATTATGTAGGATGCCTCACTTCCAGTTAGCCTTCCACCAGCTTGCTCATTACAACCTCCAGTTTGGCTATACTTAAACTTTCCATTTTTTCACTATTAAGTTCTCCTGGGAGACTTCACCAAAATCAAATGGCAGTGACTGGTTCACTAATAGCCTCTTTGTTTTCTCATTTGAGTTGTCTTTGCTTATGTCCACAATGTTCCCCTTTCAAGGCCCCGATCAGTCTAACATATGGTCAAACAAGTCTGTAGGTGCCTAAAAACATACATTAGGTTTTGAAAATAACATTCAGGCACCCAAACAACATTAATCTAATTCATTTATCCTAAAAAGAAACAGACCAAAGGAGAAATAATAGCTAAGATGTATTATCACTCTGACTTATACTGTTGGTTTCTGTTTAAAATTGTAATACTCTATGTTTATTTTGGATCTCAGCTGGTCAAAACCAGTTGGAACTGGTCAGAGGCAGTCACAGCCAGTCAGAGCTGGTCCAATCCAGCCTCAAAAGGTCTCAGCTGTTCTGAACTATTCTGAACCCTGATCTGAATCAGTCTCAACTGGACTGAACCAGTCTCAGTTGGTCTTATCTGGTCTCAGCTGGTCTGAACAGTCTCAACTGGTCTGATGCAGCCTGAGATGGCCTGAATTGTTCTGTACCAGCTTGAGCTAGTTGGAACAAGTATGAGCCAGTCTCAGGTGATCTCAGCTGGTCTACTCCTGTCTGAACTGGCCTCAGCTGGTCTTACCAGTCTAATCCTATCTGAACTGGTCTCAGACAGTGTTAACCAGCCTGAACCAGCCTTAGCCAGTCCATCCAATCTGAGCCAGTCTGAAAGAATCCAATCAGACTGAGAAGCCAATCTTATCTGGTCCAATTCAATCTGAATCGGTTTGATCCAGTATGATCCTATTGCATCTGATCTGAGCTGGCCTTATCCAGTTTCAGCCAGTCTCATCTGGTCTGAACTGATCTCAGCTGATCTCTGCCAATCAGAGCCAATCAGAACTTCTAAGAGCCCATTGGAACTCATCAAAATTTGTTGGACAGGTCTCAGAAGGTTTCAGCTAGTCTGATCTTATCTGAACAATTCTGAACCTGTTTTAACTAGTCGGAACTGCTGTCAGCTGATCTTATGCAGTCTGAAACGGTATAAACTAGTATGAACCAGTCTTAACCAGTCTGAATCAGTCTCAGCTGGTTAGAGCCAATAAGAACCAGTCAGAGCCCATTGGAACTGATCAAAACTGGTCAGAGCCAGCATCAGCTGGTCTAAACAAGTCTGAATCAGTGTCACCTGGTTTCACCTGGTCTTAGCCTATCTGAACGGGTCCCAGCTGGTCTCAACCAGCCTCTGGCAGTCAAAGCCAATCAGACCCAGTCAGAGCCCAGCAGAACTGGGTAAAATCAGTCAGATACAGCCTCAGTCTGTCTCAGCCAATGTAAACCTGTCTGAATCAGTCTCAGCCAGTCTGAACCAGTCTGAACAGGTCTAAGCCTGTCTGATCCAGTCTGATCTGGTCTGAACTGATCTCAGACAGCCTGATCCAGTCTCAGCTAATCTGATCCAATCTGAATAGTTCTGTACTAGTTTGAGCCAGTTGGAATTGGTCTCAGCTGATCTGATGTGGTCTGCAATGGTCTGAACTGATATGAACCAGTCCCAGGTGGTCTCAGTCTAATCCTGTCTGAACCTGTCTTAGCTGATGTAAACCAATCTGAACCAATCTCAGCTGGTCTGATTTAGTCTGATCAGGTCTGATCTGGTCAGAACTGGTCTGATCTGGTTTGATGCTGTCTGATCAATTCTAAATTGATCTTATCTGGTCTCAGCCAGTCTCATCCTATCTGAACCAGTCTCAGCAATCTGAACCACACTTTGAAATGGTCTGAACCTGTCTGAACTAGTCTTATCTGATCTTATCTGGTCTCAGCCAATCTGAACAGTCTGAACAGGGCTTGTCTGGTCTGAACTAGTCTCAGCCAATCTGATTCACTTTGAAACAGTCTGAACCAGTCTGAACCAGTCTCAGCCAGTCAGATCCAGCCTCAGTTGGTCTCAGTGGTCAGAGCCAGTCTGAACTGTTCTGATCCGGTTTGATCCTGTCTGAACCAGTCTTACCTGGTCTCAGCTGGTGAAAGCCAACCAGAACCACTCAGAGTCTGTCAGAACTGGTCAAAACCAATTGGAGCTGATCTCAGCTGGACTAAGCCAGTCTGAACCACTTTCAGCTGATCTAAACCAGTCTCAGCTGATCTGATCTGGTATGAACTCGTTTGAACCCATCTCAGCAGGTTTTATCTATTTCAGCCAGTCTTATCTCATCTCAGTTGGTCTGAACTGGTCTTACCTGGTCTCAGACAAACTGAGTAGTTCTGAACCTGTTTGAGCCCATTGGAACAGCTGTCAGCTGATCTTATGCAGTCTGAACTGGTCTGAACCAATCTAAATGGGTATGAACCTGCCTCAGCTTGTCTGAACTGGTTTAAACTGGTCTTAACCAGTCTCAAGCCTGTCTTACCTGGTCTGAACCAGCCTCAGGCAGTCTCTGCTGGTCAGAGCCAATCAGAACTAGCCAAAGCCCATCAGAACTTGTCAAAATCAGTCGGAGTCAGTCTCAGGCTGTCTCAGTCAGCCTGATCTGGCCTGAACTGGTCTTATCCAGTCTCAGCCATTCTGAACTGGTCTGCACTGATCTCAGTTGGTTTGAACCAGTCTGAACCTGTCTAAACTGGTACAAACTGGTCTCAGCCAGTCTGAACCAGTCTAAAGTCTGTCTCATTCAGTATGAACCAGTCTCAGCTGGTCAGAGCTAATCAGAATCGGTCAGAGCCTGTCAGAACTGGTCAAAACCAGTTGGATCCAATCTTAGCTGGTCTCAGCCAGTCTAATCCTGTCTGAACCAGTTTCAGCCAGTTCAATCTGGTCTGATATAGATTGAGTTGATACTTTAAATTTTTTTCTGGTGCAGAATTATTATCTAAAGTGCATGTTGAAACTTCTAATCTCTAAATTGTGTAATATGCCTTTTACTAGTGTTGAAAATTATGAATCAGTCATTTTGTTAATTTTAAATAGACTCTGATTTTAATGTTTTGAGAAGTTTTAATAATAAATTTGATAACAAATATATTATATAGCGTTTCTTGTATAAATGTTAAAAGCTATCAAACTGGTTGTTCTCTGTCAAAATAACTGAATCAGTATTATAATTTCTATTAACTTATTTTGTAAGGTGAAGATCTCTGAAAAATAAACTGTTTTTAAGCCAACCCTTACTATATTTCTTCCTTCATCCTTCATCCTAATTTGTAAGGTCAGTGATATCGACTTCTTTGACTAATAGCCAATCCTATCTCTGTGACATCAGCTTGTCTAAATACATTAGGGATGCCCAACAGGCCTGTTTCATGGAAATTAAATTAGTGAATAACTTTGTGATGAGAAAATCATGAGGTCATGGTCATTATTGCTTTGAAACTAAATGAGCAAATGAACTGTTTGTTTTTGCTCTTTCCATGATAAGAGCTCAGTGGTAATCTCTCTCTTAGATTTTGGTCCTCAGAGTACCTCTAAGACCCAGGAAGTAAGAGCAATGGCAGATGATGGGGTTAGGGGTGGTTTTGTAAAGTATGCAATAAGCACCAACCTTTCCTTTTAAGGTTTCAACATGCTTCCAATACAACTATTTAGAATTCTGTCATTTAAATTGCAACTATAATGTCTTTAGGTAATATTCTTAGTACAAACACTGGAGACTTGTGTTTATTATGTTAGTATATTTTGTTAAAATATAGACAAATATTTCCATATAGCAAAATAGATGTTGGGAATCATATCAATTTAAAGGAATAACTTTGATATGGGTATCTACCTTACTCTCCATTGGAAAAACACTTATGTAGTGGACGATTTGGTTGTGAAACAAGTTTGAGTTATGAACAGTTTTAGGATGACCATCTATGAAAAGGATGATAAACATAGCTCAGGCTTGTGCTATGGGTTCTCTAAATTTCCCTTTCACACCTTCAAAGGAAACCCTTTCCAGAAGTTCTATACTGATAATGCTCCAAGTCTTCTCTCATCAAAGGGAAGGGATAGCTTAGGAAAATATCTAATGAAGAAAAGCCTTTTAGGAAAAAAAGGTATATAACGTGCTTATTAATTCTTAAGAGTTCCATGTATCTCACCTCAGCACCTCCCTATATTGTGCGGAATGAAAGACTTTGCTGGTTGTCAGGTAACTTTCAGGTATTAGCACAGCAAGTAAAGGAATATTTTTGCTGGGAAGGTGGAGTGAGGTGCGTAGAATAGTGAGTAATTGTCTCTGGAACTTTTCATTGTGCAGTCCCCAACATTTAGGCTCACATAACAAATATTTTCACAATGGGAACGAACTTTGCTCTAGTTGCAGAGTCTTGAATAAATTGCTCAACCTTCCAGCCTTGGTTTTGCACTTTTGGCAGTGATAAGCAAGACTAGGTATTTTGAATTTTACACATGGAACTAACACCGCATATGCTTCTGAATTATTGACAGCCATACAAAGGGCAGGTTTATAACTGAGGCTATTCCATTCTCAGCCAGTTATTCTCACTAGGTTTGGGCACACTATTATTTAGATAAGGAAGGACACATCTTTCATTTTCACTGATCAGTTCAAAGAAAAATGACTGATGTTCGACAAGAAGGAAAGAATATTGATCTTATTTATTTTTGTTATTTTGGACTGATAAAGATAAATAAAAATCTGTAAGTTAATAAACTATACTGGCATAAAGATTTAAGCTTAGTAAGGGAAATCATCAGACTCCATGTCATTATAAATAAAATTTACAAAGCAGATAGTTATCCTCTTAAAGATTTTAATACATACTTAAAAATGGACAATTTAGTATTACATAATTATATAATGTTGATACTGCTATATATATGGATGTATATATTTTTCTTTTCAGTAAAATAGTTTCATGCTTATAAAAGTCATCCTAAATTAACTTGGGACAAAGGAAACAACATACAGTAAAAATAAACCAAGTAGTAAATGTATAAGTAAGGAAAATATTATAAAGCACTTACATTGTTGACACAAAAAATAAATACACTTTTCTATTATTTAAAGGCAATTCACAATCATTTCCAGGAATTCTGTGAGGATTTAAGGCCATTTGTTCTAAAGAAATGCTTTAATTTGGACACAACATCACAAAACTGTAATTCTTGTAAAAATTGTACATGCAAAAACTCTTTACAATTAATTGTGGACAGGCAGATTAGTATATAGGAGTAGGTATTTCGCAAATGTGTTGTGCACTAAGTCACATGGTTGTGTATATGTAACTGGGAATTTCACAAAAAAACTTCCAGCCTGTGCACCCTTGTGTGATAGGAATCCAAGAGAGCCAGTATCCCTTTGAATTAAAATATCTAGACAAGGTATAATGGAATAAAAAGTTTAAAACTTCTGCTATATGGTTCACAGTTAAATATTTTGGGTTTTAGTCTTTCTAAAGAGCATTATAATATAAAGAGGTTACTTTTGACACCAAGTATTTTCTGTGCATTTACAGTTCACAATGTTTGACTTTTTAAAAATTTCTACTTGGCAGTACACAACATAAACTGGCTGCAGTATAAACTTAGAACCCAGGCTCCATGAAAAATGCATGTTCTTACAGGATATACATTTGCTAAGCTGAAACTCCCATACTTGGCAAATGCAGAGGAATTGATTACTAAGCACATGCAGCTTTGTAAGACAATTCACTCACTGAAGAAATATCAAAGTATCTTTCTTGTCCCTTGTTTGCAACTGTATTTGTCCAGACAGTCATTCAAAGAGATATTGCTCTTGTAATGATAGCTATTGCAGTTTAGAAGACAAAGGATTCAATATTCAAATCTCTTATTCTTAAGAATAGTTATAAAAGTATTGAAATTTAAAAAGTAGTAACATGTAAACATTGATACAGAAAGACTGCTTTCTTATACACACAGCAGTCGAGGACAGTATTTTAGTTAAAAACATAGTTTGTGCTTTTTCCCAACCACACATTGGAAATTAGCTGTTTCTGTCCAAACGGAGGGGGGAAAAAAAAAGGTAAAGATTCAGAGAAGACATCCGTATTTTGCTTCAAGCATTCAAACAATTTCTGTTGCTCATGCAACAACCATATTTACAGTTTTGGTTTAGGAAGAGAATAATTTTGGATCCCAGAAAGCATATTAACCAGTACTGCTGAAACCAAATGGAGAAAAGGTTCTCGTTCCCTGGTTCATGACAGAGCACCAGGACCAAGCGACACTCAGCAGTTCTAACTGATGTGTAGTTTAAGTTAAGTTTTGGAGCACAGTCATATTTGAGTCTGTAACACATGTGAAGGTGGGGTGTACGGGGGTGGTGCCGGCAATGGCTTGATTCCTCGGGCCCTCATGTAAGAGAGAAACTGTTCGGGGATCTCAGCTAGGACATCTTTCGCCAATCTAGCCATACTCAGTATGTGGTTTCCGCTTCTGTCAATATAATCTCTGAAAGGCACGAACTATAAAGCAGAAGGAAAAGAAAGTTAGTTCACGGACTTTAGCATGCTAGTTAACAGACACAAAAATCAGCACATTAAATGTTTGGTTGGGGTGTAAGAGTATGGGAGAAAACCGGAGTCATGTGTGATGGACAATAGTTACTATTCATTTTAAAGGTATTTGATTCAGTACAAATAACTATAACAGTGACCCAAGTTTTCTAATATAAATGATCTAAAAAAAGATGGAATTATTGTCTATGTCCCCTCCCGCAATTATTCGTGTCTCCTGGTCCCTGTATATCCATCACATTACTACACGGGTTTTGCAGTTTTGAGTTCTCTCTTCAGGGCTCAGTGTCTTTTTAATTAATTAATTAATTAATTAATTTTTAGAGAGAGGTGAAGGGAGGGAGGAAGAAAGGGAGAGAAACATCAATGTGTGCTTGACTTTCTCCTGCCTCTAGCTGGGAACCTGGATGGAGAGCTGGCCCGCAACCCAGATATGTGCCCTGACTGGGAATGAACCAGTGATCCTTGGGTTCAAAGGTTGGCGCTCAATCCACTAAGCCACACCAGAGGGCTCAGTTTCTTGTCAAATGGAGTTAATCCATGCCTAATTCAGATTTCCAAACAGAAATGTTACCCAATGAAGGGTAAAAAAATATAGTGCATATCGCTAAATACCCCTAAACAGTATTTGAAGTTACGTAAAGTATTTTAAATTATGATTAGAACACCAAATCATAAGGACATGGATGTGAAATCCACACAGCCGATTATTAGTAGGAACCTGAAATACAGGGTGCGGCAAGAGTAGGTTTACTGCTGTCTGCATGGAAAATAATATAATAATTAATAAATAATAATGCAAGAATAAACCCTGTTTCACATACAACTGTAAACCTACTTTTGTCCCAATCTGTATTCAGTACATTGAGTCTCCCTAGTGTTGCTTTTTTAAAAAATCTCTGTTCCTTGGAAAGGCAAAAGAAAAACAGACAAACAAAAACAAAAAACTCAACGTAAGATTTTAATATACTTCTTATGAAAATCATCATTCTAATTTTTATATTATTAAAAAAAAAAAAAAAAAAAACAGTTGCTCCATCTTTGTGTAAGCAATTATGTGAGAGTCTTATCAGCTCAACCCCAGATACTCTGGTAATAGATTGCCTGATTCCATTATCATTTTTAATGATACTTAAATTAATAAACAGTACTATTTGAGAACATTTGTTCAATTGCCCCTTGGAGACATGATGATTCTTGTAGCAACCTGGAAATGATTGGAACTGTTCATGTTGTGATAGTTCAGGACAACAGTAATTTTAGGTCTTAGAGAAAAAGCAGAGTGAAGACATTTTAGGATGTTGAACAATGTCTAATTTTTAAATTATCATTTTTCCCCACAGAAAGGGTGAGCACACTCCCATCTCATGCATAACTGTTTTAAATTTATTTTGAAAAAATTCCTCTGGGTTTACGCAGTCACTCAAGATGTGATTTCAGAAAACAACTGTTATTATGAAGCAGGCTTTAAAGTGTCAGGTTGCTACAAGTAAACCAAGTAAACATTTTAAGAAATCAAATAGCAGGTGTGATACCTTTTATATACAATGAAAATAACCTCTCTTAAGGAAGAGCAGAAAAATCACTCCTTTACAAAAAAAAAAAAAGACATACTGTAGGCAGAAGCATACCTGTATGATTAAAGTTTTACCTATTCATCTGAGGAGAAAAACTTAACTTTTCAGAAAAGTGTGCTAGAAAGGTGACAAATCTTACTCTTCCCCCTGAAAGTTGCTTAAGTAAGAATTAGGAAAAATTAACAGAGCAAACATAAATCTTCAGCTGAGAAGAGAACTGGGGGATGTGAAGTTCTGTGAAAATGTATGAACTAACTATTGGACAAGACTTGACATTATTAATTAACTAACACAATCAGAGGTGCAAAAAATAATTAAGGTTTATTTTCTCTCTGAAACCATAATTATAAAAGTGAGAAAATAGGAGTCAACATCGTTAAGGATTAATGAGAAAAATATGTCTAACTGTAGCTATAATTATTTTCATCCTTATTTTTAAATGTATGATATTTAAAAAAATGAACATTTAGTAATGTTGGTATGGTTTATATATGTCTAATTACCTTTTAAGCTGCTTTATTAAAGCCCCCCCCCCCCCCCACACACACACACTGAATATTCAGCTAATGCCCACCTTTCAGGGAAATACTGACACCTCTGGCCAACAGCTGATAGGTCTATAGAAAAGGAGATTGGAGATCGGGAGATCTCACTTGCCTTGCCCTTCCTTTACCTCAACTTTGCTCTTATGTTTTTATTTGATTCTTTACCTTTCTTCTACACCAAGGGTGTTAAACTCCCCCTTTCACCACTATTCTCATAAATTCTGGAATTATATTTCCCAAGTTCAGAGGATGATTCTGCTACTTACTAGCTACATGATCTTAGACAAATTGCTTTCCGTTCTTTACCTTAGTTTCCTGTCCTATAAAGTGAGGATAATAATACCTACTTAACTTCATTAGGCTCTTATAGGAAGCTGACATGCAAAGTGCTTAAAACAGTATTCAACTCCTAATACATACTATATATAATAATTATTATCATTACTATAACTATTCACCAATGTATACATTTATATATTCAATATAAATATGAAACTATCTTCTTAATAGTTTTATTTTTACATTCTTATCAAACATTAAATAAAAGGAATATTCTTATCAATTTGATCTTTTTCAGGTTTAAGTACAATATCAGTATTATAATCAAAAATAGTAATTCCTAACCTATTTGTAATTTTAAAACATCTGTTGTTTCTCCTTTCCAGAAAATGCTATGAGATGTGTTGAATCTCTTATTGAATTAGCTAATTATTTTTAAGAATCACATGATATTCTGGGATGTCAAACCTAAGAATCACAATCATATAGATAAAGCTATACTCATCTAAAAGTACTTTTATACATAATGGATATGTAAAAAACGAATCAAACTTATACATAATATTTGTTCAAAATTTAAGAATCAAACATCTTAAGATTAATTGTGACTCTAATTACTAGCTGAAATGAAACTTCTTTTTTAAAATACAGTAATCAAAGTATCTGCCTCAACAAAGTCAATTAAGGACTGAGCAAAGTAATGCTATAACTCTTAGGCTACCTAAGATATGAAGGACTTAATAAATGGTCATATGTCATTATTATATGAAGAAGTAGGATACCACTTAAAACAACAATGAAAACTCCCCACATACTACCCCCAATTACATGGTGAAACTCAAGCTACTTACTATTATTTGTAGCCTTAGGTTTTTGCCCACTTAAGAAGTTTGGGGTTTTGTTTACCATACATAGACTTGATTAGTTTCAAAGTGGAAATGTAAGAAGACCTAAATAGAACCTATTTTCTGATACTATTTTAGCCAGCAATGTTTACAGCATTAATTATGATGGCTTAGATAGTTTCTGATGATGGAAAGATTGATAATACCATTCTTTGTGTGCCCTTGCAACTCTGATGCCCTAAATGTTCAAGGGTGATTCTATTCTTGAAAAAAACTCATTTAGATAATGTTTTAGTGGATGGTAAGGGCTGGAAAATGTGATGGCAGAATGTTTTCAAAATCTTACTCATAATGAAAAAGAAGATGCTAACTGTTCTTTAATACAATAAGATGCCGTATGCAAATAATTACCTTGCTTGCTATTTTTAAAGAAAACAATCACCATTTAGGAATTTCTACATGAAATTAGAAAAGGGCACATCAAATCTCCTTAATTAAATATAGGCATGTAAGTCAGGATGTCACTGTCATTCAGGGGACTACTAACATTCTGAGGAGATTTTAATTTTGTGTTCAGAATCTATAAGATCTCACAGCTCTTTCAGTTCAATTTTATGACATAAAATCCCCTGAATGTTTAGTTGTGTCCCAGATGCCTTCAAAACCTTTGAGGATCTCAGTATCATTTTAAGAAAAGTGGACTGGTCTTGAGGATTCTAAGTGTAAAGGAGAAGAAATATATAATTATAGTAATATATACCTTAACTGATAAGTAACAAAGTATTTTCCTATGTTTCAATCCCTCTGAGACTCACAACCTAATAGGAAGAGCAAAGATGAAAGAATTTTGTGTTCAGAGTTAATGAAACAAAGGCTCAAAGAAATTTTTTTTGACTTGTTCAAGGTCAAACTGCCAACAATATAGTTTCATAGAACTGAGTATTATAGCAATATTCTGTTCAGTATAGCATACTTGTTGAGAGACTACTTTCTCGATCTGGGAAATATTTTGTGTGTGTGTGTGTGTGTGTGTATTTATATCTATATAGCTATATCTAAAGAGAGAACTGCTGACTGTCACCAACACAATGTATTATTTGCTCTCTTAAAGAAAACCTTAACAATATGAGCAATCTTCAGCAAATAATACCAAATTTTGCATTATCATTTAGATAATACTATTAGATACAGGGTTGTTTCTGTTAACTTTGTAAAAATGCATTACAACAGCAACATAACACATTCTAATTCCTATTTCTCTTTAGTTATTTAATTATTGGAAACTGTGGGCCAGACTTTATGAAGCGTTTTTAGATAAGTTGAAATTACTTGAACCTATAATTATGCTAATGAGGTTCAGGTGAATAATCATGGATCTAATTATGGAAAGAAAACACTATGGATTATTAAATAGATGACCAAATTATCATCTTTCTTAGCTGCTTTTAACCTAATCATGTATTTGTGTGCACATGTGCTTTTTTATTCTACCAAGAATGTTAGGTTGAAAAGTATGTCATATTGAATTATGTTTGTTTTTTTTTTACCTCACCCAAGGATATGTTTTTATCAATTTTAGAGAGAGGTGGGGTCAGGGTGAGAGAGAAAGAAAGAGAGAGAGATGTTAATGTGAGAAACATTGATCTGTTTCCTCCCCAACTGGAACCGAACCTGCAACCCATGCATGTTTCTGGACTGCAAACTTTTGGTATATGGGATGATGCTCCAAACAATGGAGCCACCTAGCCAGGGCCATATTTAATTATCTTTTTAAGAAACAGTTTTTAAAAAACTTACAGAAATTTCTCACTTAAAATGTAATTTTATTGATTAAGCACAATGCTTTTAAATCTTTATCAACATTAATCTTTATATTATCTTATTTACAAATTATGTTATATTCACCTTCAAATGATTTTAACAACCTTTATTGTATTTTACTGAGTTTTATTTCAGGAATGTAGTCATATACATTATCTCATTTAATCTTTATAACAATGCCAGAACACTGAAATCTAGAATACCTTCCAAGTTACCACATTGGACAATCCAGGATTTGAACCACATTCTGGCAGATTCCAGCTCAGATTCTCTGAATGACTGTATCATGGGTGAGTATATAATTTACTATTTAGGACAAAGTATTGAAGCCCATTGCTCACTCCTCCAAAACTTTCATATTGTGTGCTTAAATGACACTGACACCTTCTTCACTTTTTTATTTAAGAAGGTAAAGCTTCTGAGATCCTAAAAGACATGGAGGCTAAAGTATGCAGAAACTTAGCTGTACTACTCATTGTTTTTAATTATATTGGTTACTAATTATTCTTTCTATTCACCCCTAGAACAGTAGGCTTTAGTTAAGTATTCTTTTAAAATTCTAACAGAATTGTGAATTATATAATATATCATTATACTATTATTTTAAGGTTATAGATAATTCATGTTTTATATATAATTTTTATGTTTATGGCAATTTTATATATAACTTATACATTTATGGTGATTTCTCCACTTTTCTAACCATAATCTATGAAGTATGAAAATATCTACATTTTTGATTTGTTTATACTAGATTTACCTATTGTGAATATGTATCAGCTGTTTTAAAATATATTTAGTTTTGTTGCAACTAAATAATGATGAAATAAGCATCATTAAAAAGTCCATTATGTTTCTAGATTCTAATTTTACTTACAATCTCAATTTTTTTTCTGATAATCATAAAGTAGGTAATAATAAAATAGTAAGAATAAAAATAACTTACAATTCTATGTTATATTTCATGAATCTAAAATCCAGAGGAAAGTAATTGGTGCCTAGTCTAGGCCTTGTCACTTAATAGGCATTTCACAGAGAATCCACCGATTAGATTAAAGAGAACCTGAGACTTTTTCAATTTGTTTATTTCTAAATCAGAACAGACGAGGGCTGTTCACACATACCAAAATTGTTAATTTTCATTAAATGTCTTACCTGCACAATGTCCCTTTCAGCATATTTTCCCCTGGAGGACACTCTTACATCATCTCCATCCAATTCAATCATTGCTAGAAAATAAAATCAAATTACTTATCCAGTGTATTTTAGCCATTTACTAAAACAATGTAGGCAATAAGGAAATCAAGATGTATGAAGTAGCAATACACCCTATGTAAAGTCAGAAAGCTGCTGATCCCTTCATCTTCTCAGTCATTTCTCCCACAGAACTTGACTGAGGGTACATTTTACAAAGGAAGGAAACAAGCCAGCACATCCTGTGACCCTTTGAAAGGCAAGAAGAGGCAACACCGTACAGAAGAGTCTTTGGGCACATCTGCCTATCCCACGTGCTTGCAAATCTGGGTTAGGAGCTTACATGACTGTTTGAACAAGTGACACCAATCCATTCAGTTTTACTGTTTTTTCTAATTTAAGAAACTTGGTGCGAATCACCATAGAATCTCCAATAACAATTTGAACTTTATTCTTATTGAAAATACAACAAAGCTCTATTATACCCACATTGCCCAATTTCCACATTAAAAATAGATTTACAAACAAAGAAACATTTGCCCTGCCCTTATACTGATGGGATAAAGTATGATTTTTCTGATATGATTTTTTTGTTGCTTAAGAGAGAATTTCAGCATTACATGGACCAGCTGGTATTTGGGAATGCTGCAATGTAATGGTTCATTTGGTGATAATGCTATGCTGCAATTAAGAACATTTTCCAAAGTTTATTAGGTTTTCAGTGAGAATTCTCTAAATAATTAATAACATGAGAGATGCTAATTTGTGCTTAAGTATAATTTTATTCTGGATAATTCATTTTCTATACACATGACACTCACTAGACTCCTAAGAACCACTTGCGATTATAACATTTGTCTCTTAACTCTCCAAAATTTATTGCTTCGTCAGAATATAACCCTCACTTTTTTTGTTGTTGTTGTTATTTTTTTCAGGGCATGAATAATGCATTTGGGTTTAAAACACTGTTTTAAATATTATTTTTCTTCACATGTTCATGAGTCAGTGGCTGGGCTGAATCAGTGCAAGTATACATAACTGATAGTCACCATTCAATTTATTTAAACAACGTGTCATAATTTAGCAAAATGTGTACAAGTATGCGACCGATAAGGTAATTAACTTATTCAAAATATAGAAGACCTATATTTGTTCCCCCTATGTATTAGGGATATCAATAAGAGCATTCATTATACTCAAATATTTTCAAGAGTCACTTCCCCTTTGTGGTCTAGGTTTGCTTTCAAAATTGTCACATTACTTTGAGTTACAAATGTCCATTGATAATGACATGCCAGAAAATGTTCTCCTTTATTACTAAATTTGCTAAAGAAAATGACAGTTATTCAGGCAATAACATATTAGAATGAGATTCTATAAAGTTATCTTCCACTTCCCAGAGTAGCTTTGCAGGTTAAAAGGCTGTACGCAGCAAGACCGCACTTTTGAGACGAGGGAGAAAAGGAGTGGTGTGCAAGTGGTGGGAGGGTAATGTTCACCCTGCAGGTTTTCAGATTATCTTGTCCTCAAGGAGCCGGATGTTGTAAACCCCAGGCCCCCACCAGCATCTGTGCTTCAGGACAAAGGTGTACGCAAGGCAGACCTGCAACACTTTCTAGGCACCGGAGATGGGATGAAACTAGAGTCCTTTCTAGTTCTTGTCTTCTCCCAATGCCAGCAGATCAAAGCAGGTAGCCAGATGCTACTTTAATTAGACTTTTTTGCCTTTTAAGGATAAAGAAATACCATCTGGAGAAATCTTTCTTCTTAATGAAGGTGCTTTATAAAGAAGTAAAAACAGACAGTGACCAGAGGGGAGGTGGGAGAAGGGGAAAGAAGGGGAAGAGTCTAGTCAAGGAACTAGTATAAAGGAGCCACAGACATGGACAGCAGGGTGGGGATCCACTGTGGGAACTGGGACAAATATAGAAGAACAAAAATAAGACAAGGCAAAAAATAAATAAAGGAGTGAAGAGTCACTGGGGGAAAATTTTACAGAAAGTTGTACCTTATTCTTACACAGAAATAAATTTGAATGCACACCTATCTAATAGTTTATTCCTACTTTCTCAACTTTCAAAGAATGGATGGCAAAATATTTTCTTTCTTGCCCGTGCAAACAATGCCCTTCTGATTAATAAGTTGTAGATGTTGGATTTAGGTAGCTGACCGATAAAATTTGCAAGTTTTATTTCTTTTCTTCTTACATCAATTTGTAAGTATGGCATCTAAACTTGCACTACAGTAGGTAGCCTTGGAAGTGTGTGCCCAGAGAAAGGCCCTTCTGATTAGACAGTGGCAATTTGAATGTAATTTGGAGATTTTCTATACTAAACATGAGTCTTCTGTCCTTTTCTTCCTAGCCATGGATACATTTTTAGAGTGAAAAAAAAAAAAAGACCTGCCCTGGCTGGTGGCACAGTGGATAAGGTGCTGGCCTGCAAACCAAAGGTCGCTGGTTCAATTCCCAGCCAGGGCAAATAACCAGGTCTCCAGCCAGATCCATGGCTGAAGGCAGGTGAAAGGCAACCATACATTGATATCTCTCTTCCTCTCTGCCTCACTCCCTCCCCCTTTCTCTGAAAATAATAAAATCTTTTAAAAAATCCTTTAGAGAAGCATCTATTATCTCCTAGAACAACCTGCTTTTCTGGTACCAGGCCTGGAAGATGTCCATCTTGCTGAAACTTCCATCCTCATGGAGGCAGACACTGAGTGCTGCAGGACCCTTATCCCCTATCCACAGGTTTGCCAGAGGGCAGTTTCACTCTAGTTCCCAGGAGGGAATGCTACTGGGAAGGCAACTTCCCTCTTTGTCTACAATCTTTACTCACTTCTCCTTGAGGGAAGAGGAAGGATTCAAAGGATCACAAAGATTAGAAGAAACAGACCTTGAATCTCTCTTTTAGAGCTGCCTCTCCTCAGGTGGAAGGCAGTTCCTCCCTGCTTACTATGTAAGATTGCTCCTGCGTATGAAGGAGGCCTAGAGATAAGAGTGAGGTTGCTTAATCTTGAGGGGAAAACTTAGTGAGAAGTCTGCCTCTGTGCACAGACGGGTTAACCCAAATTCTCCAATTCTGCATTGCTAGTAATAAAGCTTTTAATTTGTTCTTTGACTGTTTCCTGCATATCTTGTTTTTGGAGAGGAAAAATATGAATAATCATACCTCAAAATGCTAATAAATAATTCATTGGGAACTAAAGAAAAGAACGAAATACATAGCAGTGTGTTCTGCACTAAACAGAAATAGAAGGCGGGAAATGTGACACCAGGAAGGGTCAGTGGCTCTGTATTCAAACATTATGTGTAGGGACTCTATTATTTTTTTAAAGATTTTACTTACTAATTTTAGAGAGAGGGGAAGAGAAAGGCAGAGAGGGAGAGAGACATCAATGCATGGCTGCCCCCCACCTGCCTCTAGCCACAGACCTGGCTGGAGATCTGGCTTGCAATTTGGTTATGTGCCCTGGCTGGGAATCGAACCAGCAACCCTTGGGTTCGCAGGCCAGCGCCTTATCCACTAGCCAGGGCTGTGTGGGGGCTCTTAATGAATAGGTGACTAGGGTTTACTACCTCTGAGTTCACACATGTAATAGTAGACTTCCATCGGAGTCTGAGAGACTGAGATGTACCTAATCATAGGTGTATCCCTGAAAGGCAAAAGCAAATTAGCAGCTGAAGAAGAAAGCATGACTTATTTTAACCTAGCAATGGGTAAAGATTGTGAATTTCCATCTGTCACTGATTAATACAGATGATCAAATGCACAGAGCATTAAGAAGAAAGATGTGCTTTCCTGACTCCGGAGAAGTGTGTTACATTCGTGCCTGAAACACAATGCACACAGATGCAAATATCCCAGAGAAAGAGAAAACTATTAGCAGAAGTAGCAGCCATCAGGCTAAACGATGTTTACTTTAGAAAATGGTATATTATAATGATGAAAAGGATGACAAGCCAAGCATGGATTCCAAGGAAGGAATTTTCAGAGTCAGCAATATAATTTTGTCTGTGGTTCTTTATCTGAGACAGACAGATCTTGGCTGCCTTTATGGAGGAGGCATTGGTGGTAAAATGAGAACCAACCTAGTGATAATCATACTAAAATTAGCCACCTACATGCCTAAATTAACTTGTTAACATACTAAAGGTTGTTCCAAATATTCTAAAATTCTTTTCATTTCCAAAGTCCCAAGCTAACAAAACTGTCCTTGTTACTCTAATATAACTGAACCAGGTGAATGTTATGAGGTCATGCAGGTACTGTCCTTAATTCCTTAAAGGAAGGCACCAGGTAACTAGTAACAGGTTACTCTTTGTTTATTTGCAACCTAGGCAAGTGCTCTGACTGGGGATTGAACCCTCAACCTTAGGGTACACAGGATGATGTCCCAACCAACTGACCCACACAGCCAAAGCTAACAAGCTATCCTTATGGAACTTTGTCCAGATCACAACTTACACAACACCTCAGCATTTGAACAAGACCTGGGCCCAAAGAGAAAAGTACCCAGGAAGTCAATTTAGTGTAATTACATAAACTTTCCTTAAATTCATATAGTCAGTTCTATTTTCATATGAAATAATTTATATATTTATAAAGCTAATATCTATCAACTAACCTGGGACTAAAAATCCATTACAGTAGCAATATTATGCTGTGTTCACATTTCTATTCACAGCTTAATGGCTTATTAAGTTAGTGTTTACTCTTAAAGGTTTTTAGTACACCCAGAGAGTATTTTGCTTGGGAACAAAAACTCAGTTTATCAGTCTGTGAGTCTTAAAAAATATTATATTGAGCTACAAACCATCTCTACTAAAAAGGAAAGATACAAGTTGCATTAATCTATACCAGAGAGGCAATGTTCTACTCAAAAGACAATCTTTAAATTTGCTCACCTTAATAGACTTCATTGTGAGATATCTACATTTATGTCTAATGTATGCACATGGACATTATATGCAAACCTATGTGCACACTCATATTCATATATTTTTAAAAGAGTGGTAGAAACTTAAGAGCATGATGAGTCACATTAAATAAACTCCCAAAAAATACTATTGAAATTTTATTACTCACCATCAAATTCTGCTGGTCCAACACCAACTATAATTATTGACATTGGAAGTTTTGAAGCCTTCAAAGAGAATATAGAGTTAATTCACATTAAGAAATTCTCTTAAGAAAAGAATTAAGATTTAAGAAAAATAAATATCCTGCTTTAATTTTTTACAGATGTTCATTAACTATAGTCACATTTAAAAATAAAAGAGTAATACACTTAATCCCCTCTTATGCTTCCCAACTCTGTACATACGCTAATTCAGTGGGACATTCTTCAGGAATGACCAGCCTTGGATTATATAAAAGATAAGTACTTGCTACTATCAGCCCAAGTCTACCTAAGATGACTTTGGTATCATTACTTTCTTTTTTCATGTTCTTTCTCCTCTCAAAAACTTTTCAGTTGCTAAGGAGAGAAAAGGGTAGCATATTTGTGAAACACTATTACCCTACTGTACCTCATTTTTACGCAAGTTTAGGAAAAACAATTTGTATAGAAAGTTAAGGAAATACAAATAATAATTATAGAAAATTATTATTAGTATGATTAATTTATGCATTAAATGTCCATGAGATTGTATAGGATAATGAATATATTTTGGTATGTTTTTTTCATTATATGTATCTCTTAAAAGAAATCACCACTTTAAATAATTTAATGGTAAAAATCCGAGATTCAGCTACAGATTGATGTAACTCTATAGCAACCACATCTTCCTCTACGAAGGTCATTGAGTTATAAATAATTGTCCTTCAGTGCATGATGTCCTGTTAGTTTAAATCTACATTATTAAGTCCATATTTTAAAGTGTACACTAATGTCAGTGACAAGAACATTAAAGAAATCAAGGTAAATTGAACCCAAGTGTGTTTAGTTAAAAAATCAATACATGTGCAAGCCTTTACTCCTCCACCATTTTTTTATGTTTGGTTTTTCTAAACATAAGGCTATAAAGCTCTTGGTTTTTCCCCCTACATGAAACTATTTCTCTCTCACACCAAATAGCTAATTGTATTTTCTCCATGCTATAACTATGAGGTACTGATAAACATTCATGCAACCCATTTGTACTACTTTGTGCAAAACATTGCTAAATCTGGGTGTATAAAAGGTATAAAAATGGAAATAGCCCTGGCTGGTAGCACAGTGGTTAAGGCGCCGGCCTGCAAACCCAAAGGTCGCAGGTTCGATTCCCCAGCCAGGGCACATAACAAGGTTGCAAACCAAGTCTCCAGTCAGGTCTGTGGCTGGAGGCAGGTGAAAAGCAACCATACACTGATGTCACCCTTCCCCTCTTTCTAAAAATAATGAAATAAAATCTTTAAATAAAAAAAAAAATGACTCCATTTAAAAAAAAAAAAAAAAGGAAATAATTTTTATTATAATCTCATAAATATAGATTTTATAGCTTATAGCCTAATAAAGAATACAATCAAATAATTATTAAATATAACTAGAAATAATGAGTAAAATGTTTTTTTAATCAAGTCCAGTTCCTATCCAGTTCTGTTGAAGCAGAAATTAGCAGTTCTCTTATAACTGAAAAGTGAATATTTAGAATTATTTTGCATAAATTATAAAATTGTGCACAACTACATCAAACAAATAAACAAACACACTTTTGCCTATAAGGGGAGCACATATATATATATATATATGCAATATATGTGTGTGTGTGTATATATATATATATATATATATATATATATTTTTTTTTTTTTTTTTCTTTTTGTTACAACTCAGTTATCCATACCCTTAGTTTAGTACTTATGGATTCATGGTACAAATGTGTCTGAATTGTCTGGGCAATGCTAACAATGCAATTGGCTCCAAAGGCATGAGCATTTTGTTTCCCTATGGAGTCAAAGAGACTCTGGTCTCAACCTGAATTGTAGTGTGCTGTCCCTTAGCCAGCCCATGACTGAATGACCCCTACTTACGTTCACTATAGACTCCTTTGTCTGAGCCATATCTGAGATAACACCATCTGTCACAATCAGGAGCACAAAATACTGGGAGCCATCCTTCACAGAAGAAGCATATCTGAAAGGCAACCAAGCGGGGAAGAATACCACAGAATATAAAACAGGTCCTCTCTGTGCCATGGTTGCTAAAGATAATTGGAAATAGTCAACAAATCCTATAATCACAGGAAAGTATTTAAATGTATATTCAGAAGCCATACCATGCAAGGTCTCAAATACCCACTTTCCCAAACTAGCACAGTAGGACAGCAACAGCTCTACTGCACGCTGGCACATGGAAATGCCTGGCTACCTTACAAACGTGTTCACTAATAAAAGGTGAGTTGAACAAGGTTTGCTTAGCACAGTGAAGTGGATATAATTTTTGGAAACAGGCATTTGGGCTAAGCAATGTGTTATGCGTATGACCTTCCATAAATTACTTAGGCTTTCTATACTTCATTTGCTTAAGTCTTAAAATAAAGATAACACACTTTTGCATTGTTAATAATGATGCTGCATGTATGGTACTCAATATATAGTACAGTTCTATAAATTGACAATAATCTTCAGTGGTTTTATTGGAACTAGGCAGAGCTGATGACTGCACCTTGTGAATGTATTCAATGTCATTAAATTGTACACTTGAACATGGTTACTTTTATGTTATGGGAATTTCACCTAGATAAAAAAAAAAATGCAACAGAAGTAAAGCTTTTTGAAACATCCATAGTTCAAGTTCTTGACACATGTAAAACTGATGCAAGTTGGAACAAAAAATATATAAATTAGGCATGTGAGACCATAAAAATGAAGATCTTATCCTTTGCAACAGCATGGATGAACCCAGAGTACTATGCTAAGTGAAATAAGCCAGCCAAAGAAAGATCATTATCATAGGATTTCATTTATATGCAGAATCTAATGACCAAAATAAACTCACAAACAAACCAGGAACAGATCATAATCGAGAGAACAGACTGGTAGCTGTCAGAGGGAATGGGGGCTGAAGGGCTGGGTGAAAAAGCAGATGGGAATAAAGGATGATAGAAGGAGACTTGACTTCAGGTGGCAAACACACAATACAATATACAGATGATGCATTATAGAATTGTACACCTGGTACAATTCTATGCAATGGTATTACCACTACAATGGTATACCACTACAATTCTATACAATGGTATTACAATTATACAATGGTATTAACCAATGTCAGCCCAATAAAATCATTTTAAAAATGAGATCAGTAATGCCCCACCCCCACATTAGGCATGTAATAAGAACATAGTACCTAAATGCCTATCAGAAGTTTCTCCAAGTCATATCCAATAATTTAAAAGGAAACATTATTAATGTTAAATTTTATTATATCTGTTTCCCATCATGTTTTACATTCTACGTATCTAAATTAAATTCTCAACAAGTAAACTTTTATGATCTTTAGTACATAACTAGCGTGCAAGTCATATGTAGAAATGAGCAAGCATTGTGGATATCTTTGGAGGTAGTAAACGAGAAGACTATGGTCTATTTCTGTAAAAATCAAGTGAATTATAGAAAATTTGGGTTACCAGTGAAATTTCTTTATAGCCTAAAGGAGCCTAAGGAGGCAAGTTTGAACAGGTCAGAGACAGATCAGTAACATAATATTTCAGGGCAAAACATTTCTTAGAGAGCAGAATTTACCATATGAACAAGAAAAACATTTACAACTTTGCCATAGACAAGAGAAACTAACAACTGCTTATACTGCTAATAAAATAACTTTATAGATGAAGAGACTATATAGTAAGCAGCTTGTTCACCTCCTGTAAAAAGAGTGTTAAACTAGTTCCGCAATGTATAATCAAAAATAGTCCCAAGATACTGAACAACTGATCTTGGACATTAAAAATCTGTATTGAACCCTGGCTGGTAGCACAGTGGATAAGGTGCCGGCCTGCGAACCCAAAGGTCGCAGGTTCGATTCCCCAGTCAGGGCACATAACCAGGTTGCAAACCAGGTCTCCAGTCAGGTCTGTGGCTGGAGGCAGGTGAAACGCAACCATACATTGATGTCTCTCTGCCTCTCTCCCTTCCCCTCTTTCTAAAAATAATGAAATAAAATCTTTAAAAAAAAAAATTTGTATTGATTTGATTGTAACACAATCAACAGAAAACAATCCAAAGCAGATATGAGCCTCTTCTATTGGACCCTTAACTTTTTTCATAAGGAAAGAAGTTGATAATCTCTCTCAAGAATTCATTTGTAAAGTTTTAATCCTGTGGAGGTCATGGCTGATCTGAGACATACAAACTCTTTTCTTCAATACCCATTATTTTTTAAAAAGCATTTCTCACTGACTACACTTCAGAAACATAGGGTTTTATATTCCATGTGATAATGGAAGTCTATAAACAGTAGTGAGAAAAGCTTCTATGAGTACAACAGGCTTTTATACTTTTCTTTCCACATGATGCTCTTACATGAAAAATTTCTACCAGGTTCAAAAACAATATGAAAAATTGAGTATATGCAGTCTTATGAATACCACTTCAACTGGCTTAATGGCCTGATTTTGTGTGTGTGTTTATTTCTCATTTCTCTTTCAATGCTTTTAATTACCCATGGAGAAAGTCTCAGTTAGTATGTCTTTCTTCCCTTAGCTTGACTTATAATTATATATAGAAAACAGTATCTAATTAATATATACAGTTGGGTGAGTTTAAATATATGTATATGCTTGTGTTACCATCAAAACAATAAAGGTACTAAATATATCTCTCACCTCCAAGTTTCTTTTTGTTTGTCCCTTTGTGTGTGTGTGTTTGTGTGCGTGTGTTAAGACCATTTAAAATAAAATGTTGCCTCTTAACAAAATTTTAAGTGCACAATAGCTTATTGTTAACTATCAGCATGGCTCAAAATTTACTCATCTTGTATACATGCACCTTTATAGCAACTGAATAACCACTCCACATAACCCCTTTTCCCCAACCCCTGATAACCACCATTCTATTGTCCACTTCTGTACATTTGACTGTTTTTAGATGTCTCTTTACAAGAGGAATCATGCAGTGTTTGTTCTCCTAAGACTGTCTTACTTCACATTCTATAATATCTTCCAAGTTCATCCATGTTGTTGCAAATGGCAGGATTTTTTTCTTTTTGAAGGAGGAATATCCATATTTTGGCTTTGTTCTTGCTCAAGATTGCTTTGTCTATTGGGGTCTTTTGTGGTTCCGTATGAATTATAGGATTGTTTTTGTATTTCTGCAAAAAAAAATTGCCATTGGGATTGTGATAGGTATTGCATTAAATGTGTAGAACATTTTGGGTAGTATGGACATTATAACAATATTAATTCTTGTGACCTATGAAGATGGGATGCTTTTCCATTTACATTGTCTGCTTTCACCCATGTTTTATAGTTTTCAGTGTAAAAATATTTCACCTTCTTGCTCGTTTATTCCTGAGTATTTTATTTTTTGGTGTTATTATGATATTCTAATTTTTCTGATGGTTTATTGTTAGTGTATAAAAATACAAGTTATTTTTGTCAGTTGATTATGTATCCAGCACCTTTACTGAATTCATTTATTAGTTATAATAGGTAAGTTCCTGGGGTTTCTTGGTGGGGGGGGGCTACTATTTTGGGCTTTCTATTTATAAGATTACATCATCTTAACAGAGATAATTAAAAAAAAAATGTATTGTTGTTGTATTACATCCATCCCTTTTTTGCTCCCCTCTTTAACAGAGATAATTTTACTTTTACTTCTGTGAGCAAGAGGGCTTTTCTTTTTTCTTGCCTAACTGCTCTGGCTAGGATTTCAATACCATGTTGAATAGTAGAAGTGGTGATGGGGTGTCCTTGCCTTCTTCTCAATCTTAGAGGAAAAGCTTTCTGTTTTTTACCATTAACTATAATGATACCTATGGGCCTTTTCATACATGGCCTTTATTGTACTGAGATAAGTTCCTTCTGCAGCTAATTTGTCTTCATCATGACAGACTACCAAATTTTGTCAAATGATTTTTCTGTGTCTCTTGATCAGTGATTTTTGTTCTTTCTTTTATTTAGGTATATCACATTTATTGACCTAGACATGTGACACTATCCTTGTATCCCAGGTATAAATCCTATTTGGCTATGGCATACAATTTTTTTTTAATTTATTAAAAATATTTTATTATTTTTAGAGAGAGGGGAAAGGAGAGAGGCAGAAAGGGTAGAGAAACATTAATGTATGGGTGCCTTTCACCTGCCTCCAGCTATGGACCTAGCTGGAGACCTGGCTTGCAACCTGGTTATGTGCCCTGGCTAGGAATTGAACCAGCAACCTTTGGGTTTATAGGCCAGTGTCTTATCCACTGTGCCACCAGCCAGGGCTTGGCATACAATTTTTTTAATGTGCTATTATATTTAGTTTGTGAATAATATGTTGAAGATTTTTGTATACATGTTTATCAGGCATATTGATTTGTACTGTAGTTCAGCATTAAAAACTTTTAAAATAGGGGAGGGGGACAGAGGGGAGCAAAAAAGGGATGGATGTAATACAACAACAATAAAATTAAAAGAAAAAAATACTTTTAAAATAAATTTATTGAGGTAACATTTTTAACATTATATTAATTTCAGGCGTACACCATAATAATTGGACATCTGTAGGTTAGTTTCCTTTTTTACCATACATCTGACCTACTTAACCAAATTTGACCCCCACACCCACCCCCTTTCCCTCTCCTCTGGTAACCACCATTCTGTTGTATCAGGGATATTTTCTTGTGTTCTCATTGTCTGTCTTTGGTATCAGGGTGATGTTGGCCTTAGCTTGGAAGTGTTCCCTCTTTTATTCTTTTGGAAAATATTAAGAAGAATTTGTATTAATACTTCTTTAGACCGTAAAAATCACATATATAGCCATATGGTCCTGGGATTTCTTTATTAACATGGCTTTCTATTTCTTCTTGATTCATTCTTGGTAGGCTGTATGTTTCTAGGGACTTACCCATTTCTTCTAAGTTGTCCAATTTGTTGGAATACAATTGTTAATAATAGTCCCTTATGTTATTTTTCATTTCTGTGACATTTTCCATTTCTGATTTTACTTGAGTCTTTTTCTTAGTCTAGCTAGGGGGTTGTCAATTTTGTTTCTTTCCAAAAAAAAAACAAATCCTCTTCGTTCTGTCATTTTTTTCTATTGTTTTTCAGTTCTAGGCCTCTTTTATTTCTACTCAAATCATTATTTCTTTCCTTTGCTAATTTTTGCTTAGTTTGTTGTTCTTTTTTTTAGATTCTTGAGGTGTAATGTTGTCTGACTTTTTTCTTTTTAGAAAGTGGTGCCCTGGCTGGTAGCACAGTGGTTAAAGTGCCAGCCTGCGGACCCAAAGGTCGCAGGTTCGATTCCCCCGCCAGGGCACATCACCAGGTTGCAAACCAGGTCTCCAGTCAGGTCTGTGGCTGGAGGCAGGTGAAACGCAACCATACATTGATGTCTCTCTCCCTCTCTGCCTCTCTCCCTTCCCCTCTTTCTAAAAAATAATGAAAAAAAATCTTAAAAAAAAAAAAAAGAAAGAAAGAAAGTGGTGCTTATCACTTTACATTTTCCTCTTTGCACTGCTTTTGCTAAAATCCATAAGTTTTGGCATGTTTTATTTTCATCTTCATTTGTCTCAAAATATTTTCTAATTTCCATTTCCTTTTTATTTCTTCTTCAAACCAATGGTCATTCAAGGGTCTGCTAAGTTCCACTTATTTTTGAGTACCCTTGATTTCCTTTCATTGATTTGTAATTTTTTTTCCATTATGGTAAAAAAAAAAAAATGATACATTGGAATGATTTCAATCTTCTCAACTATGTTCTGATATATTTTGTGACTGTCCTGTGATCTAACCTAGAGAATATTCCATGCGTGCTTGAAAAGAATGTGTATTCTATTTCTGGTATTGGAAAGTTCTGACATTTCTATGAGGTCCATTTTGGTCTAGGGTACTGCTCAGGCTTGCTGTTTCCTTTTCAACTTTCTGTCTGATGATTTATCCATCATTGAAAGTGGGGTAGTGAAGTCTGATATTATTGTACTGCTGTTTCTCATTTCAGATATGCCAATTGTTGCTTATATATTTTGGTGCTTTGCTGTTGGGTACATACATATTTGTAATTATTACATATCTCTGTGAATTGATGCCTTTAAAATTATTTGTTCTTTTTCATTAAAACTGTACTTATCTAACATGTACAACATGATTTGATATACCTACTGAAATGATTAATCAAGTTAATCAACATACCATCTCCTCATACATATAGTTCTCATATTTTTGTGATCACTGCACCTAAAATTTACTCACAGTAAATTTCCAGTATTTAATACAGTATTAACTATAGTAATCATACGATGCATTAGATATCTAGATTTCTGAATCCTACATAAAGCATCCTTTTACTCTTTAACCAATATCCCCATTTTCCTCTCTCTCCAACCTTGGTAACCACTGTTTTACTCTTTGTTTCTGTGTATTAAACTTTTCAAAATTCCACATACAACTGAGATTATGCAGTGTTTTTCTTTTTACGTCTAGCTCATTATACCTAGCATAATATCCTTCAGGTATATATATATTTTGTTTGTTTGTTTTTTTCACATAAATTCCCCCCTTTTATTCTGTAATGGCTTTCTTTGTCTCCTGTGACAGTTTTATTTTAATTAAAAAAAATTTTATTTATTTATTCTTAGAGATAGGGGGAGGGAGAAAGAGTGGGAGGGAAACATCAATGTGGGAGAAAAATTGACTGCTTTTGCATGAGCACCTAACTATGGACCAGGCCCACCACCCAGGCAAGTGCTCTGACTGGGAATCAAACTGATGAACTGTTGTTTGTACAATGATTCCCAACCAACTGAACTATACTGGTGAGGGCTACTGTGACAGTTTTTGACTTAAAGTCTACTTTGACAACAATACAGACACTCCTGCCTACTCTGATTTGATTACCATTTGCATAAAATATCTTTCATTTTCAACTGATGTAGGTCTTTAAATTTAAGTTCATTGTTTTTAATACATAGCATACAGCTGGGTAGATTTTCTTAAACCTTCACCAACTCTGTCTTTTGATTGGTGAGTTTAATCTCCTGATATTTTGATTTCCTTTTGAATCATTAGAAAGCTGGCCAAAAAGAACAAGGGAATATGTTCATATATCAAGACAGGGCTATCCTGAAGCAAATATAGTAAAATTCATAGGAATTTTGCATTTGCCTTTATAATAAATATGTCTTGTAAGGTAATATTTCTTAACTTTGAGAAGAAAATGATGCTGTAGAAAGATACACGAGTTTATTGTGTGGCTCTCACTATTGTTTAAAGTGTTTTGAAAATAAATTACATTCTATATAAGAACTACTCAATCTATTTTCATCTTTATTAACATCAGCATTATAAGTCATTTTAAACTATTCATCTTTTCTATGGCAGTTGCTCTACACATTTTGATATTGTTGCACTTTGCAAGTTAATCTAAATTTCAAATAAAATCATATGTTGTTCTGTAAGTATTCTATGTTTATGAAAAATAATTTAAGCACTATAGATATGTATAAAGTAGAGGTTGATAACATCCCAGTCTTCAAAAAGGTAGCAGTGATATACAGATGTGCAGATTCAAATTGTGTTTTAAATTATTACAGAAGCTTGCCTCTTAAAGCTTAATGATTAATTCTTTTGTAAACTGTATAATTAAAATTCTTAATATTGAAAGCCTGCTGTCTTTTCAAATATAGAAAATCTATAATTTATATTTTAATATTATGACGACAGATCTAGAGACAGGTTAACGTCATCAGGATTTGAAAACTGAAATACATTTCTTTATAGTCTTTGTCAAGTGAGTTTCTGAAATTGTTTTTATAAACTCATAAATGGCTGGCTTGATTTTTTTGAATATTCTTTCAACTCATGCTAGTTCACAGGAATAGAGAAGACAACAAAACAAGCTAAGAAATGGATTCAGAAATATTTTAAGTGGTTTAATTCTAACATACACAATGAATGAAATCTTAATAGTCAAGTAAAGTCAATTTAAATAGTTCAATACAAAGTAACACCATAATTTTTATGTGCCTTAGTTGTTACTCAAACTATTTTTGGCAGTGTAATGACAATAACCAACTATGTCCACATGATAAGAAGTTTTGTTACACTTTCTTTGGTGTATCTTTGCCTCTGAAACAGATAAAAAGATTTAAGAAAGGGTCTCAGGTACAATAATTTAGAATCAGATTTTTCTGTTTGGAATTTTAGCTCCACCACAAATGGCCACTTTATGTTTCAGCTTAGTCATCAGGAAAATAGAACAATAACACTATGTCTCCTTTTAGAGTAGTTTAGATTAAAAAGAAATAAAATAAACCACATTATATCATTAAGCCTATTATCTAGTCTGAGACAAATTTGGGCTCAATAATGTCATTTTAATTTCATTATTATTGTTGTACAGATGAAAGAGATGAAATGTAACACATTATTCAGATTAATTTTAAAATTAGTTATGAAAATTTCTAAATAAACAAATATTATCTCCTGAAAAAATGAAAGTAAATTTTAGCTGATTATCAGGATCCTTGCTCTTTCTCAATATCAGAAAAAGAAAAATCTAGGCAGTAGCTGCAAAATGGTAAGTCCCTTTTTAAAAAACTGGAATGTGACAGCTTCAAAGTAAGTAAATGGTTATGCACACGAAACAAATGACAGACTGAAAAGGGAACTGATCATTTTCATTGATGTGCTAGTTTGTTCTTGAAGTCATAAATTAGTGAAATACACCAACAAAATGTATCCCAAATAATTCAAAATTGTTGAGGTAGCATTTCTAAATGAAAATAAATCTTTGAAAATAAAAACAACCTAAACAGAAATGTAAAAATGGTGATTGTCATATCCAAGAGGGAACTGAGATTAACCAGGGGATGAGTAAAACTCTGTTTTTCTCAAACTGTGTATCTATAAACACATAATTTCCTTAACATTTACTTCCTACTGTTATTAATATTTAAACATAGTATTATAGACAGGTATATTATTAAGCTCATATATGAAAGTGTTACAAGGAGTATTTAGCTGGAAAAGAGGAGCAAAGAAAACCAAGTGTTGATTTTAATAAACTGGAAAGGATCAGCCTGCCTGCTAGCCAGGAATTTATAGCTTCCCGCTCTGCCAGGAGAATGAACGGTCCTCCCTTGTCCCCCTCCAGTGCCATGTAACCAGGCAGGAACAGGGTGTGGCAGGAACACACACAACAGAAATTAAAATGGTGCAGGGGAGGTGCTGGACCAGAGAGGCCTAGCATCTTGTCTGAGGAAAGAAGAGATTGGTTGGGAGGTAGACCCACCCAAAGCATGGGAAAGTTTGGGGATTGGTTATTTTGAGAAAGCACTTGGTCTGTCCCACACCCAAACTAACATAATCCTAGGGGAACAAAGGAACTTTCTCTCTCAGACACCCCATCTGTTCGCTTGTCCTCTCTCATAGCAGCCACGTGACCCATGGTCCTGCAACACCACATGCAGGCTCCAGGAGGCAGCCTGAAATGGACTGGAACCAGAAACACACACTAGGCTAGCCAGACGCTAGACTGAACTATTCTTTGAAATGGAGCATAAGCACTGGGCAGTGGCCTTCATCCTAGCCCTGTGGAAGACAAGACCGAACTTTTTCCATGGTGAGATGGGCAGAGATGGGAAACCAGGAGAGGAACCTCTTTAATTGGACATTATCAATAACCCATTGCACATTTCTGTGTGGGTCTCGGAAAATTATTTTCTTTTAGGTACCACAAGAGCCCCATTTCCACCGGAAATAAAAGAACCGAATGGTATTTTCTGATTTTAACTTTGGTTTCAATTTACAACACAATAGTAATATAGGTTGAGGGGTGGGGGAAATGTGATGATTAGTCTTGTGTCAACTTGTCTAGGCTATAATATTCCATTATTCAGTCAAACCTGCATCGTGGTATTGCTGTGAAGGTATTTTGTAGATGTAGTTAACATCTACAGTTATGAGACTTTAAGTAAATAAATTTTAAGTAAGTAAATTTTCCTCGATAATGTGGTGGGCCTCATCAAACCAGTTAAAGACCTTAACAAAACTAGTTTAAAAGTAAAAAGAACTGTGACTCAAGCCTGTAACAATATAACAATATCTAATTCTGCCCGAGCCTCCAATCTGCCAGCCTTCCCCACAAATTTCTGACTTGCTAGCGTATGTCATTGCAAAACCTAATTTTTTTTTGTGTGTGTGTGTGACAAATATTTTCACATACACAGAATGTATCAGACATTTGTTGACTACTTACCTCCATAGGATGGGCAATGTGAAGTATTCTTGAAATATATTTAAGTGTGACAAAACACACAAGGAATTTTACATAGAGGTCATATACATTGTATCTATGGCACTTCTCTTGATTTAGAAACAAACGGTGACTTTTCTTTTAGTTGATAAATTTTTATAATTTTGGATTATAATTTTGGATCACACATAAAATATCTGTCTTAATAAAAGCTTAAAAATAAAATTAAAGACAACTATCAAAGATAAGAGAAAGACATTTCTTAGAGAGAGGCATAACAAATAGATAAATGGAACTTCAAATTTTATCGATAGGGTAGAGATGATTCCTCAAAACCCATCTCTTACTGTGATTCCTATTTTCTCTCATGAACAAGTAACAATAAAGAAGTATTAGATCATGGATTATTTTCAAAGAGTCTGAAAGTGTTAGGTAGCAACTACCTCTATATTTAAGAATTTTTTAAATGCTGAACCAAACATAAAAATTGGAGCCTGTAGTTTTAAATGGTATATAGAAATGTACATAGAAATTTTATATCTAAAAGTTTAACATTTATAATAGAGATAAACAAGGACAACAATACAAAATAAATTGTAAGCACTTTGAGAATATCTATAATAATTAGCATGGGTTAACACAAAATAACTCTTATCATTTTTCTTTTATCTTTGTGTATAAAAGTGATCTGTATGACAGTGTATGACAGAAAGAGTGAGAATCAGCTATAATTTATCTGCACTAATATTATTCTGATTCTCCAGTATTTAAAAAGCTATAAAAATAACTAGGAGAATAAGAGTATAGGTAGCACCACTTATACAGGCTAATACAATAATCTGCCCTTTTCAAATTATAGGTAATGACCCATTAGTGAACTTTGAAATCAATTTTGTGGGTCAAGACCAGCATTACAAATTTGTAATAGAAAAGAATAAGACAGTATCAAATAAGAATAAATATTATTTCATAAGCTTTGTTAAAATGTGTATCTAGAGCTGAGATGTAAAATTTTAACTTACTATATAGATTGCGGATAAAATGTTTGAAAAATCTGAGTTAAAGCATCATACTCAGAGAATGTTAGTCAATGTACCATTGTCAAAATGAGGTGGCGTTCCATTGGAGAGTTCCATCGGGGTCAGCCCTGGGTGCAGAGCTATTTTACAGTCTTGTCTATGTACCGGATAATGAAAAGCAAAACACATTTAAGTTGCTCATGACTGTCCAGAAGGGACATGGTAAAAGTACCAGCACCTTCAAATAGAGAACTGAGGTTTCATATTGCCTTTGTGCATTGATAAACTGATTTGAATGCAGTCATTTTTCAAGGGCTTGCTACATATTAGGAAGGATACAAAAGCTATGCATTTATTTATTTATTTATTTATTTATTTATTTATATCCTTGCAGGAGGACATTTTTCCATGGCTTTTAGAGAGAAAGGAAGGGAAAGAGAAAAGAAGAAAGATAAACAGAAATGCAAGAGAGAAGCATTGATGGCTTGCCTTCCACACACATATGGTCTGGGAACTATACAAACACAGACTAAGGTTCTTACACACCTGGATCAGGAATGGAACTTGCAACCAAGGTATGTGCCCTGACTGGAAATTGAACCCACATCCTTTCAGTTACTAGATGATGCTCTAACCAACTGAGCTACATCAGTCAGAGCAAGAGATGTGAGTATACATTTTATATTATCTAAACATTAGACAAGTTTTCTTAAGATTTGCAACTGGATCAAGCCAAACTTGTATTTCATAAATGATGTCTAATTTATTTATGTACTAGTGAAAAAACGATAAACAAATGTAAATAGATTTTTACATTAATTTTTTTTCTAGAACATTTACTTGGAATCATAAGCAACTATATTCTGATCTTAACAGTAGGCATTACACATAGGTAGGGCTCTGGAATTTAGAGCATTAACTGTTATATTAATTTCAGAGGGGTAAAAAAATGTGCCCTATATATCACTGGAAGGAAGTCATCTTCATGGAATTCAGTTCTTATTATTTCTGTGCTACTATGGAATGTAATATTAGACATGAACAATTTACACAGGTGAGATCATAACTGGTCTTGTTATTGTTCTCATACATGCCTTTTCAAAGCAAAAAGTTTCTTCTTTGGTTAAACAAATGCCAGGTCCTAACACAATCCAGTGCATATTTCTTAAGATTTTGATATAAAGTTTTTACCAAAGTATCAAGACAAGCTCATAGGAGGCTTTCTACTGTATGTCAAAATCCCTCACTTTCTTGGAGGAAATAAGGGGAAGGAAACTTTCATCTGTGAAGTCATTTTAACAATAATGTGATGATTTCACTGAGGTCCAGTACACTAAAATAACTATCTTGTGTGCTTCTACGTACCTCGCTACATGATTGATTACAGGAGCAAAGTTGGTCGGCCCATACAGCTGTACAGATTTCAGGCTCCGATAGTAAGCTTCCATAACACCTTCAATGCCATCGCAATAGGGATTTTGAGGGTTCCCATTCTGTAGACCATTACAGGCAAAAAAAAAAAAAAAAAAAACCAGTAAAAAATTAATAGTTTGTAAAGATCAATTGACAGAGAATAATAAACACTAATACAAAGAATGTTTTGGAAGAATATTTATATATTCATAATAGCAAAAATTAAGTGGTCAGTAATAGACTGCAATGTATTATATGGATTGTGATGTGATAATATAATATGCACAATGATTCAAAATAGATATTATGGAAAATAATGGCAGGAGATAATTCTAAGCAATCTTGAGATTCTAAATATCACATTCTGTAATTAATAATTTCTTAATTTTACACAGATCTTGTACATATAGAGATGAACATCAAAAAATCCTGAAAAGAAGTAAATGAAATGCTGGGTGGTTAATTCTGAGTGGTTATGTAATTGGGAACTTTTATCTCACACTTTAGTCTGCCTAAGTTTTTTTCAGGAATGTATTAAAATCAGAAAGAAAGAAAATCTTTCTAGAAAATCTTTCTAGAAAGAAAAATGTAAACTATCTGCCATACACACACCTTCAGGGCCCACTGGAGAAGGGATTAAAGGGATCAGAGGGGATGCAATTTGGTGTCAGAAATATCAAGACAAGGTTAAAGGAAAAGAATCAAAGCCACATCTCCATGTTGTTCAAGGGAAACGGAGCTTGTCACCGACTTACTCTGAAAGACAGCACCCAGAAGGGCAACTTGAAACCTGGGCACCTGCTCTCGCTTTTCCATCCTTTGAATACTCTGTTACATTAGGTTTAATTTTCCTAGTCCAGATTCCACAGATAACACAAATAAGGCAGTGTATTGGCTCTCTAATTCTATGCAGCAAATTATCCCCAAAGTTAATGTCTTGTTAGGTAGGATGCACAGCCAGCCACGGCAGGGAAGAGGAGGGGTGCATGCCCCACCCACTGACTCAGCAGCTCGTGAAATTCTATGTATCTCGTCCATGATCTGGGAAAGATAGCCTTTGAAACTGCTTTCACTCAAGGCCTGAAAGACGCAAAAGAGTCCATAGGGCCTAAAGGATGAAGCCCATTAACCTCTTTGGGTATTCACACCCCTCAAAGTTGGTACCACATTTACCTGACAATCAATATGTAGCTCTTCACTCCATCCCCCTGACTACATAAGTCCTCACAACAAAGGACTTTCTCTCTCCGGCCACCGGACCTCTGGCTGCCCAGCCTCAGGCCACTCCAGCTCTTGCCCTTGCCACCCTTGCTCTTCCCTTTCTCTCCCATCCCCACCTTAGCTCAGCCTGTTCTCTTCTATGAAAACATCACCAATAAATCTTGCTCACTTGCACCATAATAGATGCGCTGACCTGTGATTCTTCACTGCACTAGTGAGAAGGACTGAGTTTCTGGGAATTTTTTTCCATTATAGTTTAACATAATAAGCATTTATTATCTCACACCTTTTGTGGGTATCAAAAATTCAGGCACACCTTGGCCAGGTGATTCTCCCTAGGAATCTCTCATGGGTTTGCAGTCAAGATTCAGACCTGAGTAACAAAAAGTTTGTCCAGAGCTGGAGGGCCTGCTTCCCAGAAGGCTTGCTCATACTGCTGCTCCTGGGAGGCCAATAGGACTCTCCATGGGGCTGTTTGAGTGTTCTCACAACACGGCAACTAACTTCCAGGATGAACAAGCCAAGGGAAAGGGCAAGGAGGAAGTCCCAACGCTGTCATAAGCTAGCTAGTCTTCTAAGTTGCAGACCATTACTTCTACTTTAATCTATTTGCTGGAAATGTGTCACTAAGTACAGTTCAAACTCAAAGGAAGGGGAATTAGGTTCCACCTCTGGAAGGGGAGAGGAAACATAAATGAAATTTGTGAGTATATTTTAAAACACTAAGGACAGTAACTATATTTGACACAGCAATAATTTTAACATGCATGTTTTCATCTGAACAATCACAAGTAACTGCAAATTTATAACTAAAATTATCATCTTCTATATACCAAGCTTTATATGAAAATGTTTACATATATTGTTTAGTTTTTATAACAACCCTAAAAATGTAGATAAAATAGTGTCATTTCCTCCACTTTACAAGTGAAGAAACCAAGGCACTGAGAGCTTAAGTACTATGCCCCAAAGTCACACAATGCAAATGAAAAGAGCCACTGTTTGAACATGCAGTCTAACTCTAGAACCCAATTTCTTCACCAGCTCCATCCTAGGCATTTTGAAGACTGGAGATCTTAGGAAGTTAACCCAGATGTTAACAACCACACCAATTTTGCCATTTGTGAGAGAAGTTATTCTCACACTTTCCTTTTAATTTTGCTTTTTTCTTCAAACTTTTTATTAACTAAACCCCATGTAAATTTTCAAAAACATAAAAATAATAAAAGTCCTCTTTATATTATGAAATTGGTTCCAGCAGTTGACTGACATGAAAATGTATAAATTTCACAGTTAGCACAAAGCACTTAATAGAGGTTTGGATGTTAATCTGAGCTGATTTATTTAAACTTCTTTTAAGTAAAATTTTACAGTGTTCTTTTCCCTTGATAAGGTATGAAGCTAATTAAAATTAAAATTAATTATTCAATTTGGGCATTAAAATGTATCATATAGCTTCCTTGAGGGAAGAATTACAAACCAGGATAATTCCAGGCTTTTTGGTTGTCTTTTTTAACATCTGAATGGCAGCTTATATGTCCTTTTATCCTCTGTAACTGAAATGATAAGGTCACCATTTTTCTCACCATTTCATTTTTTTTTTTTTAGTGGAAAAATAATCACCGGATGTTCTCTTCACCATTATGGAATATATGAAGCACTGATTTCTACGTTAGTAGTAATTCCGTAAGAAATTGCTCTAAGATTTCTTCATGCCTTGGATGATAAAAATACGTAGTACATAAAAATTATACATTCTCTTAAATATATGCTTTGCATTACACTAGGATTCTTTTAAATATTTTACAACTATTAAAATGAGATTTCTTCTTAATGACAACATTGTAATGGGTTATAGAGAGTTTTTTTAAGTCTCTTTGAAAAATTCATTTCTCTTGCTGGTTCGATTCCCAGGCAGGGCGCATACCCAGGTTGCAAGCCAGGTCTCCAGCCAAGTCCCCAGCTAGAGGCAGGTGAGAGGCAACCAGACATTGATGTTTGTCTTCCTTTCTTCCTCCCTCCCTTACCCTCTCTCTAAAAATAATGAATAAAATCTTTTAAAAATATTCAAAATAAATAAATAAATACGCATACTGTATGCAAGAATATTAAAAAATTTTTTAAATTCCTTGTTTCTTAAAATAATGCTGGGCATTCATTTTTGCTTATTAAAACAAATCAAAATAAGCTTATATGTGGATCTAGTGCGCACGCGCGCGCACACACACACGCACACACAGGTGTCTCTTAAAGTAAGAGCATTCAATTTTGTTCTACATGAATGAAGACAGCAATGAATGCTCTATTCTATACTTCCTTTTTAATTAACAACTTTTTCCATTTATAAAATCATGAATGTCAGTTTGTAGAACACAGAAACATACAGAACAGAATTCAAAATGAGCAATAATTCTACTGTGAAGGCTTAAGGGAAGAGGGTGTCCACTTTTCACCCACTTGCCCTCCATTTGACCCTCTAAGGGATGGTAATTGTGGGGTTGGATTCAGTTCTGGATAAGAAGCCTATAATCTCTATTGTGACCTACAGCCTACAACACTTTGCAGCCGACTAACATACTGACAAAAATGCTGTCAGGGAGCTGTTGCTTTACTCTTTAAAATGTTAACTGCTGCTGCCCAGAGATTGCTTACTGTAGGAAAAACTGAGAAAATTCTCCCTTTTATTTGATCAAAAAATATCAATTGAGCTGCCATTTTACGCATACAGTGGTAAAGACCCTTGGTTGTTAAACTCTTACATATAGTTGAAAGAAATAGGACATAGATGTTACATTGTACATATTCCTATAAATGCGAGAATAAGTGAAAAGCATGCAAATTCTTTTAGATACTTAGTAGGAGAAAGTGCTTGGACAGGTGTAGCATTTCTCTACTGATCAATGCAAAACCTTTTAAGGCTCACTGGCCACATGCCTATTAGAAATACTTTCTCTAAAGACCTGCACTATTGTATTTTCAGTTGTAACTCCATAAGGAGTCATCACGAATCATGAAGAGATGAGAGCAGTGACTCACCATTTTCACAACCAAAAGTGCGTAACATTCCCTTTTCTTATCCAATTACATCTATTTTATACATATTTCACAAGAAAAGCCTGGTTTATAGGAGATTCTTTTAATTCAGCAAAACTCAGTTTCAGCATTTGACCTAACCCAAAACTCACCAAATAGGGAGTATTTAATTTTTTAGAAGGCCTCCCTTGACACCTGAAAGATTATTTAAAATTGATGTGGATAAAGAGATTAATGGTTGTGAACACACATCACATTCCTTACCATGGAAACCTGAGAGTTTGTGAACATTAGGTGGTATATTAAGTGCCAGACTGCTGGGTAACTGAATTTCTGTATTTGTTATTTTTGGCACTTACAGAATATATATTGCACTTACATTTCATGAGGTTAGTACAAAATACTTTAGCACAAATCAAGTCAAATGCTACCTCATCAGACTTATTTAACCTTTATCTGGCTTACTTTTCTAAGAAAAACAAACAAATAAAATTTTTAAAGTGATATAACAAGTAATACTACTGTTGAAGCATTATCATCATCATCAACATCATCATTGTTTTCATCATCCATCTGGGAGATTATTTTTCATGCATTTAAAGGGATATGAGTCTATCCTATAAATATTTGAGTTGGGTTCCAAGGACAGTTTAAGATGCAAATAAGAAAGGTCTACTTTAGCAGTAGGTATTCACACAGGTTTGATTACAAAGAATAAATGCAGAGGTAGAAAAAGCAGAAAAACAGAGGCTAAGAGGGAGAGGGAAAGGGTAAAAAATCACACACAAATGTGAGAGAAAACTCAAAGAAAGAAAATTAATAAACCTCATTAGGTTTAACATAATTATTCCTTTTCTTAGGCTTAAAATAGCTCATGACCTTTTTCCTGAGGCACTTAAGACTCAGGATCACATGAGTGATTTTCATGGTTTTATAAATTTCGGGGAAGTTTTAATTCTCCCAGAAACACAATCTCATCAGATATTCACTTTTATATGACATTGGGAGTGTGGCATGTGGGCTACTTCATTGAAGAAAAAATTAAACCCTACAGCAACCTTTTCTAAAATTGTGGGTGATAGAATAGAAAGGTAAAATAAGAACAGCAATAAAAATATCAAAATACTATTCTTAAAATACCTATTTAAGAAAAATAAGCACTTAAAGGCTTCTGAAAATATGTGTATATATTCATATATATATATATATATACACACACACACACACATATACACACATATGTATATAACTACACATATGTGCATATATGTATATGTATTACCTACTGTACATGTATACATATATACATACTCACACATATATATAAAATGGTGTTAATAAAAGCACATTTCTAAGCAGTAGCATTACAGGTATTTTATAAAATGTGGTTAAGTAGTGTTTAAGAGAATGAATTCTAAAAATAAGACTGATCTGGGTTCAAGTCCTGTCCATTAGAACCCTAGTTAAAACTCTGAGCCTCTGAGCTGAGTTATATAATTCTTGGGTGCACTCTTACCATATTTAATATAAGGACATTTGCTAGAGTGACATAATGTGACAACTATGATATGCCTACCACACAGAAATTTTGTGAAAATTAAATAAGAAAACGAGTATAAAGCTTTTAGATCAATTCTCAGCAATTACTTGGTAAAGGTAATATTATAGTTTATTTTGAACAATTGTATTGTCACTCACTTTCATCTATTTTATTTGCAGACTTAAAAAATTCTATAATGAAGAGGGGAGCAAAAAGGGGATGGATGTAATACAACAACAATAAAATTAAATTTAAAATATTCTATAATGATAATACGTTATCTTTGTAATAAGAATAAAAACAATAAACAAAGGCCTATAAAAATGTGGGTGACAGGAGAGTTTATTTACCTACCTCAACACGGAAATAGCTTAAAAAGATACCTCTGTTAGGGAAACCTAACTTATTTCTAAAATAATATCTCATCATCCTATAATTTCCCCATTATTCATCAAAAAGTGCATATGAGAATAAGGTTGACTGAGCTCATCAGCATTATCTGTGTGTTTATTTTGAAGGTAGGTTGCAAGACATTGCTTATCACACAATATGAGTAGATCTATATAAATTAAACATTAATTAGAGAAATATTTTATTTCAATCACATCTACTATCGTATATTTAAAACTTAATTAATTATAGCCATCAATATTGCTTCATATTTGAAAAACTTAACTCCAGCTATACCAAGTCTTTTAAATTTGAAATGCCATTTTAGAAGAGGCTATTTCAGACACATTTTAGGTATATTAAAAACAGCCAAACATTCTTCAATCTGCCTCCTTCAGAGGGGTAAAAGTTACTTCTGCTACCTTGGAACTGGGCTGATCTTTGTGATTTGCTTGACTAAGAGAATGTAGCATAAAGAACATTCTGGAACTTCCGAGGCTGCGGTATAAACAGTCCCACAGCCTCTGCCCCAGCCGTTTAGAATATTCACTCTGGGGAAGCTGTCATGTAAGAAATTGGACTGCCATGAGACCACGGCATTGAGATAAAGCCATGATAACCACATGGAGAGGTTGTGTGCAGAAAAAGGGAAAGATGTCCGGGCAACCCAGTTCTGAGTCATCCCAGTTCAGGCATCAGACAGGAGCAAAGAAGCCATCTAGAGAGCTTCAGAACACATGATGTGGAGGACAGTGGAGTCCAACTGACAGGTAGAATCAAGAATATGGCTCCATTCAAACAATTCCAGTCATCTCTAGCCATTCAAGTCATCCCAGGAAGACCCCAGACATTAAAAAAATAAATCAAAGTAAAGCATCCCCCATTGTATTCTCCTTGAATTTCTGACCCAGAATGCATGTTGGTTTATACCTCAAACTTGTAGGGAGTTTTGTTATGTAGCCATAGATAACCATAATAGACCCCTACTTATAAATCAAATGTACTGTAGGTAGATTTATCACTAAGCTATTTAATTGTATTTTAAAAATTAATATTAAGCTCCTAAAGCAATCATTTAGCAAAATTGAGTCTACAGTCACAAAAAAACCTGCTAAAGCAGAAGTGGTAAACCAGTATTTAAAAATTCAACATATTCTTTTTTAAAAATATCAACGCTTGGGATGTATTCTTACCAAAGCAAACTCATGAGATATCCTTCCATCTGGAGGCAGTTTTGCACCAAAACCTAGAGCTGGGAACATTTTATCACTGTCATAATCTTGAACGATTTCTCCCACTGCTTTCAGTGCCATGCCATAGGCATTCAGTTGGTAAGGATTCATGTAGTGAAGAGAGGTGGGCTGGGCAGGGTTGCCTGATGACAGAAAAATATTTCAATCATGAGTAATAAGGCTAATGATTAAATATTTTTGGACATTTTCCTTGGTATCCATTTCTTGATATTTATATCTATTCCTGGATATTTTAAAAATTATGTATTTCTGCCATACTATGCCAAAATTTTTTTATAGATATTAATATGAAAATATTTATTACATTAGATCACACATAAAGAAAATTTCCCAAAGATCAAGTATACGCAAGTTTCTCCTTTTTTTCAGAAATTATTCATCATTATCAATGCCAAGGCTATTCTTGAAATTCAGTTCCAGAGAAGTATGAAAGTACTTTTGTTAATTTTATTTTATTGGAATATTTATTTTTACCAAAAGATCATGTGCCTTTAGCTTGACTTCTTATGCCTATATCAGAGGATCCAGAAGAATTAATAGGCTTGAATAATTAATAAGGTCTTCCTAAAGTTGTGTTACAAAAACAAAATAAATTTTTGAGAAGTAACCCAAAGTATCACCTAGAAAAGGAGAGCACAATGGTTTTCAAATTCAAGCTAAAAAAATATCTAGATCTGAAAAATTATTCAGAATTTCTAACTAGACATTGAGGTAAGAGGCAGAAGGAGCCTTGTCATTTGTAGGACAGGATCTCTGAAATGCCTGCAGTAAATACTACCACAGTGTTTACTGGGAGAACAAATGAGAATGTGTGTGTGGAAGTGACTAAAAACAATAAGGGGCCATACAAATATAAGGCTTAAAAATAATAATAATATGAGGTTTAACTACTACTGTTATTAATGTCTAGGTCATCCACAAGATTCTGACTTTTCAGTATTCTATGCTATGTAGGATGTTCCATTTGAATAGAGATGAATTTGAGAGAAAAATGTATGTGCTACCACTTAAACACATTGAGAGTCACATTGAGTTGCCCTAATTACCAGCACCAGGCAGCCTGAAAATCCATTTTCTTAAGTAAAAATGGAAAGTTAAATGGAACTCGTAATAGCACATAAAGCTCAATTCTACTTTTAAAACGATGCCTGAAGAAGGAAAGCCTCAGGTCATAGTTCTTTTCTGATTCGAAAAACTAATAATAATAATAAGCACTTGAAACCCAGAGAGTAACACAATAAGAGATCTTCCTTTGGTTTACAGTACATATAATTATACCAAGAACATGTTTGGTCTAAAAATAATTTATTGTGTAAATGGATTTACATTTCCAAAGGGTTACAAACATTCAAGGACTGGTTCCACTTGACAAAATAGCTAAACAATGTCAGACAGGCTTCTCCTAACAATAGACTCCAAGCTCCCTTTCTTTTGTTTTTGTTTGTTTGTTTGTGTTTTTAAAGATTTTATTCATTATTTTTAGAGAGACAGGCAGGGAGGGAGGAAGAAAGGGAGAGAAACATCAATGTGTGGTTGCCTTTTACCTGCTTCCAGCCAGAGGACCTGGCTGGAGACCTGCCTTGTAACTTGGTTATGTGCCCTGGCTGGAAATCAAACCAGTGACCTTTGGGTTCGTAGGCTGGTGCCTTATTCACTGTACTACCAGCCAGGGCCTCTCTTTTCCTAAAGCATTTACTTTAGATACCTCCCAATGATAAGATTCTCCACCCTTTGACATCTAAATCTTATACAGTCTAGGAATATCTTTCTCAAAGATCTGGGAGCCAGCCCTTTGAAGTCGTAAGATACCATGCTTCCCTGTGTAGTCACTGTGGGAAGGGAGGAGCCCAACTTCAGTAAGTATTAGTTAGCAATTATAGATGACGGAATCCCACTGACCAAACTCTCTTATAATGTCCACAGTTCTTTCCTGCTAGTGCACCGAGGCTCTTCAATGCAGACCAGTCTCCTCACCGGACTACTACTGGTATCTTTCTTCCTATTACCACCTCGCAGGTTACCAACCTGTACAGAAATTCACTTTCTTCTTCTCCAGCTCATGTCTCACATGCACCAGACAACCTTCCTTGTTTCTCCCAGCCCTACCTGTCCTCTCCTATTCTTACAGCTCTTATGTTCCACAACACAAAGGATGGCAATTTGCCAAATTGAGTGTCAATTTCTTGAATCTGGGACCATGGCTGTACCACCTCTGTGATTGTAAAAATGCACATGAAGCTCAGTTAGTTAGAATGTCACCCCATACACCAAGTTTGCAGGTTTAATCCCCAGTCAGGGCACGTACAAGAAGCAACAAATGAAGGCATAAATAAGTGGAACAACAAATCAATGTTTCTTTTTCTCTCTCTCACTCTTTCCCCTCCCCTTCCCCTCTCTCTAAAATCAATTAAAAAAGAAAAGTTACTTGAATACCTGAATTTTATACAAAATACTTCAAAGGTATCAAAATGTAGAAATTATAATATCTAAACCTCATAAAAGTAAATATTTATTTTTCACTTAATTGCTGATGATTTTTATTAGGCAATATAATACTCACCATTTGATGCTGTAAAATCAATAGCCACTGTGAAATTGATTTGTGTTCTAGAATATAAGAAAATAAGAAACATTAACTAAATGATTTCAAAAGGTTTGATTTCCATTTGTATTATGTTTTTAAAGTAACTAATTTTATTAAATATTATTACTGTCAACTATGTTATATAGTACACACTAGATAGCATCAGATAGGCCATTTTCACAGGAAAGAACTTGGAAAATAAAAGTTAAGGTTTCAGCAATAAAAATAACTTCAACTTGGGAGTACAATCATCGAGTAAGGTACTCATAATGAAGAAGTTAAACTGCTAATAAAGATTTGTGAGTCTCCAATGCTTTCAAAACTATCTATAATCCATGTGAAATTATTGTGCTAAAATCATATCTAAGCCCTGGCTGGTAGCACAGTGAATAAGGCACCAGCCTGCAAACCCAAAGGTCACTGGTTCGATTCCCCAGCCAGGGCACATAACCAGGTTGCAAGCCAGGCCTCCAGCCTTAGCTGGAGGCAGGTGAAAGGCAACCATACATTGATGTCTCTCTCTCCCTCTCTGCCTCTATCCCTTCCCTTCTCTCTAAAAATAATAAATAAAATCTTTTAAAAAATAAACTCATCTCTAGTAATATCATTTCTTGAACTAATTTTTTCTCAAAAATCTCAAAACACAAGATTTTCTCCTGCTTTCTTCAAAAAAGAAGTACTCAGATCCTGATCCATCTTTCAGTGATTACTACATTCCTTTGTGTGTGTGTGTTTTATAAATATACATAAATATTTATATAGATAAAATTGGTTACATATACTTGTAGAACATGGTAGTTAATCCAAAATGATTTTTCTGCTTTATATTTTTCCTGATAGAAACCAAAATGGTGGAATTAACATAAAAGCTTCACTCTTTTGGCTGTACCTCTAACTCTTTCTGTATGTAACTTAGGCTCTTTCTCACCAAGTAAGGCATAAAAACACAAATATTTGACAATGATATGATTATTGGGAAAATATGCAATCAAATCTAATTTAATTTTTTTTTAATTTTAAAAGCAAGTCATTTAAAAATAGGAATGCTTCAACTATTTTTAGTAACAAATTCTTTTGACACACTATACAATTGAGTTACAGCTTCAGGTTTAGAACTGTTGTTTAACTGGTGGTAGTGATGATGATGATGATGATGGTTAGCTATTGTATAGTACAGGGTCCCTTGTAGTTCTCTTAGTATTAACTATAGAAATATTTCCTTCTGTCTTTAAAAATTGAGCTGAAAAAGCCCTAAATACTATTCAACTATTGAAACAAACTCAATTATTTTTTCTAAGGAATGAACCTTTTATGCTTTACCTTTAATAATAAATTAATATAGATATTCTTTATAGCTATGTGGTAATCTTTTCTTAGAATAGAAATTAGGTTTATAGGCTAAGAATATAGGTTAATTTGGAACACACACTAACCAGCATGAAGCAATAGAGTTAAAAATTTTTAGAAAAAAACATATAGGGTTACATTTAGGGGAACATTTTGAGATAATAAATCCCTTTGAGGATCTGAAAGAATTGTCACCATTGGCACATTGCTTTGTCATTCTTCTCCTAGCAGGGGAACTGACTAATGCAGAGGACTAGATACAGGGGGCACGTGATACATTGGCAATAACTTTGCATTTCCTTATTTCATGTGTTTCTTATTAATTTCTAAGGTTATGATTTAACATCACTGTTTCAGATATAAAGTATTAAATTCTGAGAGCAACCATCATGTTGAAGGAATATGATGTTAGAACAACCATAATTTCTAGACTGCGTGCAGGGCAAACTGCCAAGGAAATTGCGGACTTCAAGAACATCCCTTTATGTACAGTTGACAATGTGAAGAAGGTGTATGATGCTGATCCCGATGTCACCACACCAATAAGGAAAATGCATAAGGTATGCAAGGATCACAAAAGTCCAGATATTGTACACAGAAGCCAGGAAATCATCAATGAAGATCCAGAATGTTTACCTTGAAGTTTTGAGAGTAGTTGTACTATGGATGAAGCAAGTCACAAATGGATGTCATTTTATCTTTCAACAAGATGGTGCACCAGCACATAATGCCAAAAAGGTGCAAGAATTTCTCAGTGTCAACGTTCCTGAATTCTGGTCAAAGAAAATTTGGATGCCTAGTTCACCAGATGCAAATCCTTTAGACCATTATGTATGCAGCATTTGTGAGAGAGGAGTTAGTTACTAAACAACCTCATTCCAATTAAGAGGCTGTTAAAGCTAAGACTGAAAACATTATGATGTCCATGGATAAAGAAAAGTTAATTAAAGCATGCTCAAGATTCCCAAGTTGAATCATGTCTATTATTGCAGCATATGGAGACTTTTTTGAACAATTTAAAAAATAATGACTATGTTTACGTATTTACACATAATAAATTTATTTCAAAATAGAACCCTTTTATGTTGTTATTTTACTAAAATTTTGCCAATTGATTGCGCACACCCTGTATATTAGAAAGGGACACCTTTTGAGTCTGAAAAACTGGTTTTGAATTCTAACAACCTAGTTACTGACATTAGTCAAGTTTAGAGCTCTCTGAGGGAAGGTGCCTGCATGCCATAATTAAACAAGGACTGACCAAAAACATTATATGATACAAAACATTATATCTATCTGTTTAACCTCTTTGCACCTCATTTGTAGGAAGTTAAGGATAATAAAGCCTTACTTGGACTGCTGTTGTGGGCACAGGACAAGCATCTGTCCTTTAGTAGATATTCCATAAGCAGCAGTTATGATTATCGTCACCATTATTAATGCTAGTTTTTGACTTGAGCTTACTTCTTTGACAACTGGAGTGTTTTGTGCTTATTAAATTTCTGGATCCACCAGAGTGCTTCAGGTTATTTTCCAGAACCTGAGGTTCCCATGTCAGATTTCTTTCCTTCACGCTAGCTGCTGAGGTCCAAACATGACCCATGTCAAACTCTACTGTTAATAATCCAGCCTTTTAGAAGTTGTTATCTAGGTAGGTACTTCTTCAAACAAAATCCTTCTGCATTAAGCAATTAGAAGCTTTGACCCCTGCCTTATTTTCCTTCCTACCCCTCCATACATTCTGGACTTTTGAGGGATCAGTGAAATGTCAAAAAGGATGAATAAAAAAGAAGCTGGAGACAAGTGATGTGATCCTTCAGTTATTTATGCTAATAATCTTGGTCCTTACCAAGGACCAATTCTAGTTGTCACAGATTGAAAAACTTTTGAGCTTTCTCCAGATTTCTGTATTATTATTATTTTTTTAAACCACAGTAAGAGTGTTTAAAAGTACAACTTCCCAAGAACTCAAGGAAGGTACGCAAATTGTCCAACATTTTTTTCAAACTACTAGTTTAGAAAATACCCCATAAGTGACATAATCAAAATATCAATGCCAAAGCAAAAATACAAGCACTACCTAACTGAATCACTTTGAAAATAAGGAGTCAGTGACGTCTAAGTAGAAAGACTTTGAAATTTTGAATCTTAGATTGAACTTTGAAACCCAGAATCACAAATAGCTAGCTTGTTGTGGCTCCTTTGCAGAACTGCCAAGTGTCTGGGCCCCCATGATCTCATCTGATATAGGTGACAACTATTTTGAAAAAAGCCTTCTAATTATTAGAAGTAAAACCCTGAAGTACCTGCACACACCTAACAAATATTCTACATGCTAGAGGACAAATCTCTTGAGCAATCCATGTCATTATCTCCTGGTTCCTAGTAATCCTTTCATTGTTCTTTTTTTACATTAATGTGTATTTCTTTGTCATTAATTCTTCTCATAGTGTTTGTGAGAAACAAAGGTGACTCCATCTTTAAGCTAATATAACATTTTGACTCCTGAATGAACCCAGAGCCTTGACTTGCCCTTGGGTTGTGGAATGTACATAAGAGCTCCTCTGGGCTAATTACAGATGCCCATTAGTTTGGCCTCCAGAGCAAAATGTCCTCAAATGTTATCTGTCTTTTAATAGGTGCTTCCCTGCACCTGCTCCCTTTGCTCACTGAAGCATTCCTTTCCCAGCAGGCTCACTGCTTAGGAGATAAAAGCACACAGTTGGGGGCAGGCAGGAGGATATCCATTCCTCTTTCCAGCACCCAACAAGCACCATCTATGTAAGTTCCCTTAATAAACTCTTAATATAGTGATAGAGTCATCAGACTCTTTCTCCGGTCTCTAGGTCCTGGGAAATTTTACTTAACAATGTTGGTCAGTAGTGCATCAATGACAAGGAAATGAACCCCCAAACAGGATAGGCAGTAGGAGGTGTCTGTGGACAACAAAAACAATAGTGTAATCTTCCAATACTGAATCTACATTCTAATATCACTGTACAACATCGATGCTAAGCAATGTCAGTGATAAATTGTCCCACCCTACCACAACCCACCCTTAGTGAACCACCTTGTTTGTTTATCTTTGTTTCTATCCCCCGCCCCTGCCTCCAGGCCCCAATCTCTCAATTGCCCACCAGAAAGATACTATTTCAGAGATAGTGCAGATAAAAGTACACACAGAGATCATAAAACATAACCAAGAAACTGCCTGATACAAAAATAAATTGTCGATATTTCGGCTAAACCAACACTAGTTCTGATGATGACACTTACATAATTTTCCTTAGATTTTGAAGTAGATAGCACAGAAAAAAATTATTTGAAAAATAGCCTAGCTGGCAAAGGAGATAACTGGATTCCTCCAGACTTCCCAAGCACTCATTGAAAAATCAGAATCAGGAATTAACTAAAGCAATGCTTTCTGAGTCCCCGTATTTGTAAAGGTTTCTTTTCTAACTCTTAGTTTGGATGAGTAGTTTATATAGGATAATGTTCTATGTTTATGTTTTAAATTTTCGTTAAATTTATTCCCATTCAGGGCTGCAGGCTTTAGGCTCTCCACTGATCTAAGGAAAACAAAAACACTTGGGCACCACCACAAGAAGCACTATAAAAAATCCTAGACATGTATACAGTTTTCAAATAAGAACTTCATTGGGGGAAAAAAATGAACCTCATAATGTTGCATGTTCTGGAAGAATGTGCTCCCTGAAACAACATATCCAATATAATGCCACCAATTTTATAAAACTAAGGCATTGGCTTCGAGTATTTTTAAGGAAAAATACCTCTTTATGGAGTGTGTTGATAACAGGACTTACCTGATATCCAACTCATGTTTAGAATAAGCAATATCAAGAAACCCACTTTAGCCTTTAAAATTAGCTTATATGGGATTGGGTAGGCAGCCCCTTTTTCTCCTAAGACTTTTTTACTTCTTTTAAGTGGAATATAAACCTTTTATAAATAATTTTAGGCAAATTCTAGATTCAGTGTCAAGAGTCTGTGTTGAGATTAACTAGAATCAAAGGAATCTCTTGGCATGAACTACAAAACAGTGACTTTTATTGACTCTATAAATTTGAATATATCATTTATCTCTCCATGTCTCTGAAAATAAGAAAATTACCACTAACAATACTATGATGATCAAATGGGGTAAGATGTTGAAACTTGAAACAAATTCAAATTATTCAGAAAAATGGTGGGTAGCATTTTTTGCAGGTTAACTGTATTGAATCCACACAGCCTCTCTATGAGATGAGCATTCTTATTTTTAGTCCTGCTTTATAGAAATGGGAACAGGCTATGCTAACAACAGGCAGATCTAGGATCTGAATGAGGCAATTAATGTCAAAACCCAACTTCTTGGCTCCTACTATTGTAAGGAACAAGGATATTAATGGTTTATTTTTAGAATAGGCCTATAGGATCAGTGGAAAATTATTGGGGCCAGCATGCACAAGCAATGTAGTAAACTACCAAACTACAAATTTATCAGTGGGAGGGTCCCTGAGGAGGCAAGACAAAAAGCTGGGGTAGCAGGTATTCCAGCCAAAGCCTCTGGGACATGACCTGGAGGGACAGCCAATCATCTTTTAGGCACCATGGGGAAGATTGTACCTCCCACAGTACTTCGCCAACGAAGAACCAGGGAAAGGACATGTGCACCGGGAAATAAAACTTAACTGCACCAGGGAATAAAGCCTAACCATACCTCTGCTGGATGTGACTGCCCACTAGACACCTGATCTTGCAAGACTGTCACTAAAGCCTTGTGTTCACTGTACCTTTGTCTCCAAGTCCATTTCTTGAGTTTTGGACGAGTAGATAGTTCTCCACTATGGACTGTCTCAATTATCAGCAACCACATTTTTACAATCGACTTGACTATGCCAAATGTTTACCTCTTATTTAATTCTTACCCAGAACATGCCACTTACAATCTCCACTACTACCTTCTCTCTTGCTCTCTTTCTAAACTGTGAGAAGAAGCACTTGATGTTGCTAATCTCTATCTTGTCTTTTTCCAAGTAACAACAAACCCAGCTATGGAGTGAAGGAGAGACTATTTCTGGCAGAAGCAACAGAAAAGGATTTTTTTGACCCCAGAAAGCTTGGCCCATCTGTTTTGTTTTTGTTTGGTAATTGTGGTATGAGGCATGCAAAGAGAAAGGTCACAAAATGTTAAAATCTGAGAGAGACACACATGGGGGCTTGTAATCCAGTTCACTGAATTGTCATACTCTTCGTTTTAAAACCTCATTTATTTAAGAGGTCTGTTCTGGTATCAAGGTAATGTCAATATAATTAAAACATTTTACGTGACTGATACTTTTGAGACAGACCTCATATAATGCTTTATTATATTAAAACATTTGGGGTAAAGATTCAATAGTCCAGTTTAAAATGGCTTTCTAATTAATTTTTTTCAGTGCCTACTTTGTGTTGAGCTCTATAAAAAATATTTAAAAATCACCAGTCTCCTTGAGAGGATGCACCATATAAATAGACAATTAAATTGACACCTAGAGAAACTAGTAACCACTGGAGAAAAGTGGTAAGAACTTGTGTGGCTCATCAGGGTAATTGGATGAAAGTTTGAGCTTTCTTCAGAAGAAGAAAATCAGTCTGTAGATCTGCAAGTTTCTAATACATTCAATTTTCTGATAAAAGCGTAGACTAGAGTTTATGTTGATGTTAAATCCCGGAAACTTAGAGGGACTCAGTGTGCATCAGAATTTGTGGTCTTTCCCCCCTTCATCTGCCAGTGAAAGAGATGTGGAAAACTTTATAGATCTTCATTCCTGGTTATGTTAGTGGCAAAGTTTCATGAAGACTTAATACACATAGAGGACTGAAGGATAGATAAAGCCAAACCAAAATGTATAATTCTGCCCTCAGAACTTACAGTGTGAGTTGGTAGGTATATGAAAATATGTATTTTACAAATTTGTAGAGGTCAATAAGCCCATTTCACCAACAATAATTATAACAATGATGAATGTTACCATAAAGGAGTATCATATATTTCAAAACATTCTGTGCTTTTAAATCTGACATTATCCTTTTTAATGATAATGCTATAATTAATGCTATAAATTGGTTACTGAATAAATATCTTCAGTTGCCAGTTATATCAGACATTTAATATTTAAAATTAGTTCTTAATAAAAAAGAAATATAAAAACACTGGAAAATGTACAGAATATGATTTTTAAAAATGACCCCAAGGTCAACAAACCAGGAGAGGCTATTGGATTTTATTCTACAGTAAGACCTTCTTTGTGGGTATTACTATGTAGAAAATAAAACTCTTTACTAACTCAAGCCATAAAATGTATCTTATACTACAGGAAAAGCATATTATTGCTTAAACAAAAATGTTCCAAGAATCCAATTTTTATTTCACAGAATATTTGCATAAAAATAGGATCCTGGCTGATTTAGAATGCATCTCTCTCATTTGCCTCATCTGTTCACTGTGTACCTGAATCCATAAACCTGTCAACTGAAGCTAATCACAGTGTTTTAAGAGCTCAGACAGTGAATGAAAAGTAACAAGCTAACAAATGATTCCACAATCAAGGTTATATTTTCATGTAAATATCTACACCTCAGTAATGACTAAAATAATGGAATCCGAGAATATGCAACACTAAAAATTAGGACTGTAAAAACATTCCTTTGAAAGGGAAGATATTAAAGGACTATGAAAACAGTTTTGTTTAGGATTTAAATATCTTCATTCTTAGCTCTGCATAATTTCTACTTGGATTCATGAGAAAACAATAACACTTTTATAAATTTCTATTCCATTACTATTTTCTTCTGAGATGAAACAAGAAGAGAGATGAAATTTTAAAGTGCAATTCAAGAATATCTAAGAGTTTAATCATGGTCTGTGAGTCCTAACTATTCCATCTATATCAGTCACCTGTTTTTCCTCCTTTATTCTCATTCTCCACAAAATGGTTTATAAAATTAATGTGGAGAACAAAATCAACACAGGAAAGATCCAGCTAACTTTAAATGGCCCAGAGCTAGCCAGAGTACCAATTTAATTGTTGTTACTCACATTTTATATGTAGATATTTGAAGACCTCTAGCTTTACTTAATTAAGATTTACCATTAGTAAGCATAACTCAACACTAGACTAGAAAGGCTATAGTGAGTAGGTCTCTGAATTGATGTCACAAAAATCAACATCAATGATGCTAACCCAAGTCAGCAACAAAACAATCCACAAATACCAGGAACAAATGCTGATATCTTGGTATTTTAAGTTAACAATGAGGAATTACTATGATTTATTATATATTAAATATTATATATTTAATGCGACACTTAGTTCCAATAGCAAATACTCTGGAGTATTTCTTCAAAAAATCTAACCTTGATGACAAATCTTCAAATATCCTAACACAACCTCCCAAATACTATTTTGGGTTGCTTGCTTGATTGTAGCTCAACATGTTCACTTATTTCAAAGTAATCACAAGGCAAAAAGAAGCAAGTCCAGATGGTTAAATCAAGAAGTCTTTTCAGATGTGTCCTGAAGAGGAGTAGAGACTAAAGACCATAATGTGAACATTAGGAAAGTTTAGCCCAAGTATTGTGGATGTAGCTACCATCCAATTTTTTCTGTCTTCCGCCCTCAATTGAAAATACGGAACCATTTTTGGTGAGAATTAGAGAAGAAAAATCAGAAAAAACAGCAAAAATAATAACAATAATAATAATAAAGTTTTGAAATGTGCTTCTAAAAATATCACTAGATAAAAAGCAGCTTTTATAAAGGATGTCATATTTAATAAACAGGTTTCACAGATTAAATATTGACAACTCATTATGTTTGTCTATTAATTAGCAAAAATGAAAAAGGAGTAGCACTCCAGTAAGGATGAGGCTATGGTAAACAATTTTATACAAATGTTAGAAGTGTATGTTGTTATTACCCTTTGACCAGCACAATTTAGAAATAACTAACAAACTATAAAATGAAGTGCACAAAAATGAATGCATCAGGATTTTTATTTTTTACATATTGCAGCCTTGTTTATAATGGGAAAATAAAATAGTTGCAACTAAAATGTGTAGCACAGGGAAAATTTAAACTAAGTTGCGGGCATCTATAAAATTAAAAACTGTTAAAATAATGTAGATACATAAGTACTGACATGGAAATTTATATACATATATATAATGTATAAAATATATATTATAAAATATTGTGCAGTATGATCCTATTATAAAATAGAGTGTGTTTAATAATAAATTAATAAAAATGTTTCTAGAGTGTATGATTACAGGGAATCCAGTTTCATACTAAGCTATTTTCATTTTACCTAATTTTTCTTCTCACCATTTTACATTTTATTTTTATAATGTGAAACACAAATATAAATATTTATGTTTAAAATTTGGGAGCTACAATATTTCTTTCCCCAAACCTGAAAATAAAACTAAGAAAAGGAAAGTACTATATTTTTTTAAATTACTATGAGGAATACCAAATATTATCAAGGTGTTTAACTGTTTTCAGAATTTATTTTTAGGTGCAAGGGATTAGGAATTCTGACATGCTGTTTTGAAGAGAGTCAATAGCCATTACTGAAACTATTACATAATGACTTGTCAATTATTATAATTAATTCTAATCTGAAATGAGTGCAACTCATTACATTCTATTTTGTTATTATTCAGAAATTTTGTATAATTATGTGTTTGTTTTTTAATGATATTCTATCATTGTAGTGCCTTTATCTAATTAGAGCAGTAATTTTCAGCCACTGTGCCAAGAATTTTTAAAACATGCAATATCTGACTATTTAGTCAGGAGTACTGACCTGTTTGCCCTTAGATTGCTAATTTAAAAATGACAATAGCCATCTGGTGTGAATGAATCAAAATTATAACTACTTTTGTCATATCAGCAACAAATACATTTTTTGGTATCCCAAGAATTTTAGTAATTAGTTTATGGATGCCATGAGATAAAAAAGATTGAAAATCTCTGACTCAGATGTTGAGATTTCTTAAGAGCAGAAAGCCCATGAGGCTTACAATATATAAAATAAGTGAAAAAAAAATGACAGGAAATCTATCAAGAAAAATTTTTTAAAGTCACAATTTTTCCCAAAAGTAACAGCTTTTGGTATAGAATTGTATCTGATATGTCTGAAACAAAAGTGCAGTTGGTCTGCCATCAAACATAATCAAGGTCATCATTTCAGTTTCTTATTACCTAGTGGTCTCCCTTGCTACACACATTGAAAGTAATGTTTAAGCAATGAAACAATTTCAGAGAATGACTTACCCTCCTTTAATATAGTCAAGGAATGAAACTTCTGTTTCTACCAAGAAAGAGAGTAAGGTTACCTGGAAAGCAAAAAGAAAAACATGGTAGAATTACAGGTTAGTACTAATTGTAACCCCACATGGACTTGTTTTCCCCACATAGACTTGTTTTCTGTTAGGGAAAAATTCATATTTCCTAGTCTTTGGAAATTAAAGATATTCCTTATCAAAATCTGCAGGACTAATTGTTCTGGCATTTAAAATTGTCTGAAGAAAAAGGGCCAAAATATATAAACTAACCCATTTCTATGAGCAGTTTATTTCCTTTAAAAAATAGCATAAAAATTATCTTTAAAATGAAAAAATCAAAATCAATGAGCTAAGCTGTATCAGAGGAAACATGTTTTTGTCATGGTCCTGTAATGAAGCCATCAAATATTTTAAGTGTCTTGCTTTATAGAAATCTTTGAAAGGAAACTTTGGCAGAATACAGATTTTGATTTTACCAAGAAGGATTAATCTTAGGATAAAATCTTCAGTATATTTTTTTTAATCAAAATAGGATGATTTTGATTTTCACAACTTTAAATTGTTTTCATTTTTGCCCTTCCTGTCCTGATTTAGTCCAACATTCCTACAGAGTTGCACATTTTAAGGCACTATAAACAAGTACTTTCATAGACCATAAAATGGGTCATAATAATCAAGTGTAGCACATAAAGAGTACAGTATTTCCTCTACTGCTTAAACCCTTTCAGTCTGCTTGATTCTCTCTCTTGTGGCTCCATTGAATGAAGAATTCCTAACAAAACTTCAGCTTCCCTCAGAGACCCTTACAACCCTGGAGCAACCTGCAGAAAGCGGGTCACCACCTCCCACAAGGTATTTTCCATTAAAAACAGCCTGGCAGCAAGTTTATACCTGTTTATTAAACTTCTTAGTGAAACAACACAGTCTTGAGTTACTTCTCTTCTGATCAAAAAAAAGATATTTATATATTTGTTTGAATCCTTAATGAATAATATAATATTTGACTTACTGTTCCTGAATTAATATATTTTTTCTTTTTTACTTTCTTTTTGGGGTTCACCACCTTAAAAAGATAAAAACAATGACAATGCATTAGGTTTGACAGTAAAATTATTTTAAAATGTGCAGTTTAACCTGCTGCTTTTACTTATGTATCTCTTCATTTACCAATGCCTGAATATAACTGCACAGTTATGCAGGCAAAACTTCTCTGCAATAGTTACTAGGGATGTTCATCTTTGAAAACATTTTTATCAGTGTTTTCAATCACTTTATGCATTGATTACTCTTACCCATCTGCAATCTCTTGGTGTGGGAAAAACCTTTAATACCCAAGGTTCTAATAGTAATTAATGATTGCTCTGTAGAAAAAATAGGTAAGTTGTAAAAGAAAAGTGTAGTCAAAAGATAGTTTTTCATTTGGTTAAATATACTACCATAGCAAATCAACCAAGTAAATATTGACTCCATTATTTATTGTTTTACTCTGGTAATAATTTCCACCAGATGTCCGGGTGGCGTAATAATTGGAAAAGGTGTAGTGTACGGACAGGAGAGTAAATTTTGAACTGTTTGTGCCGTGGGAAATTAGTGCTGTGCTCCTACATTGTCCAGGATACTGGAGGATATAGGGAATATAAAGATGGGTAAGGCCTGTCAATCTAATAGGATGAATTGAACATGAAAGTGCCTTAAGTATCTTCCAGAACATCTCAATCCAAAATATAATGGAAGCAATACTCTGGTTTCTCTTCAGATCATCTAAATCTTTCACCTTTTACTAAAATATAATGGAAGCATCATTTTGATAGGGAAAGAAAGATGAAAGAATTTATGAGTAAATATTATTTGAACTAGAATTTATTAAAAAGAAACCTAGGGCTCCAACGAAAAGAAAACCCAACATTCTAAAAAGAGGAAGAAAGTAATTGGCTCCGGTTGGCTGGAGCAGAGAGAGATGTAAAGACTGAGAAAGATGCTGAAGGCTTGCTGGCACAGGGAGTCAGCAGGGCCACTGCCATCCGCACTCCGCAGAGCCTGGCAGATCCATTCCAGGGGCCCTCTCATCGGGCCCAGCCTCCTCACAGCTGCAGTCCATGGACAGCCTTGCACATCCAGGGTCTTAGGTAGAACCATCCTCTCTGCAATCCCTAGATCTTTAAAGGCCCAACACAGAGTGAGCCCAGTAATAGAAATTTCATTTATGAGTTAACAGATGAACGAATGAGTATTACACTAAGCAGTGTAATACAACTGCTTAGGCCAGTAAGAAGGTGGTAGAAGGTGATCCCTCCCCTCTTAACTTTAAAAAAGCCAATTTTAGTGTCAATCTGGCAGGGAAGCAATTACCATTATTGACTAAATACTGAGATACCCTCCTTTGCTACTCATAAATGTTAAATTAAAAAATATAGAGAATGTATGGATAACGTAGTTCAAGAGTTAGCAGTGCTAAAACACACCATATTTTCAACACATATCTAGTGGTTAACTGGCAATGTGTTTGCTTTAATAACTCAGATTTCTTTAATGATTGAACCATACCCTGCCAGGCCTTTCGGTCTTCATCTAAACAGTGAATTGTGCACACACATGCTAAGAAGATCACAGCTCATTTTATAAAATCATGTTGACTCAACTAAAATGCATATTATATTTTTTTATTAAAAGGGGCTTAAGGAGGAGATTGGTAGGAAGGCAAAACATAAAGTGTGAAGCTTAAGAAAAACTAAACTTGAATCCTATTGAATGTTTTCATAAGTAAGAAAAAGTTACATAGGTAAGAATTTGAAATGTCTCAAAATATGTTTAAAAGACAATGTGACTTGAAGGGAAACAATATCATTTAATCTTAGAGACAAGTCTACTTAATAAGTTTAAAGAATCTTATGCATATGGGTACTAAGTTAACCTTTGATAATTATCCTTTTCAAAATATATACTTTTAAAGCATAAATATATTTATTCAGAATTAATTAAATGAAATTCCTCTTACCTCATATACATTGAATTGTGATTGTCCTCTAGAAAGTTCTCTATAGCTTGTTGTAAATTCTCCAATGAAATCGTGACTAAAATTAAGAGAGAGAGAACATATGTATTAGTTTTCATATATTTGTCAATTATATTTTAAAGTTTTTTAGAAATGTATAGTTTCATCATGAAAAACATACTTGATATATTTAAACTAAGCATAGTTTATACTTTAAAAGAGGCTGGTGCATAATTTAATTGTTTTTTAGCCCCAAATTTTGTATACTCAAAAATTACATTCAAATATTATTTATCTCACCAATATTAATATTTCAAAGAGGTATATTCATTTTAACATCTCATATCTTGAAAACATTTAATCTTCTATGCTATCTAAATGATTATTTATTAGGATGAGTTTAAGACAATCAAGCCCTGGCTGGTGGCTCAGTGGATAAGGTGCTAGTTTGGGAGTCCAAAGGTCACTGGTTTGATTCCCAGCCAGGGCACATAACCAGGCTGCAAGCCAGGTCTCCAGCCAGGTCCATAGCTAGAGGCAGGTGAAAGGCAACCATACATTAATGTCTCCCTCTCTGCCTCTCTCCCTTCCCCTCTCTCTGAAAGTACTAAATGAAAAAAAAATCTTTAAAATAAAGGCACTCGAAAATGTATTATTACCCATATCAATAATTACAAATATATAAAAATCATCAAACTTTCCTATGATTAGGATGTAAAAAGATACTTTTTAAAAGGTTATCCCATATTAACATGGATGATAGTCACCAAGTTTATTTTCAATAGGGATAATTTAACAGTATATTGCTAATACCAACATTTCTTTGCCTTTTTAAAGCAATTGTCCCTGTCTCCTCAGAAAGCAGGCCATCTACAGATGCCATTTCATTCTGGGTGGGGAGGGATAGAGGTTAATTAGCATATGTTGGTTCTCACTATACAATGGTTATCAGTGTGATGACAGAGACTAACCCACACAACTGTAGAACATGTTATGCAGTTTAGAGGAGACCTGTATTATGTTACCCTGTGCTAATTTAAACCTAGCCAACATTAGGTTAAACCCACACCACTGAGAAGTGCAGGCGAATGTTGGTATTCATTGGCATGGTGAAATGTTATGCCTTAAAGGTATGTTGTCGGAACGAAAGTCCTACAACAGACATAAGAGATCTGGCTGCTATTTTTATCATAGAATTTAAGACTGGCCCATTTGCTTTGCAAATGCAAGCTGTTCATTTCTATAAAAATGGACATTTCCCCAAACTCTCACATCAGTTTAATGCTTAACTGTGAATCACTAGAATCCACAAACCTCCGATAGACCTGAGGACCAGTGGCAAGCCACAGAGGAGTTGTGTCTAGCCAAGCAAAATGATTCCTAAATATAGAATGTGGAAGAAAAAAATCTAGCTGCTATTTCATTTGATTAGAACTTTTACAATGAGAAATTTTTAAAAATTATTTAAAATACCGCTCATTTAGATAGATACCTAGCCTCCCAGCTCTCCCCATCTCAAAGATCTTATGCATATAGCACAGTATTCTACACAAGGCATTTCTCTTTTCACAGTATCACCTTGGCCTTTTTTTATTTTAATTTTCAGAAATAGATCTATACACATGAAAGTGGACAAAAGAAAAGATGATCAAAGATTGTGATAAATACATTTGCGTTTATGAGCTCAAACCCCTAACATTCATTCTTACACATTACATGAGGACAATTATAAAACAGTCCTTTCATGCTACATATTTCTTATAAATCATTCTCTTTGACCTGCAGAAATGCAAGCTAAACCTTTCACTGCAGATCTTAAAAACTCAAGTTATAGAGACTCTGTTTAGAATCTACCTTTCTCCTCCATTGTTATGTGTGTTTCTGTTATCTTAAGTAATATTCACTGAGGGTTCCATTTATAGCACTTCAAACACAACACTCTAATATAGATAAGTATGGACAAGCTTTATACAACTAGAGCTCACTATACTGGTAGTAGGAATTTAATATACAGAGAGGCCTTTAAAAAGTGCCTGAATCATTTAAAGTCTTATGGTTCTTTGTGTGAATCCTATCCCCATTTGGTTAATTATTTACATTTAGCTCCTTCATTAACATTAAATCCTTACCACTCAATACTAATCAAAAACTTGTTGTGGAGATGAGCAATATTTAATGTTCTCAAGTAAATGCAATTACTCAGTCAAGTCCCAAGTAACACATCCATTTGGATAAAGCCAGTCTAATGGAGTAGCAAATCTAGACCAAATTGCAAGTGGTCAGGTTTACCAAACTGAACATTGAACAGCCCATGTTGAAGTCATTGTAGAATTTTCTAAGAAGCAGTTCTTTGCTATTTGGTTCTGCTTTGTACTTGTCAAATTTGGTATTCTATAGAAATGAGTGATAAGCAATGGGGTACAATTTTCTTGGGTCTCAGTGCCAGGAATCTGTGCTTTTTATTTGTGTTCTCTATTCTGAAAAGACCTTGTTTATCATAAAATGGAGATTCCCCCTCTGCGCAGAGGGCTTAAGCCAAATTTGTGGCCCTCTTCTAGCAGGATATGTCTTCCCCTTGTACCACTATTCCCAGTCTTTTCCCATAGCTTACTGTTGTTTCCCCTCTGCTTCAATTTCTTCACATAGTTTAGTTCACCATGTGTTACTATATGCTTTATACAATAAGCTTACTATAATTTATTACAAACTGCTTTGATTCTTTTAAAAATAAGGTCATAAATTTTAAAAATGAATATAATATTTGTCCCTTCTACGCCCTGCATTCTGAATCTTGTTCAAGAAGGTAATTTTGAATAAAACACTGAATTTATATTTTGTACAAATGCAGTACTATTCTTGTAGAGGAGAAAATGTATTAAGTGAGTCACAGATTGCTTTTCAGCATCTAAGACATTTCTGTGAAATTAAATAAAAACACATCATTGTATCTATTCAGATCCATTTCCTTGGGAAATGGATAATCAAGAAGTGAGGATTTCTTAAAATAGCATAAACAGTAAGAGTAGATAAGAGTTATAAAATAGCCAATCCTAGAAATAAGGTGTCTTGTCTCCAGAATAAATCAGAGAATTTGGATGGGTAAGTGAAGAAATTTTCAGGTCAATTTTGTTACAGATTTCTTAAAATAGTGGGAATTTTTAGTTTCCTTCATAACCTGTCTCACTTTAAAAACTGTACATTAAATTATAAATAAGTACTTTTTAAAAAGTATTGACATAGTTTTTACTTATATTTATTCTTATAAATATATTTCCCCTACTATAAATTATTCCTAGATTTTATTAAGATTAAAAGGAGGAAAATTAAGTTTGCTAGAATATCCTATTCATATTTTTGACAGTATTGGAACAATTTTCATTATACAAAGAAATATGTCATAGACTTTAATAATAAATCACAAACAATTTCCTTCTGATTCAATAATGCTATTCTTCTATTTCCTGTTGATTTAATTGAAACTAAAATAATTTTGTATGTCTCAAGTTCTCTGATTGCATGTTCAAATAAACTTTACTCCATGACTATTTATCTGTTTTGCATCTGTTTACATCTCTAATTTTTCCTTAGAATTGTATTATATATATACATAAGTATATAAAACATAAAACATATATATTTATGTATATATATGTAACTTCAAATCTGAAGAAATAAATTTTAAAAGATATTTAAGGCAAATTGATTAGTACTACAGCTATTAACTTTGCTTTAAAAAGCCTTGTTTGAACAAAGTGTTTAAATTGTCAAAACCTTACAATCATTTCTAAGATCTATAAACAGTGAGGAAAAATGGATATTACATTTATTCACATTTATATTTGAAACCTATAGCACAGTTTCTACTTAGCAAATGTGTCCAGTAGGCGATCCAAAATGACATCAGAGCAGGTGGAAACCATAATCACCTCCACCCAGGATCAAACCAGACTGCAGATACTCATTGTCTGTACAATTAAAGGTGAGCACAGTGGCCCTCAGTTTTTCTAGGAAGTGACATTTCTATTTATTATTCTTATTATTCATTTCATTAAGTTTTCATAAAAAGCATAAGGCCACCTATCCAGCATTTACACCTACAAACAAACAAACAAACAAAAAACTGACACTGAAAAAGAATACTGGTAAGGTTAAAATATTTGCAGATTTCTGAAAAAGTAGAAAAAAAAAGAATCAAGATGAATTTGCCCTTTGGTAGCCCTTTCCTTAGTGTTATTTAGTAAACAGAATTTATGTAGCCTTTTTCTCACCCAGATAAATGAGCAGTTGGGTTCAGAAAGACAGTAAATGGGGCAGTTGTATCTTTTAGGTTTTAAAAAGAAATTATTAATAAGTAGCATTTCCTAAAGAAAAATGTGCCTTTTTTTCCTCAAAACACTCATTTTACATAAATGAATATCCCCCCCTCCACTTTTCAGAAATAAATATACTATATACTTTATATTGATATTTCACAAACTATCACCTGTCAAGAGCATATCTTTATATGTAAATTGCACCTGCATATGTCACTTCAGGTAATTTTTCTTCAAGTCACTCCAGCCATTACATGACTGCATAAATGGTCAGGAAACTTGGAGAAAAACCAAATCTTTGAGGTTAGACAAGAGGTTTAAAATGTCACTTTTTATGTTTGTCTTACTCAAAATTTATTGCCATGCCTATTTTAATTATAACACTGAAAGAACTGTCTTTTGCTTCTGCTATTTGCAAATCAACTATTTCAGTTCTGTGTTATTAATAACTACCATTTATTTAGTGTTTTGCCAGGCTCTCAGCTAATAATGAACGTGTGATACCTCATAATGTGCACAATAATCCTGTGGTATTGTTATGTATGAGGGAGCTGAGGCAGAGACATTATATAATCTGCCTAGCATCATGAAGCAGTAAACAGTGAAATGGGAGTGTTTCACTTCAGACTCTTTTTAAACAGCACACCATTCTTCACTACCTGCCCACGCCTATTGATTTAAATATAGATTCCTCAGTTTGTCACTCCAAAAACTCTTCAAGCTTTAACTTAATTGACCCTTTCAGATTTCTCTAATATTTAAGACTTTACACAGATCCCAGGCTCTGGATAAAATGGGAGTGGCCATTTCCCCCATATATTCTTAAGTTTCTCCACATCACAATTTTATTAATGAGATTTCAATATAAATGCAGTCACTTATTAGAGCAGAGAGAGAACTGAAACCATTTAAAAATAATATAGATATATAATAATTATAAAGGCTCACATTTATTGAACAATTACTATGTACCAAAAACGGTGTTAATTCAATTGCGTAACAATATCATGAGTACAACTATGTAGTAATACAATAAATACAGATATTGTTACCCTGATGTTACAGATGAGGAAGCCGAGTCTTAGGGAAGTTAAGTATCTTGTCTAAAACAACTTAACTAATAAGGGGTAGAGTTACAACCCGAATTCCAACTCTGACTCCAACGAGCAAGCTGTCAATCATACATTGTAAGCTTTATCTATTCCAAATTCTAATTAGCATCATAGCTGTTCAAGAGGAAGTTTTATATCTACTTGCTAAGTTGTACACTTTTTAGAAAAAGGCTGGATTCTGCATCCCTGAACATCCCCCACACCCCAACACTCACACAGCTTTGAGCACTGAGCTTGTGGAAATGATCTAAGTAAAGGCAAAGTATTCTAAAGTCAAGTCGGTTTCAAGGCTTCTGGAGGAAGCAGCCTTCCCTTGCTCCCTTGAAGCACTACCTATTTAAAGGTGCACTATTTTTGCCCGTGGGTGGACTGACCGGAGGCAGGCTTGACAGGAAGAACCAGTGTTTGGTAGGTCCTCTTTGGTATTGCTCTGCCCTATCCCAGGAGGAAATGGCTTACAACTCTTCACCTTGCTCTGAATGCTATGTGAAAAGTGTTGTGGTTTGCGAACATATTGGAACTAATGTTAATTCTCACAGATCATAAAGCCCCCAGAGGGTATAAAATTAAGAAAATTTTTAAAAGGAGGATATTCCTTAGGAGATTTCTTATAGTCCCAGTTACATTATCAGTAGTCAGTCTGAGAAATACATCTTTAAATTAAAGAAAGCTATAAAACACACCAGAGTCAGAAGATATTAGTAAGTCTGATTTGGTTTCTAAAATGAACAAAAATTCAAGTCAGCCAAATTTAAGGCCAATTCTAATTTTATCTGTCCCATCTGGTTACATGCTGATTTTTGAGACAATATCAGTGCCTGTGGTATCACTGAGAACTAACCACCATGGTATATGGAAAGAACACCAGATTCAAAGCCAGGAGATATAGACTCCAGGTCAGGTCAGACTGTCACTTAAAAGCAGAGTAAGCACAAGAGAAAGTTATTTGGTGTCTGTGAGACTCAATTTTCATGTGTAAAATGGGGATGGCCTCACCTGTTGCTTTTGTATTGTTAATACAAAATCTCATAGGAAATACTTTGCAAATTACAAGGTCGACAAAATAAAATGCATTCATCAATGGAGGCAAAATGGTAGCTAACATAATGACATATGTGATTTATAGAGAGAATAGGGTTTCTCTCTCAATCTTATTTTTTACTTCCTACCTCTATTCAATTATTTAACATATATTTACTATATGCTTAATGTATACAAAACACTGTACTGGGTGCTGAGAACACAGTCATATTAAGAACTAGTCATATAAGATACCTTGTGGCAGAGGGAGTGGGGAGACAAATTAATGAATGTATAAATAAATAATTTTAGAGAATGAGGACTCTGAAGATAATGATAATGATAACCAAAAAATTTGCTGATCAGATAACACAAAGGCTACAATCTTCATGATCATACAGAGTCTCTGGAACATAAGAAAATAAAGTGGAAAGATCAGTCTAGAAAAAGACCACAGCAACAGTCCCTAAGACCAAAATGATCTTGACATGTTCAAGACAGAAATAAGGCCCCTAATGAAGCAGTATAATAAATGAAGAGGAGGGCATCACACATAAGTTGGGTAGGCAGGAGATATTGGAAGAATCTTGAAGACTGTGGCAAAGAATTTAGATTTTATTTTAAATTCAGTGGAAAGCCATTGAATAGTTTTAGATAGAAGAGTGACTTAATCTGACCTGCATAGACAGAATCTTTGATGAGGCCAACTAAAAAGGCAGAATCTTTGTTAACATAATAGATTTTTTGGTGGTGCTTTAACAGACGGGCTGTATTTAGCTTTTAAAAGTTTTTTTGTTTTTTTTTTTTTTACAGTGGAGACTAACAGACCTCACAAATTCAAAATGTTCAAATTGATATTTCTCTGTAACAGTCCTCCCTCGATCAGCAATGGTCATTATATGCTTCAGTTGTCAGAACAAAAATCATGAAGGCATTCTTGAGTTCTCCAATTCATCAGCAAAGTCGAAGGCCATTTCTCATCTTCCTTGCTACTACTGTAACAGAGTGATCAAGGCAGATCCCTGAGAGGGGAGTAAAGTAGGGGGGCCAGGAGAAAACCCCAAGACTGCCTTGAAGGTTAACAGAGATGTCCCCTCCCTGCAAAGGGAGGGGCTGCCCTGGCTGGTGGCACAGTGGATAAGGTGCTGGCCTGCAAACCTAAAGGTTGCTAGTTCGACTCCCCAGCCAAAGCACATAACCAGGTTGCAAGCCAGGTCTCCAGCCAGGTCCGTAGCTGGAGGCAGATGAAAGCCAACTGTACACTGATGCCTCTTTCCTTCTCTGCCTCTCTCCCTTCCCCTCTCTCTAAAAATAATTTAAAAAATAAATAAAAATTACAAAAAAAAAAAAAAAGGGAGGGGCTGTGGGAGACGCAACACTGCCCATGGCAGCAGAGCAGCTGTGGCTCAGCAGAAGGGAGCATGTGCAGAGAATGCGAGGGTTCAAGTCATCTGTCCCCTCACACAAAAGGGCGGCCAGCAGAGAGGCAAAGGCAAACACAGCCAACATCAGCCCTCATCAAAAAGGTGGGCATTTCTACTGACTTCCAGGGTGAATGGGATTCTGGGAGAGGACTTTCTAAACAGAAGTTGGGCAGAAGCTTGCTCTCTTAACTCAGCCTCTTAGCCTCTTGGTCTTTTTGGCCTCTTTAGCTCTCTTGCTTTGCCCCATATGAGTGGGATCACAAAGAGGAAAAAATACAATGTAAACAGACTCACATGGAATACAATTAAAGTCATGAGCCACATACATTTAATACGTTCAAAGAGATAAGCATAACTGAAAATTATGACCAGGAACTAGAAACTATTTTTAAAAACCACCCTGGCTGGTAGCACAGTAGTTAAGGCGCCGGCCTGTGAACCCAAAGGTCGCAGGTTCGATTCCCCAGCCAGGGCACATAACCGTGTTGCAAACCAGGTCTCCAGTCAGGTCTGTGGTTGGAGGCAGGTGAAATGCAACCATACATTGATGTCTCTCTCCCTCTCTGCCTCTATCCCTTCCCCTCTTTCTAAAAATAATGAAATAAAATCTTAAAAAAAAAAAAAAAACCAAGCTGAAAGATACAATAATCAAAACAAAGAACCCAATAGATTTTAATAGTACAGTAAACTCAGTTGAAGAGTTAATGAACTGGAACATAGGTCAGAAGAAATATCCAGAATAAAATGATGAATTAAAGGATTTAAAAAGAAAGAAAGAAAAGACCAATATAATCCAATTGTGTTGCAAATGCATGAATACATCTCACTGAAGAGGGTGGAGAGAAAAAGTGCCGACCTAAGTTAGCTTTGGAAGTTGTAGTCTGTAAAACTGAAGGCAAAGGAAACTGCACATAAGCACTGTCCTTTGGTTGGTAAACTTATGTCTCACAGGATACAGGCTAATAGTTCTGAATCTGCTATACAAGCACACTAGAATTAAGCAATCAAGTTTATACATGGCAGATAGCTGAAACAGGTTTCTCAATGTTGGAGAGAGAGTTTACAGATAAGCAAGGGGAGAAAGCTAGAACAATCCAGGTGTTACTAAATTAGAGATGCTAGTAGGGACTCATATTTTGCTAAATATTGAAACAGATAGTTACACTACCTGTGTAAGTATTTGTGTGTATATATATATGTGTGTGTGTGTATATATATATATATATATATATATATATATATATATATATACAGGTGATTAAACATAGAAGTATACGTTATTTCTCTGTCAGATGAGACAGGCTATAAGCAATGTCACCCCGATAGCAATAAGCAAACCAAGCACCCAGATCTTTATTTCTAATACTATTATCCAATATAAGAAATCAGGGTTCCTTGGAAAAATAGTTGATCCAACAACTTGGGCCAAAAAATAATCCTGGAGGAGAATCTTGTATTACCAGAAATAATGAGGTGCTTAAAAAAAACTCACAAAATCAACAAACCCCCAATGATGGTGTTGTATCAAAGGAACACAATATACAATTGAAAGAGTTCCTAATGGCCAAAGCTGGAATAATTTGAGTAACAAAATAGTTATAAGGCAAAGTTGCATTATAATTCAAAGTATAAAATAGCTGTCCATAACATAAATAAATATTTGAATAATAAGATAAACGGAAAGAAGAAAATGCAGAAAAATTTCAAATAATTTACATAGGTAATGTAATTTGCCTTTAAAGAGGAGTATAACTCCCACTCCTCAGTGTGGGCTGCACACAATGGCTTCTTTCCAAAGAGTAGAGTGTGGAAAGGGGATAAAAGAGTAACTTGCAGTGGAGAAACCTGGTAACCATTCCATTACCTCAGTCAAATGACCAAGGTTAACATCGAAAGTGGTAAGTCATGCTGACAGTGTGATATGACATGATAAAAATGGCACTTAAGCTCTGTGGTTTTTCTCTCAAAAGCCCATAACCTTAGCCTAGTCATGTCATGAAGCAAACATCAGCCAAGAGGTGCCTAAGGACATAAGAAAACTAAATGTAATATGGTATCCTAGATGGAGTCATAGAATATACAATAAAAGGACAAAATAAAATTTAAGGGAATCTGAAAAAAATATGGACTTTGGGTAATTAAAATGTATCAATCAGTATTGGCTGTATAAAATTATTACTGTGTCTGGTGAGATTTAAAAAACCTGTAGAATTGAAATATGTGAAAATAGCAACATGTTAGTTGGGAAGTTGGTAAATGCGCTATCAGGAAGGGATATCATTATCTATGGTTTGTATTATTTAGTCAATAATAATAATAGTAATAATAAACAATTGTATTATGGTGAAATGCATATCATTTTCTAATCCAAAAACATAAACCTGCTCTTTTTCATAGATAAGACTAATATGGCCTCTGTAAAGTAGAATGGCAGTATGTGGTTCCTAGATAGGTAAGGAGTTGCTGGTCTTGGCAGTCCAAGCAATAAATCTTGCTTCAGTATCACAATACTTGCAATAACAAGCTTACAAAACATAAAATGCATTGCAGAAGCATTTCCTTAAAAAAACACACACAACACACACAAAAAACTCTTCTAATTTCAAACCCTGCTTCTAAAATTATAAACTCCAATTTTCAAACATCTTTTAGAGAATGTAGGGAGAGTGGGTTGCACTTGTGTACTGTTCCTCCAAAGAACAGAATGGAAGCCTTAAATTCTCAACTGAAATATGGTTGCCACAGCACATCACAGACCAGGCACCAGTTAACTGAAGCAAGACATTGCAATGAGATTTTCTTTTTAACGTTTCACAGAACACAGAGATTTGTGTGTGTGTGTGGGGGGGGGGTGGTTCTGGAGCAAGGGGATGGTGAGAATTGAATGTAATAATATTTCAATCATACCCAAAACAACATGAGTTAATATTTCACAGATACTTAATTCATTCATTCAGGAATAGTAATGCAAATGTTTAAACATTTATGCTTCGTAGGCAAAGCATGGCACCTTGAATTATTGTATTGTGCTCTCTTAAGCCACTGACTTACAATTCATTTCAGATCAGGTAACCAGAAAATCACTATATTCAACAGGGGAGCCCTAGTAATAAAGTCTTTATACTCAAAATTCTTTCATTTTTATTTACACACAAGCTGTATTTGCCTCCTGAATAAAATTAAAATATTCACCAATGTCAAGTCATTAAGGAAAGGTTAATGCTGTGCCTTTAATTGATTAATCTGATTGCAATTTTCCATCATGTAGAAAATTCAAAGGCTCTTATAAGAAGAGTGATTCTACTCCAATATCCTGTTATTCTCAGACACGATGAGTGCCTTCAATATAAACTTTCCACCTCAACCTTAATGCAAGTTGTATATTGGGTTTTCAACCAACCTCACCTTTTAATGCTTCTAAAAAGTGTTTTGAGAGCATAAATAAGGTCAGAGAGGAATCACATTAGTTGGAATGCTTTTTACTCATTTAGTGCCTTTCTTTCCACTGTCACTATCCCCATGGTATTGAAGCGGAAAATCAGTATAGACAAAAGCTTAAAACTTTCAGGGTGAATTTCAGAGTAAGGAAAAGGAGCTCAGGTATCATGCATTACTTGACAGAATATGTCCTGTTCTACACTGCAGTAGCTTGGAAGTGTCAGGATAAGACATGAAGAGCTCATTATCTTCCACTTCCAACCCCTGTAACCCAACCCAACTCTTGTTCTCTTCAGAGATACATTTCCTCTTTTATTATCTCACTAGCCTAAACAATCTAGTAGCACTAATGGATATTGTCCAACTATATACTGTCATCAAGTACCCCTGGATATAAAACACTGACAAGGACACATCATCTCTCTGGTATTCTCCTTAATAGTGCATGATCTCAATCTAGGCATAGGAAAAATCAGACAAACCCAAATTGAAAAGCATTAGTCAAAATAACTGACCGATTTTCTTCAAAAGTGTCAAGGTCCTGAAAGATAGGAAGATAACATGAAGGTATGACTTGACATTTTTCTATTAAGATGCAAAAAAAAAAAAAAGATTCTCAGATTCTCAGACTTTTGAGGTGATTCTGCAGTTCCAGGTAAAACATTACACAAGTGAACTATTTGCAAAGCTGCAGGAAACTGTGACCTCTGATAAACTCATCTTTTTGATGTCATCATCTCCTAGAGGTCTATTTGGTGTCACCCTCTGCTTTCCTTATGCAGCTATTCTGGTCTCTCCTTAGCTACAGCCAGCCACCCATTCATCTCAAAAGGCAGCCCAGTTGCTAAAGAGAAGCAAAGGATGGGAAAGATATCCAGTTGACATGTCTCTCTGAGCCTCTAGTGCCTTCCCCCAGCTGCCAGATGGTTGCAGGGAGGTTAGGCAATACAAAAGAAGATTGAAGACAATGGATACATATACATATACATATACAAATACATGTACATATGACGTCTGTTTCGAAAGTATCAGCTGCAAAAACTGTTTTAATTGTATTGTCATTGGCAACCCCACCCATAAACGGGCCAACAGCAATGAAAATTCAACTATAACATGGGAATTTAACCCACAGGATAAGATATTCCTGGAGCTCTTAGCACAGGTGATCAGAAAGACTGTGTCACTGAGCTTCACAAGACACCTACTATATAAGGCCATCATTCCATCAATGGTGGGCATGTTTTATTGTCAGCTATACTCCAAAACTGAGAATTGTGTTTTACTTCAGTTTTCAACTGAAACTAGTCAACTGCTACAAACTCAAGATTCCATTTCTTAATACTGGCCCTAGTTTGCAGCCTAATTTGGTATAATGAACTAAAAAGCTCACAAACCTTCTCGATAGTCTTGGATAAGAAATTTAACCTCAGTTCATTATATGTGCCTAATAGGGCTCTTGCAAAGGTCAAATGCGAAAGTTTGTGAAAAAGCACTTTGTAGTCTGCAAAGCTCTATGTATATTCAAAATGCAATTTAGTTGTTTTTCATGGCAATTGTTTTACCAATATTTTTATTGCTTTGGCTAGGAATAAAGGTGTTCATTACTACTTCAATTAACCTCCACTAGGCTGTGCATTTCTGTCTCTTCCCTGATTCCATTTCATTCTACAGATATTTTCCCATTGCTCTGATTATGCCAAAATGACTCTCTGGTTCATGATTCAGGGTCAAAATCTCTTAATATCTCAAAATTCCCAAAGGGATTCAATATGTAATTTCCAGTCTGTCAGAAGTCTTCTACTAAATGTATGGTCCTGATCTACCCTTTTACATCAGCATTTCCCATTAATTCTTCTAATACATTATAACCTACTCAAAGAGAGTCACATGCCCAAAGTAGAAACCTTAGTTTACTGACTTCACAGTATCCCTTCTTCTGAAACTCCTACCCTCTTTTCAGGTAAATTATATATCTATTTTGTTTTTTTACTGATTACTAGTAAACTTGAATTTATTCATAATTTTCCAGCATCTGTGTTTCTTTGGTAAATTGCTGAAGTTCTTGCACCTTTGTAATTAGGTGTGGGCACTTTCTTATTATACCAGAGCTCTTTATATACCAAACAAATTTGACATTTTCTATGTATGTTGCAATTAACTTTCCCATAGTTTTCACTTTCTAATTGTATGATCTTTTTTTGACTACAAAGTTTTGTGTATTTAAATCTATAGTCTTCATCAAATGGCCAAAAACTTATGAAAAGGTATTCAACCTGACTTTTAATCTGGGATATGCCAAGTGAGATAAGCACAATAGGATATCCAAAATAATGGCTTAACTTTAAAATTGGATCCAAATGTTGACAATAATATAGAGGAACTAGAACTCTCACACAGTCCTGGCAGTAAGGTATTGGCAAATGATTCTTCCTATTCTCACTCAAAAGAAATCTGGTTGCCATTGAGCAAACAACTCATCTTCCTGACAGGTCTCCACTTGAGTTACTATGGAATGGTGGCTTCCAAGAGCTATGGATTTTATATTAAATCATGTGTACAGACTATATTAAACATTAAGATTTTCAGGTACCTTAAGTTATTTTTCTATGCCAAAGAATTAACCATAATTCATCCATGGTGGCACTGGAATTTAAAATGAGTTATTTTAGCCCTGAATGATGTGACTCAATGGATTGAGAGTCATCCTGTGAACCAAAGTGTCACCAGTTTGATTCCTGGTTAGGGCCCATGACTGGTTTCAGGTCCCCAGTTGAGTTGTGCAAGAGGAGCCAATCAATGTTTCTCTCACATATTGATGTTCTTCTTCCTCTCTTTCCCTCCCTTCCCCCCTCCCTAAAAATAAATTAAAATTCTCTAAAATGACTTATATTAGAAAGGCAGACTTGTAACCTACATTTTTTTTCTGGCACATATTCATAACATCTCCGCTCCCCACCTTTTGCCCTCATTTCAGAGCTCATTAGAACATTTTGTTCATTCTCAGCAGTCTTTCCCTAAGTTCCCTTCTACTCCTATAACTATATAGATTCTATGACTTGATAAATTCTCCTTCTTCCATTTCTATGATTCAGACTTAAATTCTGATTTCTATTCCCTTTCCTTAAATAGCATTGTAAAGTTATTTTCTATTGCTTTGTTGCTCTCTTTACTATTCGCCCAGAGCTGAAGCTGATAATTCATTCAAAATTGTAAATAATTAGACTCAGCCTCCTCCTTTTAAAATAAAAAGTTAAACCTAAAGGTCATTTCCTCCCCAAGAACTTTCATACACCAAAATTATAAATGAATTTATATTACAGTTTGACTGATGGCATTCTAATTGAGGCAAATAAGTTAAATAGTAAGCTGATCAAAAACCAAAATTTACACCATAAATAAAAATTTTAAATTTAAATTAGTTCTGTTTTTGAGTTGGTGAAAGTCATCAGTATCTGAACATGGAATAAAGCAGAAATATAATCTGTATGACAAGAAGATCAAAGATATATGATCTTAATATAAAATCAAAGACCTCTGCCAATAGTGAAAAAAGAGACAGAAAATGACAGCTGAATTAATAACTCACTACCTAACATTTTACTATAGAAATAAAAGCTCTAACATTATTGAAGGTAATTTCATAATTCAAAGTAAAAGGTGGAAATGAGGAGATCTAAAAGGACTGATGGAGGATTGAGTATTCCTTAGAAAGATGACAGTTATTTCAAATACCCTCTTCTGCAGTATTGAAATAACACAGCAAGAAACTACTAAATTAAAGACACTGTAATCTGCTCTGTGGAAAATAATAAAACACAGTTCTTAACCTCAAGAGTTTACAATTTAATATGAAAGATAAAGCAGAAACAAATCATTTCTGTCTAAATCATCATGAGGTAGATATGCTAATGAAATTCCTAAATGGCCAACACAACACACAGGAGAAAGGAATTAAATGAATTTAAATGTCTAAAGGAAGCTTTCAGACAATTGATAGCATTTAAATTGGACCTGAAAAGAAAACCAAGAGGCTTTCAAAGCATGAAGCTCTCTAAGCAAATTTATGGTAATAGATGAGTTCAGAGCAAACTCTGAAACACCCCAAAATCTATCTACAAATATCTTTTAGTAAAGGGACAATGGGAAATGTTTATGCAATTTTCTTTTTATTGGATTGAAAAAAATCTCTTTTCCCTTGAAACATAGATCCGAGAGAATCCAAAATCATTACAGGTAAGTAGAAGTAGAAGTATATAACAAAATATATTAAGGACAATTAAAATATTGCTATATAAATATTTAAGTTTCTCATTAACTCACATCACCTGGCACACATGTTAGTATATAATAAATACTCAATAACAATGTCCTTGAAAATAAATGAATAGAATTTCTATTGGATCCTATATATAAACATACAGACGTAAAATAACTGAATACCACTTTAGGTATCAGATACATACATAATTAAATCAATCTTTCATAAGGACAGAATGATAAAGTGAATTGGAAAAGGGGTCCAAAAACCCACAAGCTGCAACTAAGAAAACCATTACTTAGGATTTTAATAGGTGGAATAAAAAGCAGTATGTCAGTTAAAAGCATGTACATTATGATATCTACTTATCAACATTTTTTTAGTTTCAAAGAAATGATAGATAGCATAACAAGAAAAGAGGCTGACTTTTGCCTATTGAACATCCTTTCAGGACATTCGGAGTTAGCTGCAAGCAAAGAGAGGGCTATTTTTCAGGAAGGGTTAAGTAGAATAAGAAATGTAAAATAAAGTTAAAAGAAAACATAGGAGGCTTACATGGGTTTCTCCTAAATGAGTTCTAATGTCTTAGACAACTTCCAAGTAAGTGCTTGAGTGAAGCCCTGGGCCACGAATCATTTATTTCATATAATTTTGATGCATAATCACAGAAACAAAACATCCAATGCATTTATCAAGTATATAATATTCAAAGGTAACTAAAAATTTACAGCATCTACACACATGTCACAGATAAATGAAGTTGGCACTTATTATAAGCGTCACTACTTCAAATGACTAGATTTTATCAAATATAGAGTGATAATCATGAAACTCTTACTCTCCCTGTTCAGCAGACATCACACGTAGTTCACTGACTGAGCCTTTTCATCAAATCATCATTTGACAGTGATCTGCTTGGTGGCCCATTTACAATCAGTCCCATATTAGAGCCACGTAGATTTAATGCAGAGCTGTTCCATTACTGCTCCTGTATTTTAAATTAAGCTACACCAAGTCAGCTGAAGCAACTTCAAACAATTGAAGCTTAAAAGGATACCCCACTGATTGCCTAGTAACCCAGAGGACTTGGTTTCTTAGCACTTCAGGTTTTCAATTGTGAAAATGAGATTTAAATATTCTTCCTTCACATCCCTTGAAGAAAAAAGGGTTAAAATTATGGGGATGATTTAAGTGAAGTGGTTTAACTAGTAGAAAATCAAGTCAATTTAAACTGATTATTCATATCAAGGTCAAGTAATGCCTCTGCACTCTCAGGCCATTGTCAAAATGTTGAAATATAAAAGCACAAGTGACTATATTTCTTCTCTTCTAGATGAACTCAATAACTGGTTACTTGCTCAACAGCATTATCACATTTTTGTATGCCTCACAGAAGAGAGATGCGCTTCAGAAATAATTTTACATTGATGAATTGAGTCAAACATACTATCAGAATCCTGACTCAAGATCACACCACTTCCAAAAGCTTCTGATCTGTGAATATCATCACCTCAACTATGTGAAGTACCCTAGCTAATGGAACAAAATGTGATTGTAAGCAAGTAACACTGTCAATCACTTTCCACTTGAATCTTTGAACAAAATATTCTCTCTAGATTGAAAGATCAGGTTATTTCTTGGTTTCTTATGGTTAAATTTATATACAAAATGGTACAGATGTCTGAACAGTTTTTCCACATTTTATAAGGGAACAAATCTGAACTTCTGTTAAATGCAGGCAAAACATTTCACTTGATATGAAGTTACTTAGGATACAGGCTATATAGTTTAGTAAAATCTATAAGGTACAACCCATATGTTGATATAGGGCACTTGTACTGTAGCTGCTTGAATTGAGATGTGCTGTAGGGATAAAATACATACCAGATTTCAAGGACTTATAATTTAAAAAATTAGCATTTCTCAATAATTTTTATCTTTACCCCATTTAAATGATAATACTTTGGACATGTAGAATTAAATAAATAAACTATATTATTACATTAATTTCACTTGTTTATTTTTACTTTTTAATGTTGTCACTAGAAAATTTAAAACTGCATATGTGACTCGCCTTATATTTCTCTTGGAAAATGTTGGTCTAGACTGTCAAAAAAATCCACTGAAAAAATAAACTTTTCTAAAAAGAGTGCTACATGTACAGGATTATGACAAGTATTAAATATGATGAGAAAAAATATATAAAGAATTGGAAACAATCTCTGATGATATTTACATTGTATTATGAAATACGATGACTGTCATATTCACTCTGATCAAAGGAAAGAACTTGGAAAAATTATGCCAGATAAACAAAAATGCATGAAAAAAGTATAATAACCTTATAGTATTTTAACATATATAACCATAAGCTGGAATATCAATTTATATAACAATCTATATAGTAACAATACTGCATTATCAAACTAGTATCAGGATTTTATAGCTTTTATACATTATTTTTATTGGAGACTAATATGCTTTTTGAATTCCATATATACTGTATTATTTAGTTGAAAAGGTTTTCAAGAATATTTAATCATGATTTTAATTTTGCTTTTTATATGCCATCCTCAAACTGATAATTTTGCTCACTTTGAAAAATGCTGCTTTAGTGCACATGGATTATACAGAATTACACACTGAAATTTTTCATATAATGTAGAGCTATATTTTGGATTAAAGAAAGGACATCTTATACCAATGTTAAGAAGTTACTAGAGCACTTATAAAATCACAATACTTTCCTCTAAATATTCTACTAATCATTCATTTCTAAGGAAATTTAGAGTTCTTTAATTCTTCTTTTGAATGTGCTGTTAATGGTGGTATATTGAATTAAAATTGAAAAATTAATCAACATTGTATGCACCAATGGCAATCTTTCCCCCAAAGAGCTGATGATCCCATGACAATATGCACTAAAACATGTCTCAAAAAGTAAAGTCATTTTTATTGAAAAAAAGTTTCCTAGTCTAAAAATCTAAACCCTTCACTCCTTTTAACTACATTTCATAAATAACCTCTTTCTCAATCTCTGTTTTTCCTCCCTATCACTACTCTCTTTCACTTGCTCATGATCTCACTTTAGCACTCATTCTCATAATCTAAAACAGCTCCTTTGTATATTTTACTGTCCCACTCAATGTCTGTTAGCCTTCTTTCAAAATGTATAATACTCATCTCTCTCTAACTTTCTGATACATATGACATGCTTCCTAGGAATCTTTCATCCACTATCCAGGTACTATAAAATGTCAGACAGCATGCTGTTAAGCTTTCTTAAATAGCTCTTCAATTCTTCATAGTTACATTATGAGTTCACAAGGAATCACAGAGTTATGTGCCAGAATTTACAATTGTTATGCTATAGAAATATATAGTATATTAGTTATGAGTGCACTCATAGTTGGAAGCACACTGCCAGGGTTCAGGTCCTGGCTCCATCGTTTGTTAGTTGTGTGACCTTAGGCATATTACTTCTTTGCCTTGATTTCTTTATCTGTATAATGGTATTAATATAGTACTTTTATCTTATTGGAAAACTTAAATGGGGAATAACAAGAAAAATATTTAGAGAATACCTGGCACATGAGAGATGATCAATAGGTCATAATCTGTATAAGAACATTCAAAATTCCAACATCAAAAGAAAAGATTATTTAAATTCAAGGTAACTGATCTTCAAAGCTATTCAACAATTTTGTGACTCAGATGTAGATGGAAGGGAACAGGAGAATCATAAAAACTCACCTTTCAAAGCAAGATAATAAAATTTGGATTGAGTTGTCATGGATACACAAGAAGTTGGAATTTATACCCCGTGTTTCTAAGTTGTTAAATTAAAAACTTTTCTCCAATTACCTAAAATTACTAGGGGAAGACCAAACTTTTGCCGATTCTCAATTAATTATATGATTCATCATAAAAATGTTTATCATATATCCTAGATTTATATCATCTAAGTATATTATATAAGGCATAAAATCCTTCCATACTCAAATTGGCATTATTTCTTTTTCCATTTATTCTGAGCAGCAAAACTCATTTTCTCAGAATAAAGTTTAGTGAAGCAATGAGGCATCAGTTGCTATGGGAAAACCTAAGGTGTTCTGGTGAGATTTCTTCAGAATGAATATAGAATTTGTGTAAAGAAAACCTAAGTAATTAATTAAATGCGTAATCTGGTAGAGACGTAAAGATAAAGACACAGCATTGATCCTCTCTAAGAGTAAACAATGCTAGGCTGCTTTAGCATAGTCATGTTGGGGATATAACTTGAACATTGAAATCACTGAGTCTTGTACAACTGGTATAACTGAAGTGTGGAATGTTATTCCCTACTTCTCTCACCGTCCTCCCATGATCACTGCGTAGAAAGGAGAAAATGTTAATTGGGCCAAATTCCAGGACAAGTAACGGACCATGTGTTTGAGTGTACGGGGAAAATGGCACATATGTACTTGCATGAGGTGCTGCAACTAGGCATTTTCCTACCCAAGCAGCGGAAGGGATTGGGGAGGTGCCTCCCAGGACAGGCCAGCCTTTTTGATTAAACTTGTTCCTGTATGAACAGCGGTACTCATGTCTCCGGACCTGTGGAGCTTGGCTGCTGGCTTGCATATAATGCGGGGAGAAAGGCCTTAGACCGTGAGCTTTAACTTTATGCTTCAGCTCAATTTGGGCTGGTAGCCAAGTCAAGTTAAATGCTCTTTCTTTTCTTATTTGTTATTCTCTTTTGGCCTCTGTATGTTCAGTCCCTGGAACCACCTGGAGAGACAGTTATCTAAGCCAGCAATTTTCAACCTTTTTCATCTCATAGCAAACGTAAACTACTAAAATTCTGTGGCACACCAAATAACATGTTATATTTTTTGCTGATTGGACCAAAAAATATATGTATAATTTTGATTCATTCACAACAGATGGATATTGTTAGGCTGGATCTCATCATTTTTTTTTTTTTTTAATTTGACAATCTATGAGAAGAAAGGTCAGTACCCTTCACTAAATAGTCAGGTATTGCATGCTTTAAAAATTCTTGTGGCATACCAGTCGAAAATTGCTGATTTAGGCCAACGAGAGAGTTGAGCATTTCTGAGTCCTTTGGCTTTAACAACATTTAGAAACACTTGAATATCAATCCTATTTAAAACAGTAGAAACAGTGGGAAAACACTTAGGAAGAACAAAAAGGAGTACATTCTCTCTTTTTTCATCTTTATATCTGCTGAGAAATGCAAAGGAAGATCATACTTGCAGAACTCTGAACTACTATTTGAATAGCAATCACTGGATTTGTTGTTGGTTTGTGAGGAGTATGTCTTTGGAGGGAAAAGGGTGAACATTCAGGTGCGTTCTCATGAATGATATGGAATATAAAGATTATAGGAACCTTCAGAGAGATTATCACATATAGAAATGTGAGCATCATTACAGCTCTACAAGTAGACATCTGTAAGCTGGATACAATGAGAAATCATCAGATCAAACTTTGTTATGTTACTGAAAATGAAGGAGATATCTATTTTAGCCTTCAAGTTAAAGAAAATGCACTCTCTTAAAAATCTCATCCAAACACTTCAGTAACACATGGAAAAAAGACAAAATTTAAATTTAAACAAACCATCATTTCAGTATACTGGCTTCTTAAAGCATAAGCAATTTCAAGAACAAGAATTAAAAAAAAGACATCTTCAACTTCTTACCTCCCATCTCGATCCCAGTCATATACTGCTACTTTGATTGTTCTGTCCATGGGGAAAACATACACATAAAGTTACTTAGCAAGATCAAAATGATATACAATTGAGAACCTAAAAATAAGTTGTAGCTTTTTTTTTAGATAAAATAGTATATGCCTGAAGGTTTTACAAAGTAATTTGAAGTTGCTTTTGCTAATTTTATTGCTATAATTCAATTTATATCTTAACAGATGTTTCTAAATTCTGCAGTGATTCTTTAGAGGGAGTAGGAGGAGGGTATGGGAGAGGCGTGTAGTTTGACAGCACTCCTCCCTAAACCGGGAGGCATCAGCTACTTCTCTCCTCTTGAAAACACTGTGTTAGAGCAGGATTTCTCACCCCAGCAAGTATCAGAAACATGGATTGTTGGACCTCATGCCCAGGGTTGCTGGTATGGTATAGGCCTGGGTTGGGCCTGAGAACCTGAATTTCTACAAAGTTAACTAGGTGATGCTGAACCACATTATGAAGACCACTTTCTAAAAGAATGAATGACCAGTAAAATTCAGTTATAATCCTATTAAATGAAAAAAATGACAGTCAAGTGGCATGATAAAATTTAAAATAAAAATAAAGACATATTGGTAATCAACAGTTCCTTCTATGATATTACTTCATAGAATAAATTTCCACTTTTCTGATAGACAAGTAACAAGATGAAGAGATTGATTTTCTTTTTAACTTTCTTTGTTTTTCTTTTGGGGTGAATAAGGTTTTTATACTTCTCATAGAAGATTTACACTTCTCATAGAAGATTTACAAAAAAATCGTCTATGAGAAAAAGAAAAGGCTTTGATATTAAGAAATCTTCAGGTGTATTGTGGAACCATGAGAACAGTGCTGCCAAACAGCATTTTCAAGAGTTTGTCAGGGTTGATAATATATCTAGTTATAATCTTATATGTCATATATTTACTTATTCCAACCTAGAAAAATAACACCAAATGAAAGCCTTGAGGCAGTGTAACTTCTGGAATGACTTCTGAATAATATTCCAAATTTTAAAATAATACCCAATATATTTTTAGCACTTTCCGCATTTTTGTTCTCGGAAAAAGTCAAGTTAACCAATTTTAATTTGCCAAATGATCCCTTTTCCCCCAAATTACTGTGGATTTAAAGAATAAGGAAGTTATTTTTAAAGTTTTAAATAAATCATTCATTCTTTTCTGGATATACATTTACATCAGTAAAAAAGCTATCTGAATTAAAAAATTTTAATTAGGATTATTGCATACAAGATCTGTAGTGAATAATCAAAGTTCTCAGAAGAGTCACTTGTATTACCTGTCATAATCACCATTACACAACGCTCTGACAGAGATCTTGAATGCTTGCCAAACAGGATTTAGAGTGTGTTTGACAACTTCTGTTTTATGACAAATTGTAAAACTGTAAAAAAAAATTTTTTTTCAGTTAGTTCCATGATTCAATTATGATATATTATTTTAGTAGTTATTTTCCCCCTTCTTGTGTGTAGAATGTTGCCAATCCTTTGTTGCTGTTGTATCGTTTAATAAGGGATTTGTGGTTTTTAAACTTTAAAGAACAATAGCTCACTATAATATAAAGCAATAATATTTTGAATTAAACTTATTATAAATGATCTGCAAATTCAGTAATTTCTAAAGCTGCTTTGCAAATAATCTCTAAATATTGAGATAATATAAAAACACAGTGAAAAATATCTACAGGTCACTAAAAATGTGATAGTCATCAAACCCTGAGAAAATCTGTTACGTTGGTGTGTTGAGGACAAAAACTTGCTTTGAATTGGTTTGAGAAAGAGAAGAGAAATGGAAGCTGAGTGTATAAGCAGCATTTTTCGGGAGTTCAGCTTTATAGAAAAAATGAGAAATTGGGGGTAGCTTAAGGGGAAAGATTAGTCAAGTGAAAGGATTTTTTTCTTTGTTACTTTTTAATTATTTTTTTCAAGAAGAAGGAAAGCTGATGGAAAAATATCTGCTAGAGAGGAACCAATGTGTGATTTGTGAGCAAAAGGGGAGAAAGGCTGCAGCAATGTCCTCAAGGCCAGGAAGATGAATGCAGGGCATCACTGCAGAAGTTGCCCTGGAAAGCACTGAGAGTCTTCCTTCAGGAGCACTAAGGAAGCCACAGTATCTCTGCATTAAGGCAGATGCTACGACGAGGTCATGAGGAAGTTCTCCATGACCATCAGCAAAAAAGGAAGGGGCGGAATGCTGAAGTGTCTGGGAGAAAGGGAACATTGATGAATTAATGAAAAGAAGTAGGATTCCTGGGAGCCCAAGGGCCTATTTAAAATTAATATCATGAATTTTAGTGAGACCACTTAGTATATGGCCCCTTCTTTACCTAAATGTTTGGTTCTATACATCTGAAATATTCCTAGAGGGACAGAAGATAGCAATTCAAGAATATGTAATAAGGAGTAGAATCCACAAAGTCTTAAACTCAGTTTTCTGATTCAAATTCTAGTGTTATTTCAACTAAAACATTCAATCTCTGGATATGAAGTTTTATAAATTTTCTTGCCTAATGTGAATTTATGCAGCAATTCATTAGCTATAAATTGTTTAAAATGTTCTTGGTTAGAACAATATGTAAACCTAGACCTTAGTCACCAAGTATTCTAGAAACAGGGCTCTCTCTAATGGTCATGATCATGATGCTATTACAGAATCACCATAATGGGCATTCTTTACTTAACTCCCACAAGAAAATATTTATTCTCTTTTGAAAAGCCTTTGAGTCTATTTTGCTCCTTTCAGGCAAGAGGAGTTTCTTTCTATTAAGCTGTCAAATACAAATGTAATATAAAGTGATTAAATATTTATTACATACTTTCCTTTTCTTGGTAGTATCCTCACCCATCTAAAGAAACTCATGTTATTAAGTTGAAAGAGCTCTGTGGTCAATATTCTGAGTTGACTTGCTTAAGCAATTTAGAAACCACCAGGGACAAAAGCTACTAAATGATAGAAGAGACTCAGAAAAGCATAATCAAGATATTTAAGGCAGAGGGAAGGAAAGAAAAGGGGATAAGGGAGAGATAGGCAGGAAAAAAAAAAAAAAAAAAACAGACTCAAATAAGTATACAAGAATAGTTAAGAAAAATTCATAGGGACAATATTATATATATTGTTTTATTTTAGAAAGATGTCTGCTTTCCTTCTTAACACAATATATTCTTAAAGATCTCTAAGTGGGCTTTCTATTCTTCTCTTGTATCATATTCTACTATATACTAAATATTAGTAAAGATGATAGGTAGGCAGGTAGGGAGGAATATAGACAGATGATAGATAATTGATGATAGATGACAGATAGATGATAGATAAAGAGTGGGCAACTAACTAACCATCTTCAAACCCACATGGTTCAACAATCTACTGATTTTTTGGCCTCTTCTCTTAGGATTAAATAAAAACTTCTGTTCCAGTCCTAGTATTATCAGCCATAGTAATTAAATATTTTGATACTTGACACATTTTTTAAGACAGTGGCTCATCTTAGTGAGCTATTTATAAGCCAGGTAGTCATCTGTCTTCTATCAAACATTCTCACTTCTGGTGCATTAGATGTGATATAGACAACAAAATCTCACTAGAAATTCCAGTGCTAGTATAACTAATGAAAATTCTGACAGTAGTCTGATGTAGCTCTTTTTAACATTCAGGAATGTTTTTATATAAACATAATTTGTATAGATGCATTACAAGTAGCATTACAATAAAACATTTTTAAATAACATGTATTAAAATACTTTAAGCCATTTATGAAAACACAATTATTACAAAGGGAAATTATTACCTAATTATAAATACAGGTCAAGTCACCAAATTATTGTGAAAGCAGAAAATAAAAATGTATAATCATATATTATTAATGTTTTTATGCATGTTTCTGGTGGAAATTCATTTTGGTTTTTTATAAATTGAGCCTCAAACTCAGTAGGCAACAGGCAATTTTTGAAGTAGCTCCATATTCAAATAAATTCTAAAAATAAGGCTAAAATCTTAGTAGTCAAAAAAGAAACATACATAAAAACCTGAGGAGTAAATAATTTTTACTCATTTAAAATAAAATACATATATTAATACATTAATAAACATGTCAATATATATACTTGGATCTAGCAGGTGAACTAGCACTATGTGTGTAAATATATGTGGAAATTTTTTTTGAAATGAGACTCACCAAGTTTCAGTAATAGTTATTTTTAACCAAATTTTAGTAGTAATTATTTTAAATCATGGCAACAAAACGTTAGCCCATAATTTTAAACACTAAACTTTCCCATGAATAGTTATATTACAATATGAATCAAAGAAAACAAAACATATTTAGTGGTAGAATATATGCATTAAATTATACTTTATACTCATGTATACATTTTCAAACCACATAGAAACTAGTCTAATCATGCCTGGTAAAAATACTCAAGTTACTAGACTGTAATGAAAAAAATTTATTCAATGTTAGATATTGCTGAAAAAAAAACACACCCTGTAATATTAAAAAAGGTCAACCCATAAAGTCCATATTCTCTTTTAAAAAAATAAAGTCTATAACAAAATACATTAGATGTCCACAAAATATTTTTGATACTATTAAGGTAACATTATAGTTCTATAAAAGGGAAGAGAAAATGTTTCCATGAAGCTGAAAATCATTCATTATCAATATCAAATAAAATACATAAAATGCTTAGAAAGTTATATGTTATTATTAAAATGTAAAAGTCACATCAATTTTTAAAACACAAAAATATTTTACTCCATTTATCAATGTAATGAGTTTCTCTGAGATAAATAATTCAAATATCATCCTCACTATAGGATTACAATGCATATTACAATGCATAAAATATAAATCTACCTGCCATCTTCATTGCTTCGATAAAATACAAGAAAAGGATCTGATTTTCCAAAGAAGTCCTTCTTGTCCAATTTGTTAGCACAAAATTGCATCAGAACAGCATCCTGAAAACAAAATTAATAAAATAGCTCAAATAACAAGAAACTGCAGATCATAAGCAAGGCTTGACAAGAAAATAAATTTGCTATTTTAATGCAAATGACCAAGTGTGTAAGGATCCCAGATAACATAAAATTGCTTTTTAAAGGACTGCGGGAGTGAAAAATTCACTTCGTCATTGATCTAGTTACAAAACTATAACTTTTTAAAAATCTGTAACATTTCTCTCCTGAAAAGTGAAATCAAGCTAGGTGACTCCATACACCCAATATCATAATACAAATCTTCATTCATATCTTCAATTATTTGAGTACACATTTTTAGAACATACGCATTTTTTAATTCCTGAGGAGATATTTACTCCGCATCTCCTAAGTATCTATCATATATTAGATGTTAAAATGTATGAGATGATTAGATAAGGAACAAGACAGATCCAGACTCTGACCACATAGTTCACTATCTAGGGAAGGAAATTGTTCTTTGTTAATTATACACAAGTACTCTACAATGTCTATATAATTACATTTAAACGTAATTTCTATTACAGCCCTGGCTGGTGGCACAGTAGATAAAGGCATCAGCCTGTGAACCCAAAGGTTGCTGGTTCAATTCCCAGACAGGGCATATAACCAGGTTGCAAGCCAGGTCTCCAGCCAGGTCTGTGGCTGGAGGCAGGTGAAAGGCAACCATACATTGATGTTTCTCTCCCTCTCTGCCTCTCTCCCTTTCCCTCTCTCTAAAAATAATACATAAAATCTTAAAAATAAATAAAAATAAAAATAACATATTATATTGGACTTTTAAAAAAGCAAAGCACCTACTTTTTAATTTTTAATTTAAACATTTGTATGTTAATCACTATGCCAAACCAATCACTTTTAATCAATTTATTTATACTCAGACATTCATGATCCACATGACTTAGCTAAAACAAACTGGGGTATTATAAATCAAGAATATGAAATTCAATTAAGTAGTATAAGCTTTTTTAAAAGATATAAAATATGTAGTAATTTTAATCATAAAATCACTACTTTGTTTGGTTTTTTAACCAAAAGTAGATGCTAATAATTTTGGAAACAGGTGGAGAGTCAGAGAAATTTAGATTAAGTCAAAGAATCACAGATTTAAATATTGTTTGATGAAAAGATTAACAATGCTTAAAAGGGTACTCTGCCAATTCACCACTTCATTATTTTGTGGAGTCCAGCAGTATTTATTAAGCATGCCCCTTTTTAAAACGCTATCAGTTTTTCTTTCTTTCATTCCTTCCTTCCTTCCTTCCTTCATTCATTTGAATACTTAGCAAACATTTCTCAAACAACACTCAGAGAAGTTCATGCTCTAGTCTTCTCATTTTCAAAAGCATTGTTAGAGTATCTAGAGTGTCATTTAACTTTGTTATTTAGAATATAGATGTGATAACTTCTCCCAGAAGAATATTCACATTAGAGCAGGCATTGTGTTTCTAAGCAGACAAGAACAACATAAACGTCCTTAATAACTCAAGCTTCCCGACCATGATCACTTTTCAACTCTGAGGTTTCAAGATCAAAAATTTATATATGTAAATTTTATCCTGTCCATTGAAGAAACAGTGAGGGAATCACCTGGAAGATTAAACTACAAAAGCAAAAACGCAAAATTGAGAAGGTCTGGTATTTTTGTTTGTTTTGTTCTAAATGCCCTTTCATCTTCATATGTATCAAATGTCCTTGGGAGAAAGGTATTTTCTAAGAACATGGGACAAGGACATTGTCCTTCCAAAGGATAAGAAAACAGCCCCTTGAAGACATTCTCCCAAAACACCTGGATCAAAACACAAACTCCCCCAAACCATTGTGATATACTTAAATTACAGTAACAGCTAAATATTGTAAAATGTGTATATTTCAAATTGTGAATTAAACTTCACAGAGGTCAAACAGTATTAAAAACAAATTTTCATATGATTATTGGTAAACATAGTAACAAGTTGCAATTTTTGAAATTATACTACTTAAGGATTGCAAAATGAATAACCAATTCAAAATAAACATTTCTTTCAATGTACCAACTTATGTAAATTTAGGAAAATTTCATTTGTAACAAGCACAGAAGAGAAACTAAATCTAATTTTTAAGGAAAAAACCAACCATTTACTTATCTTCAGAAATATACCAGCATCATTGCAAAGGTTTTTTTTTCTTAATCTCCGATGCTTAATGTCAAATGAGAGAATTTTCAAACCCTTTTTAATATTCCACACCAGTATAACAAACTTGCTATTGAAGAAATCCATATTCATTGGTTGCCTCTAGCACACGCCCACACACCCACACGCCCACACCCCAACCTGGGATCCGGCCCATAGCCCAGGCATGTGCCCTGGCCAGGAACTGAACCAGCGACCTTTCACTTTTCAGAACAAAGCTCAACCAACTGAGCCACGCCAGTCCCAGCAAAAATCTAATCTTGTTTAATTATCTCCACAAGTCTCTCATTATACTTTCCTTTTGTTATTTCACTATCTCTATCTCAGGAATTCCAAAGGTATATATCCAATTGGAGTACTCAGTTTCTATTACTTGCTGGAAAATAATCATGTTTTTCTGACTATATGGCTTTTAAACACACATTTATGAATATAAAATCATAATGATTATCTTAAAAATAAACAAAGCATAAGATGAAAAATAACTCAAGTCATAAATAACAGCTCCCTGTATGAAAACTATGGGCAATGTCAGAGTATTAGGTTTTCATACTTTTTGGGAAATTCTGTTCCTAAAATCATTAAGTACACATTGTAAGTAAAAAGCATTGAGATATCATTTCTTTTCCCCAGAAATAATTCCCAGGGATCCACTGTACCACATTAAAAAGACAGCATTGACTTCAGATTCAGAGAGTCCATCATTACCTTCAGTGACCACACTGAAATCAGTGAGTATGAGTCAATGGCTGTATCAGCAATCATAAATAAAATAGCAGTTTTCTAAAAATACTGACTATGTACATCACATCATCATATTCCTAGTTGATTTCGCAAGCTAACAAAATATGGGACTATAATGTTTGTATATTCTGAGTTAATTCAATTAGAAATATGGAAAAAACAGGTATGTTATGCAAAAGGGTTAATGACTAAAAATATTCCTTCAAAATCACACATAAATCCTCCAAATTTTTGCAAGAACTGAACTGACTGGCACAACTGACAATTCCATATATTAATGTCCTTCAAGTGATAATATTAGGGTTTTGTTTTTAACTATCCGTTCCTTAAGAAGACTTTTAAAATTACTGATTATCCTTTTTGGACTATAGAATGTAATCTCTGTGGTTAAAGTACTAACTATTTAAAGTGATATTTTATAAGTTATAGAATTAACATATAGTTTCAATTATGATTTGCTAAAATTACTCAATCATTAATCATTTATGTACAGTTTCAGAGGCACTTTAAAGAAGTGTTGGAGATACTTTTAAACCAAATAAATATTTACTTACCCTGCAACAGTTTAATTCCTCTGCTGTAAGTATAATAGTGCCACATTTCTTCCCTGGAATTCCTCTAAAAGAATAAAAAATATATTTATATTCATATTTTATATATTTAATATTATATATTCTATTTTTATATACCCAAGTAAACAGAGTACGACTAATAGGTGGGCTCTGTCCTAACAGAATATATCTCCAGTTCCAACACTGAGATTTTGGGGAACCCACAAAAACTGTAATTATCTGCGAGAGGGCGGACCCCTTTTAGTAAAGGTTTCCTCCACTAAGTGGGTGTTCTAGGAACCCATCTGCATGAGTTTGCCAGCTGGGGCTGTTGTGAGAGGCTATGTTAGGCTTCAGGGAATTATTTTTTTGAAGACTCTTGCAATGTTTGCCCATTTCATGATGGGCAAATCATGAGCATACCTGCCCACATAGCACTGAATATTCATCAGTTTTTTACCAAAAGAAGGCATAATACCTCTACCCACTCCTCCCTATTCACTTGATCTCACTGAGCAACATTTTTTGTTTGTTTCCCCAGCTGAAAAAATGTCCTTAAAGGGAAACGTTTTGCCCATGTGGAAGAGGTGAAACAAAAAATGGCAGAAGCACTAAAAGGCATCAAAATTAAAGAGTTCAAAAACTGTTTTAAGCAGTGGGAAAAAATCTCTCAATTAGGTATATTGCATCAAACGGAGGGTAATTTGAAGGTAACTGAAGTTTAAACACGTAGAAGTAAATACACAGTTTTTAATAAATAAATTCCAGGGTTTGGGAGGGGGCGGGCTAGATGAAGCTAAAATTTTAATTGCATTCAACATGTCAGTTTTCTACCCAAGAATCTTCAGTAGCTTTATATTGTCTATCATATATAATGTAATATAATATATCTATAATATAATAAAACTTCCTCCCATGGTTTCTAAGATTTCTATTATATAATTAAAACCTATCCCTAATCTTGGTTTTTATATTTCTTTCTCTTTTCATCAATGTGGTTTCTTATTTCTTCTGCCATTCCCACACCTCAGACCATAGTATGTGTGTTAACTGTTCCGTACCCTGCCTTGAAGTTTCCCTGTCCCCAGGGGAAGTTCCGTTTGATCTAGGAGGCCTTATCCCAGTCACCCTCACACACAGCTTAGCCTTCTCTGTGCTCCTATTGCACTTACAGGTGTAGCATTTCATTGTTCCTAGATTGTTACATTCCCATGTTTCTTCAAGTTGATTATAAGCTATATAAGAGCAAAACTCATGACATAAAGCAACAGATTAAATATTTATCCATAGCAGGTGGTCAATATATCAGAAACATATTAAGCAAACATACTAAACATAGTTCAACTCTTTTATTTGTCCTGGGAGCTAAGGTTGTGAAGTTACAGCCCAATGAGTGTTTTTGTCCAGAAGAATACAATTTGCCCCTTATAGGTTTATATGTTTTTACCAACACAAATACAACAAATACATAACCCCTTACTCTCCACATACAAAGGAATTGGAGTCTTAGTGTCTTGACTGGGAACAAGATAGAAGAATGTGAAGTTAACATATTCTGAGTTGTTAGAACATCAATGAAATTATACTCACTCTAGAACCACTCTATCTTTTCTTTCTTTCTATTCTAAAATTTATTCTGGAGAGCATCATTTTGTTTTGAGCTAAAAATGCCAGCTTGTGCAGGAAAATGCCTATCACAAAATCCTGTTTTTTCTACCACTTTACTTTCCATTAGAGAAATTATAAATGTCAGGATCTTACATCTTCTCCAGGTCTTTATAACAAAGAGATTAATTAATTGATCTTTCTATGTTTTTCTTACAATGTTACATGTATCATTTCTCAGTTAATTTTTCTAATCCACCTGAACATCTCTTTTTCTCCTATCTGTGTGTGAACATTTTCAGCATTATGGCAAACTAAACACCTTAACTGAACATCTACATAAAAATACTCTGAACTGCTGGCTAAAACTTGGAAAGTCTTTATAAATGCTCTGATAACTGGGCAAAATGGTAAGAACCAATCAGAAATTGAACATAGCCAAAAAGTCAAGCAGAGATGAACCCTGAGAGCTTGATCTTGGGCTTGTTTTCTATGGCTGCTTAGGGCAGAAAGATAAAAGGCAAAAAAGGGGTGGGGGACTTACAAGGTAAGGAATTCAATACATGGCCAACTCACAGCATCAAGCTTTGATCACAGTGACTATATTGACTAATTGTAGCATGAATTAGGTACAAACATCTCCTTTGGAGGGGCCTACAAAATAAATATCTGCCTTAAAATCTGGAGACAAATTAAGGAGAAAAACATGTTTCCTAATAATTCAGACTTTAACCAGGCTTGCTGCCTTAATTTCTATTACCTAACCAAAATTTCAGTAAACACAAGTGATTGTAGCTGTCCAGTAAATGCAAAACCTCTCTGAAAGAGTTTACCTTCAAGCTACATCTCAAAATACTCTAATGTTAAATATATATATATATATATGTAGATATAGATATAGATACACACACACGCTTCAGGAATTACTCAAAGATGGACTTCAAACTGAATGAGAATAATCATGGATGGAAAGTCTGAGAAAAAAAAGAAACAATAAATACTGACTATAAGTCCTTAATAGTAATGTGAAAAACTAAAATAAATACAAGTGGATAATAATTGCGATTATCAGGAGGGTGAAAATTTAAGCTAAAGTCTTCTGATATTGTTTAACTATTCAGGAAGAAAGTAAAATATGCCTTAAAGTAAATAGAATTTGATAATTTAAGTAAATATGTTTTAAATCTTCTATGAAGGTATATATTTTTAACTTTTTAAAAAGATTTTATTATTTTCAGAGAGAGAGGAAGGGAGAAAGGCAGAGAGGGAGAGAAACATCAATGTATGGTTGCCTTTCACCTGCCTCTAGCAGGTGACCTGGCTTGCAACCTGGTTACATGCCCTGGCTGGGAATTGAACCAATGACCTTTGGGGTCACAGGCCAACACCTATTTATTGAACCACCAGCCAGGGCTTTGGAAGGTACAATTTCTAATAACTTTATAATCTAAGTTAAAAAATTATCATTGTGGACAAGTGTTTTAAAATGTAATGAATTTCCAGCCTGTGAACATAAACTGATCATGCTACTACAAAACAGTAAGTGCACAATTATGCAGAGCAACTTTAACCTGGCAAAATACTTTTGCCAGTGATCAAGATGAAATTACCAATGATAAGGCATGTTTATGTCATGTATCCCTGATACGACATAACGAGTTGGCTTCAGCATTGTGGCCTTATTCTCCAAAGCCATAACTCCAAACTAACCACGGGAAAAATCTCTGATAGTCTTAAACTGAGGGTCATTCTTTAGATCATCTAATTAGTGATTCTCAAAACTGGTAATGGCTAAGAAATTGTCTTAGAGAACAGAAGACACTGGGAGACAAGATAACCAAATACATCGTGATTATAGGAGAATATTCTGAACAACTGTAGGCCAGAAAACTGGAAAAAAGAAATTTCCATAAACACACAATCTACCTAAATCAAATCATGAATAAATTTTTAAAAAATCTGAATACACCAATAACCAGTAATTTAAATTGGTAATCAAACACCACTCAACAAATAAAAGCCCAGGATCAAATGTTTCTACTGTAAGACTCTCTCATTTATAGAAAAATTAACATCGACTTAACGAAAAGAGAAGTTGTTAATAGGTATAGAGTTTCAGTTTCGTAAGATGAAAATGTTCTCAAGATTGGTTATATACCAAATCAGTGTACTTAACCTGATTCTGAAGATGGTAAATAATAACAACAAACCAATCAAGTACTTGATAATACTACAATGACCAGTTAAGATTATTCTAAGAATACAAGATTGTATGATATTTTAAAGTTTAGAACTTAAAAGTTATAAGAATATACAATTTTTATTAGAAAATGTGACCAGATTAAGAATTTCTTTAGCAAGTGATGAAAAAGTACAAAGGAAAAACTAAACAGTTTAAAATTTAACATCAAAACACTATAAAGAAAATATAAAATTGATGGAACTCTTTGTGGTTTCATTGTAGTTTATTCATTTTTTCATTGCTGTGTAGCAGTCTATTTTATGAATTATAGATTCCCCTAATATTAAGTTATTGAAAATCTTTGTAGCTTTTAGTTTATTTTATAAAGCAAAAAAAAAATATTATATATTTCCTTACTATATACCTAGGAATGAACTCCTGGGATCACTGGGTCTTGCAGCATGAAAAGGAAATACAGTGTTAAATTACAAATAACAACTAATACTATTTATGGTTATTCTTCTCTGAGAGTAAAAGGTAAGGTAGCAAAAGTAAAAGAGAATAAAGAGAGGGAAGAATTGTGATAGAGCCCTTGAAAATTACAGGGGTGTCGTCGTCCCCCCCCCCCCCCCGTTTATTGGCTTTCTGTGATTTCGGTTACCTGCAATCAACCACAATCCAAACATATTAAATGAAAAATTCCAGAAACAAAAGAGTTCCTAAGTTTTAAATCATGTGCCATTCTAAATAGTATGGTAAAATCTTGCATGTTCACTTTACACAGAACGTGAATCATCCTTTGTCCGAGTGTCCACATTGTAAATGCTGCCCACCCATTAGTCACTTAGCAGCCATCAGGGTTACTACATAACTAGCCTAATAATTGAAAGCTCTAACACTATCATTCAAAGGGAAAGAAACTTAAATTTTAATACCTTAGTTTTCATTTGAGATCTAACTTTCTGAGGAAATTTACATTATTTCCAAAAGCAAAAATAAAAGATCCATGTAAGAAGTATTTCTTTTTTTTTTAAGATTCATTTATTATTTCCAGAGAGAGAGGAAGGGAGAGAAACATCAATGTATGGTTGCCTTTCACCTGCCTCCAGCCACGGATCTGGCTGGAGAACTGGCTTACAACCTGGTTATGTGTCCTGGCTGGGAATCGAACCAGCGACCTTTGGGTTCGCAAGCTGGCACCTTATCCACTGTGCTACCAGCCAGGGCTGTAAAGAAATATTTCAAGACTAACTGTCCTTCAATTTAAATCGAATGCATGTATCTATATTTAGACATATGTTTTTATGTCTAAAATATTAACATAATGTCATTTGTAAGATTTTATCAAATCAGTTATCACAAAAGAAAAAACACTATATTCACCAGGTAAATATCATATGCCAGAAAACTGGAACTGCAAATTTTGTTTAAAATGCATTTGTCATTCAAGAAATTCATTTGTTACCCTGTAATTTTTAACATTATAATTAAATTAAACACAATCTCATTTTATAGTTAGAATAGTAAATGTTGACATTAAAAGAGCAGCAAGATGGTTATTATCATGGTGCAGAAGCACAATGGTGTCCCTGGCTGGTGTGGCTCAGTGGAATGGCACTGGTCTGAAAACCCAAAGGTTGTTGGTTCAATTCCCAGCCAGGACCAGATTGCCAGCCAGGTCTCCAGCCAGGTCCGTAGCTGGAGGCAGGTGAAAGACAAGCATACATTGATGTCTTTCTCCCTCTCTGCCTCTCTCCTTTACTGTCTCTCTAAAAATAATAAATATAATCTTGAAAAAATATATTTAGAAACAACTTAAAAGGTTATAAATAAGAGATTAAATATACTTTTGAGTGAAAAGAGCTTATTACAAAACAAGTTCATTGTGATCCTATTTAGATAAATTATGGGTCACTACACACAGAAGTAATATTTAACAAAATATTGGTAATAGAATTTCTGATGGCATTTTAAGTTTATGCAAAAATGAGAGAATGTATGAACTCCTATGACCCTCACTCAGCTTCAACTCATATCCAATCTTATTTAATCTATATCCCCACCTACCCCCTACTGAACCCCAACTTTTGAAGCAAATCCAAGGTATCTTATCATGGAAGTCTATAGGGCTAATCTTGGGTCCACTGTTTTCATTATGTGAATTTGGAACTAAGTGGACTTTTTATTTGAATTTTGTTTTGTTTCATTTGGTTTTGTTTTTGATTTTTTGGCAGCTGTGCTTTGGAATAATGTGGCTGAGAATCTGAAAAAAGGGGTATTGCAAGCTCAAAACTTGTCATAAGTTTGGCTGTTACCTAGCAGCTATCTTATGCCCTGAGGTAACTATCAAATTCATGTCCACACACCTGTCATTCTCACTGTCATAATGACTAGGTATTATGTTTATCTCCCTTACTTTCATTCACATATTTTCATCCTAGAAGAAAATAATTTTTCACTTTTGAAAACTGGCACAGAAAAACAAGGAAAAACTAAACCCTGGGGTATCAGACTAAATGTCACCAACAGGTATGCAAGAAGGCAGCAGAAATTAGGTGTTTCTTGGATCTGACTAAATGCACACTGCAAATCCTTGGAAGCTCAAGGATGCTGAGTGAATAGAGGCCATGTACCCAACTTAGTTCTCACCACCCTCAGGATCCCAGGCAGGAAACAGCGTATCTGTCAATGGACTAAGATTGTGTAACCAGCCACAAGACACAGTTCCTCTTTAAGGGAGCCAGGCAATCGCCAATGTCTTCCTCTTCTACCTCCTCAAAGCCCACTCACCTGATGGGCTATCAAGAAAGAGCGTCTAAGCCATCAGCCTATGGAGAGCAGAAGAAACCATCCTATTAACTCCAACACTTCATCCGACCACCTTACCCCCTTTATGCCACACTTCTACCATCTCTTCTTTTCTCTCCAACCGCTCACCCCTCCTTCCCTTGTCCATTTCACATGTCATCCACTGCATCGCCACTCGTCCACTGGTACTTCAACAGGCCCATTGTGGTCACCCCCTTCCCCAGCCTGACAGAGCCTGCATGGCACACAGTAGTCCCCACATAATGTTTCACTTTCAGAGGTCACAGTTACCTTTGGTCAACCACAGTCTGAAAATATTAAATGGAAAATTCCAGAAATAAACAATTCTTAAGTTTTAAATGGCACACTTCCTGAATAGAGGGATGAAATCTCATGCATCCTCCTCTATCCCACCTGGGCCGTGAATCATCCCTTTGTCCAACATATCTGCCTAGTGTGTCACTTGGTAGCCACCTAGCTTATCAGATCGACTGTTACGTTATCACAGTGCTTGTCATCAAGTAATCCTTACTTTACTTAATGTCAGCTTCACATAACTCTCATTATTATAGTTGTTTTATTTTATTATTAATGTTTTAACCTCTTACTGTGCCTTAAATTTATCATAGGTATGTATTGTGTTTCAGGCATCCACTGAGAGCCTTAGAACATATTCTCCCACTGGTAAGTGAGAGGTCAACTGACTGTGTTAGAAACAACCCAGGCTTTGGACTAAAAAATGGGTAAGTTTGACTCTTGGCTCTGCATTAATGAGCTTTATGATCTTGGACATATAGGTGTCAGTTTCCTCATCTGTAAATGGGGATAATGAAGTGCACTCTGCAGAGTGGTGGTAAGATTAACAACAGTGCTTTCAGTGTCTGACACATTAGTAGCTCAATAGCACCTGGTAGTAGTAGTGGTAATCGGAAGAAAGAACTAAAGCTTCCTACATAAAATCCCCAGGTGAGTAAGGCCAACAAAGTACCTTTATTTTCTCTCCATCTTTTAGTTTTATAATTTGTACTTCCTCACTTGAAAAAGTAAATATTTTAAATCTTTTCCAACAATAAAATTCTATTTTTAATGGCAAAATTAAAATAAATAGATGTATATTAATGGCCTATTGTGTGCAGAGAAGCTTACATAAGATTTTAGGGCAACCAGATTAAAGTCAGCTGAAAAAAATCTTTAGATTTTCATTATTTTTCTTTCTTCACATAATATTGTGAATGGTATCAAAGCATCATTCCTCTATATAATAATTATTTTGGCATCTGAGTCCCTTTTTGTATTTTATATGTGTATAAACATATACACACACATGCATATGCACACACATGTACATCTATATAATAACATGTTATTAAATAATGTTTATGCCTCAAAAACTTGATTTTAATATTTCATTATTTTCTAAACATGTGATGCCTGATATGAACACCACAAGCCATGTATGGCAATAAAGAATTGAAATGTGGCTAGTCTGACTTGAAATGTGCTGAAAGTGTAAAGTATACACTGGATTTCAAAGACTTAAGTTGGAAGAAAAAGAAATGGAATATATCGTATTGATATTTTTATGTTCATTACATGTTGAAATGGTAATATATTTTGAAATAATATTTTAGATATACTAGACTAAATAAAATATGATCCAGGTTAATCTTCTATTTTAAGGTTCCTAACCTCAATTCCCATTTTAAGTCCTTTTTTTTATCATAGAAATTAATATCTTCACATATGTCAGGGTCTAGGGGGCTGTTATGCTACCTACCACACTTTTCCACCCACATTTGTATTACCTGGCATATTCCAAGCACAGATAAGTTGACACTAGTGACTATCCCCTCCCTGCACAGGATGTCTATGAGCAAGAAGTGTGTGAGACAATTGTTTACCTAACATCTTCCTCAGTCTTCTTTTAGTTACTGATGAGCAAAGTACCATCCAAATAACCCCTACTTATAGACCCCCCATTCCTGCTGCTCCTCAGGCCGGGCTGTGACATCCACCCCTCTACCTTTCTTCCTCTTAAGAAATAAAATAAAATCCCACAGTTACTACCTTGATGGATCTAATAAAATAAGTCACTCTAAACCGTTAAAGACTGATAAGCCATAACTCTTCACTAATAATCTTAGAACAAAAACAAATTTGTAAAATTTATTGAAATATATTAAAAATGTATTACTAGATTTCTATGAATTGCAGTTATGCCATATCCATGGCTTATTAAATACACATACTTCTGCTCACCCATGGCCTCTTTGTTTTCTTGTTATCGTCAACAATCAACACCATTCACTTGGTTTTATCCTATGGACTATCATTCATGCTTGTCCCTTCCAGGAGACTCATCTTTTGCACTAGACCTTCAGCCCCTGCTCAGTTCACAGGTCTCCAAGAGAAAATTATGGATCAACCTGATTTTAAGTTTATACACAACCATGGAAGGAGGTTGCTTTACAGAGGGAATGGTCCAGCTCATTGGCTTAGACCACTGTCAACTGTCTATAAATGAAATCTGCCCTAGATATTTCCTCATAACATGCATGTGTTGTAGAGAAATAATCAAAATTTAGAAGGTATTAGGAATAATTGTCTTCATAGAAGGTCTTTTTATATTTATTTGAAACAAGGTTTAGCAGCCAATCTAAAACAGTATGATGAAAAGAATTATTCAGATATTGAATTCTGGTTTGCTTACAATCTCTCTCAATCTCTCTCTCTCTCTCTCTCTCTCACACACACACACACACACACATGCACACAAACCTGTTTTTTTTAATGCATGGTTGCAATAAAGTAAATATATAAAAATGCTGAGTTGTGATTTGGTAAGGTGCTGAATCATCGTTAAGTAAAAATGCTGTCATGTTTTGCTAAAATGCTGCGTCATTGCTATGTAAAAATGCCAACTCATGATTTGGTAAAGCATTGGGTCAGTGTCACAAAAATGCTGTGTCACCATTTCCTAAATGCCAAATCAGCTAAAATGCTGAGCTGTGCTGTTGCAAAATGCTGAGTCATGGTCTCATAAAATGTTGAGTCACATTTTGCTAACATGCTGAGTCATGGCTTTGTAAAAACACTGTCAGGGTTTTGTCAAAATGCTGGGGTTTTGTGAAATTGCTGGGTTTCAGAAAAATTCACAAAATGCGGGGTTTTGTGAATTTTAGCTGGATTTGCTAAAATTCTTAGACATGGTTTTCTTAAAATGCCAAGTCATGATTTCCCAAAAACACTATTTCATAAAATGCTGTCATGATTTACTAGAACACCAAGTAATGGTTTTCTTAAAATATTGAATCATGGTTTTGTGAAAATGCTGAATCCTGGTTTTATAAAAATGCTGAGTTATAGCTTCTTTAAAATGTTGAGTCATGGATAGCTGAAATGCTGGGTTATGGTTTCATGATTTCATTAAAATGCTGTTTCTTGAAAATGCCATCATGGTTTGCAAAAATGATGGGTCATGGTTTTGTGAAACTGCGGAATCATGATTTGCTAAAATGCATCATGCTGATTCTGGTTTCACGGAAAAGTGGCGCCATGCTTTTGCAAAAATGCTGAGTCATTGTTTCTTTAAAATGCTGGGGCCTGGTTTTGGGAGAATGCTGAAGCATGGTTTGCTAAAATACTGAGTCAAGTTCTTATAAAATGCCTGATTCACGGTTTTGTTAAAATGCGGAGTCATGATTTCATAAAACTGATGAGTCATGATTTTCATCTTAAAAGGGACTTTAAAGAAGTACAAAAACAAAAACTCTCTTAGAACTAATAAAAACATAAACTTAGCAAAGTAGCAGAATACAAACTCAGTGTACTTCTATATACTTACAATGAAAATCTGAAAAGGAAGTTACAAAAACAAGTTCATTAAAAATGGCATCAAAAAATAAAATATAGTTAGAAATTAACTTAACCAAGCAATAAAAGATTTGTGCAATGAAAACAACAAAATGTTGCTGAAAGAAATTAAATAAGACACAAATAAATAGAAATACATCCATGGATGTGAAACTTCATAGGTTGGAAGGCAATATTGTTAAAATGTCAATATTACCCAAAGCAATCCACAAGTTTTTTTTTTCTTTTTTCTTTTTTCTTGTTTTTGTTTTTTTGCAGAAATAGAAAAACCCATCCTAAAATTCAGGTGGAATATCAAGGGACTCCACAAAGCAAAAACAATTAACTATGCCCATTTCTTTTTTATCTCCTTAGTCCAAACTGCTTGTGTTCTTTGAATTAGATTATTTCAACAGTAACTAAGTTACTAATTTGTTTGTTAAACACCCCCAATCATTCTGTGCATGAAAGGGCATAAACCTCTTTGAATGAAAGTGATAAATTTTCCCACTGCATATATTAAAAATGGACCATATATTTTGGTCTAAGAATACACTCGAATTTTAATAAGGCTTACATAAATATACAATTATACTTACTTATGTGATTATTCATATAATGAATAAATGTTAAATTCTATGGAGATAAAAACAACTAATATTTTCAAAAATGATTACTTAGTTTGCAGTCTATAACATATTCCCAGTAAAGATTTGTTGAATAAATGAGGTTTTAAAAAAGAATCTCAAAGATCTTAATTATAGTCAAATTATATCTGACAGAAAAATATGCAAATGCAGTCAGTAAGTATAGTCTATATATTAAGCACTTACATAAAAATAATTTTATCATTTGCTTTTCTTTCTTAAACTAAAGAAGTTACTTCACATTGCCTCAAAAACAAAAACAAAAACAAAAACCAGGAAACATCATATTCAAGTCCAAAAACAGACCAGCCATTCTGGATGACATTAAAGGCTACTTGAAGAAAAATGTATTTATCTTACCCATATTTCTCGATATGGGTAAGATATCTTTTAGAAGCCTTTCTATCCAGAAGAGTCCACCTATATGCCTTTAGTTTTCAATAACCACTAAAACTTCTGAATAGTACAGAGAAGCACTGAAGCGTGCAGCTGTATACAGTCTGCTTACTAATGGGAAATAATTACATCCCTGGAGCATCAGCTCAGATCCAAAAAGGGGTATAAAAAGTAGTCCAAGCCCTGGCTGGTGTGGCTCAGTAAGTTGGTACCAGCCTATGAACCCAAGGGTCGCTCGCTGGTTCAATTCCCCAGCCAGGGCTCATAACCAGGTTGCAAGCCAGGTCTCCAGACAGTTCTGTAGCTGGAGGCAGGTGAAAAGCAACCATACATTGATGCTTCACTCCCTTTCTTCTTCCTTCCTTGCCCTTCTCTCTGAAAATTATAAATTAAAAAAATCTTTTAAAAAAAGTAGTTTAGCTAAATATTTATTAAATTTCACTTGATGGGAGACTTGTAATCTTGTACAAGACACAAAAAAATGTACTAAAATAAAATAAATAAATAAAATAAAATGTACTAAAATTTCCTCTATTTTATAAACTTTGCATATGCTGTCTTAGGAAGCGAGCTATTTCTTACAACAACCCTTTCTAGAGTGTATTATTCATACATTTCTGATGGGGAAACTGGAGCTCAAATTTAAGCCAATTTGCTCAAATTATATACCTAATAAATTCTGAAACCCAGTTCTGACTGATCCCAAAGGCTATGTACTATCAACTTGATTACAATGATTATTTATCTCTAGACTAAATTCTTCATATTACAAAAGTGACTCATAGCTATAAAATATAATATAAATTACAAATTTTATAATATTACACAACAAGTTGGTAGCAAAAAAAGGACTAAAAACCATATCTGATTCCCAGCCCAATTTCTGTCCAGTGAAATAAACCAGTCTAATTTTCAGGAAAGTTAATAAAGTAAAGATAACTTTGAAGGTCAACTTTTCCCCCAAAATGTTTGCATGTGGCTCTAGTTTTCACATGCAAACATTGCACAGTGAAGACACGTACTGCTTTATTGTAAATTTGTGTTTCTTACATCCTAGACTAAACATCCTCTTAACCTTCCTCCTCCTCTTTCTTCTCACAACTGACTCTTGATCTGTGCAAGCACTCACTGCTACAGCATAGCTTTCAGAATGAGGCCACATTTGAGTCAGATTTTTAAGCCAACTCTCTAAGGTTCAGTCTCAAGTTCCCCTCAAGACCTATTCCTGTATTTCAGTCTACTGCCCTATATCCAAGCTTCCTTTCCGTCTTGTTCCCATCCTCACATTTCTTTTGTTGAACTTCAGCACCCATCGGGCTTCATTCTTGAATCCTATGTCAGAGTTGGGATTCCATGTCCATCAGACAACTGGCAAGATGGCCTGCCAATTACCACCTGCCTCGAGTCCCTGTCCCTGTACTCTTCAACACCTATCAGGACACTCACTAATCCCTCCTTTTATTCTCACCCACTACTAATTGCCCCATGCTTTCATTCAGAACCAGTCACGCCTGGATGACAGTAACAGGAACAAACAGGTCTGTCACTTGGTGAACATAATAAATGCCTTTTGCCCAGAGTAGAAAATGGCAATCTTTCTTAAACTGGTGCTGATTCCAGCATTTTAAAAGACTTTCTGAATTCATCCCTGAGTTCCCTAAAGATAAAAGTATGACTCTGACAGCATCCCGCAGAAAACGGGATACAGTCTCACAGCATGAGAAGACACACTGCTCAGTGGGCAAAATGCCAAATCATAATGTGATGATCTAAAGAGAGGAGCTGATGAGTCACAGGAAGGCGCAGTGAATGTTGCAGGCAAATTAAGTAGCATGAGACTTATTTTTGGAGGTTTCATGGAAAAGACCAAAATGTAAGATGGAATTAAGATATGAGAAATTTGTTTGTTCAAATTTTGAATTCAGCAGAACAGGCTGTTGGAAACTAAAACTTTGAGTTGTTAGTAAAAAGTAAATCACAAATGTGACTCAGTGTGATTGGAAATTACATATGAAAAATTAATTAATTAAAATAATAAGTAAATAAAAATTGATGAACATCCATTAAAAAATTTTTATATCAGTTTCTATAAGGTATTAAAAATAATTTTTATTTTCACAAAACAATCTATTTTTTTTTAATGACAGCAATAACACAGAAAATAAAAAGATAAGTTTAAATTAAAATTCAAATTATTTTATAGGGCATATGGCTATGTACAAAAAACCATTTTTCCTTCAAAATAAGCATAACTTACTTCTCAAAGACTTGATTAAGAATAAATAATTCAAAGCTCTAGTATGCCTACTTTAAGTCTCCAAATTTTATAGTTACCATTTTAAAAAGATAATCTTTGAGAAAGCAATATAACACGATTGCAATTAAGGACTTAGAAGAAATTATTCTAAATACCTTAACAGAAAATAATTTAAACTGGTCCATTTAAAAGGAAGAGAACAAGGGAATATCATGAATAATTTAGAATAGAAATGGGAAACTAATTGGAAAAAAAATCTCCAATCTAAAACAAATTAGTAAATAAGCACTAAATCACTTGTATAGTGCTATTAAAATTTTATAAAAAGAACATTTGGGACACAGGAAGACTCTTAAAGCTCTAGATGAGTCCACTTTGTTAATTGTAGGTAGGTTATCTGCCTCAGGAGGTGCCCCATGCTGCATTTACACAGCCTATATTCACCCAGTTAGGGAAAGTCCCCTAACCCATTCACGAGATAAAAACCCTTGCTCGAAATGCAACGGCTACAACAGGAGAGTGTACAAATCCAACTTCTATCCTCAACCATGAGAAACAGATAGTGCTATCGCTACAGTGCTATCATCACACAGCTAAGCCCTGGCCAGGCCAGCTCACGAGAGACAATAGGGGTTTGGCAGGGGGCTGGGAAGGAAAAGGGATGATGAGACAGAGATGTTAAGAACTGTATGTTAAATGCATGGGATTTCCTTAATGTGAACTTCATCATTTCTACCATGATTTCAGGTATTTCACTCTTTTTAAATATAATGTAGTATAAATGTAGTAAAGCATGGACTCTTTAGAAGTTGCATGTATCCTAAAGCTTCTTTTCAAAGAAGAAAACATAAGCCCTGGCTGGTGGCACAGTGGATAAGGTGCTGGCCTGCGAACCCAAAGGTTGCTGGTTCGATTCCCAGCCAGGGCACATAACCAGGTTACAAGCCAGGTCTCCAGCCAGGTCCTTAGCTGGAGGTAGGTGAAAGGCAACCATACATTGATATCTCTCTCCATTCTCCTCTCTCTGAGAATAATAAATAAAATCTTTTTTAAAAAAGAAAAGAATAGTTTCCTGACTTGGTATTATTTCCAATATTCTCCCCAGCTCAATCCTTTCTTCCAAAGCCATTTCTTTTCTACTGAAACATTCCCTATCTTCCAACATTCCCATTTCTCCCTGTTATCTACCCATTAGACTGATTCAAAAACTCCAGCCCATGGAAAAGGGTGTCATGGACAGCTGGGGTCAGCAGGGATGAGGGTGGAATCTGAAAGCATCCATGGAGTGGGGCAGTTGCTCTAAAGGGCTGCTTTGACATTATGGGAAGGTAAAGCTTCCATGCAGACAGCATGTCAACTCTCTTCCTCAACCAAACTATGCTTTCTCCAACAAATGATATAAATGATTTTGGTTGCTTTTCATTAATGTTGAGGTAAGGGGGTAAAATACCATTTGAGTAGAAGTTACATCTTCCCTTAAGGCATCTGAACTCTCAAAAACCAAGTCAGCACGCTCAATATAGTGAACCTGCTTCTTCAATCCACTTGTTTCCCTTCCTCTAGGCACCTGCTTCTCTCAGAGCTAGATTTTTTAAGTATGTTTTTTATGGTGTGGGGAGGGGGGGTTGTTTTACTTTTTAAAGATTTTATTAATTATTTCCAGAGAGAGGGGCAGGGAGAGAGGCAGAGATAGAGAGAAACATCAATGTGTGGTTGCCTTTCACCTGCCTCCAGCTACAGGCCTGGATGGAGACCTGGCTTGCAACCTGGTTACATGCCCTGGCTGGGAATTGAACCAGCAACCTTCAGCTTCACAGGCTGGTGCCTTATCCAATGTGCCACCAGCCAGGGCTGTCCTATTCTCTCTGTCTCAACTAGCTCATTTAATTCCTGCAAGTAATAGGCACCATCCTGCAATTCTTTGGGTTTTGTTCTTTGCTTCTTTCTTTTGTAGTCAATCTCTTTCCTACATTTAAGCCCTTTATTTCATTATCCATTTAGTACTGATATTTACCTACCTACATTTAGGAAAACCTTTAAATCTCCTGCTGCTCAAAAAATAGACCCACCTTTAAGCCCTCTTACAACAGGAGGTGTATTTGCCTGAGAAGATTGCCCAATAAGGTCAAAGGCTGAATATAAGATTAGTGGCATATAGATTTTAAAATTCAATCAGTTTAATCTACTGTACCTTTATCAGTAAGGTAAATATAACATAAATGCTTCAGTGAATTACAAAATACCTTCATATGACATGAAGTATGTAGTTACAATATCTCCATTTTCTCTGAACTGGTTTCTAATGTTTTGCCTCATTTTTGCTACCCCATCCTTAGCAGGAGCTAAGAAACATCTAAAGGGCATCTCCTCTTTTCTGATTATATAAAATGATTGTGACTCAAATGCCAGCAAAAACTCCCAACATTTGCATAAGAATCACTACTCTGGCATGAATTTGTTTTCCTTAGTCTTATCTAGTGGATATTGTTGATTCAGCTGAACAAGGATCACATCTTACTTTATATGTGGGTGAGCAAAAGTAGGTTTCCAGTTATTTGTACAAGAAAAAAAAGCATGTAGGCTATGCTTATTACTATATATTTATTAACTCTGTGTTTCATGTATTCACAATTGTAAACCTACTTTTGCCAATGCTGTATACTCTTTAACACATACTGCAAACAATATAATATCAACTTTTTAACATGTTTCAAGACTAATGTAACAATGATTTTCCACTGTGAAAAAAGTCTATGTAATTTAAGAGTGTTCTGAAATAAGAGTTATGATTTCCTTTTATGGAGAAAATAGAGTTTTGAATAAAATGATCAACTTGAAAATATGAGTACAAGTTTCATAAAAATATTCTGTTGCTCTGAAATAAAGTTCTATTTTTAACTGCTTTTGTTCTCTTTCAAAGAGTATTAAAAGACTTCTTTAAGTAGGCATTGAGTATATTATTGGGTTTTTTTTTTTTTCAGCAAAATATGGTAGATTAAGTGATCTTCCAAGAATCTTCAGGGGCCTCAGTCACTAGACTAAAAATTGCAATAAGAATCATATTGATAAAAAATATAATTTTATACACTTAATAAAATATGTATGGTTGCTTTACAAATAATGTATTACCTACTTATTAAAATGAATAAAATATATTTAAAGCATAATCTTCCAAATTGTATAATGATGTGAAAGCAGATTACACATGAAATCAATGTTTAAAAGGTACTTGATAACCAAAACTTTTAAAACTAACACTTGATAATAATCTTCTAAGAAAATCAAATTAAATAAAGGAAGCTGAAGTTCATATCTTTGACTGGTGACACACAGTGGGTTGGGCATTGTCTGAAAACCAAAAGCTCACAGATTTAATTCCTGGTCAGGGCACATGCCTAGGATGCCAGCCAGGTCAGCAGCTGGGGGTGTGTGAGAGATAGCCAATCGATGTTGCTCTACAACATCTAGAATTCTCTCTCCCTCCTTCTCCTTCCCTTCCCCTCTCTCTAAAAACAAATAAATAAAATCTTTTAAAACATGAAGTTAGAATTTGTAGACCTCATATTACCCTAAGAAGTTCTTGCATAGCACTAAACACATTAAGTATAAGTTCAGTTTTATACAGGTAATGTAAGAATGACGCACTGGCCATAATGCTTGATGCTCAAGGTAAATAGATTTGGGGAGCTTTCACGTTTATTTTATAAGGATAAGATTCTTAAGAGACCGATGAAGATATAGATTTCAAAATCCCCCAAACCTTTAGACATTGCATTTAGCTCTGCATGTGCCTTAAGTATTCTTCCTAGATCTTTTGATTTTTATAAACAGTAAGTGCATCCAAATAATCAGATTAGCAAGAGGAGAAAGAAAAGGAAAGGGAATATAAAATATTAGGAAATATGTCTAGTTTGGTTTCTGCCTCATTTGGAACTGGAGAAAATAAGGTTATCCTGTGCAATCTATAAAAAAATAAAACATAATCCCAGTAATTGAAGGTAAAGGCTGAAGACACAATCCATAGTTACCACTTTCTCTCATCATTTATATGCTTACTGCCTTATTGACAAATCAATTTGACAATAAAAATTATTAAAACTTTAGTCACTAAAAAGTTATTTATTAAACATGTGGTGGTATAGTCCCTGGCCCAAAGGAGTAAATTCTCTTTCAAAAAGTACTAAATCTCTAAGACTTAATTTTACAACAAAAAGGAACACAACACATTTCCTTGTTTAAATGTGATCACTCCACTTTATGGACATTTTAGAGCATGGCATATGACAGCCAAAATATAAATGACCTTTTACAAGTATGTCAAAATTATTTTTTGGAAGTAAAACTTGAAAGAGATTTTAAAACCTGCTGCTGGTTTACAATCATGTATTCATCAATTCCAAACTCCAAAAATAAGTTAATATTTCGTTGTCTGAATTAAAAAATACTTACACTATTGGCTTTTCCAGGCGACTTCCCTGCGAGCCAACAATTTCCCCCAATGTACAAAACACTTGTCCCAGAAAGTCCTAAAATAGATAAAAGGATTAAAGCTCATAAGTTTCTAGGCTGTCTTTACACTGTATATTTTGTACATCATATTTGCATTGTTCTCATTGCCGAAATACTTAATTCTTTAACTTCCAACGTTAAATAACATAAGCTCAATAGGTATTCATTTCAGTAATGGGATTTTCCCTAAATTTGTCCTTTTTTAATCACAGAGCAGGCTTGTTATTGCGTGTATTTAGACATTGTGCTTCTTTTCCATTTTAAATTAAAATGGAAATGGAAAAAGTTCCAGGGTTTAAATTCACAATTGGCTTGCCTCTGGATGCATCTGAAACCATTAAGCTTTCGGCTGAGGTGAATTGTAAGAGCACAGAACAGTGGTGACTAAGGAAACCAGCACCACTTACCTCAAGGTCGAGGTCGTGTGGTGCATTGGCTAGATAAGCAGGTTCTGGAGCCATACTGCCAGGTGTCTACTTCAGGACAGCCACCACTATTCATGACTCTGGGCTTATCTGCTCTCTAGTTTCCTCATCTCTAAAATATACTAGTCCTCCTCACAGAGTTGTTTAGAGGATTCAGTGAGTTATTGCACAAGTTGATATTACCATCCATTAAGTGCCTAAAACTGGGTTAAGTAGAAAACATTATAAAGTTCATTAATCATGATTTTCTCTTTCAAGACACAGAGCAACCTGGCAAAATGTGAGGTCTGTTATTAATGTTTCACTTTTCCCTGTTTTAAGCAGTCAGTAAATAGCAGAGTCAGGACTAACTCAGATGTTCTGATTCTAGACTGATATGCTGCCTAAGAATTTAAATACCATAAATACAATGCAAGTTCACGTGGTACTCAAATAAGGGCGCCAACATCATCTGGGTGTTTGGGGCAGGAAATAAGGAGGTGTTTTAGGCAGAGACACTTTTCAGTTTAGCACATATATAATTTCAATCTGCCTTAAAGAAAAAAGTGGAAGCTCTCCCTGAATTTACGCAATGAACTAGCCCAGAGGAAGCCCTAGAAAAGATGGGTAGAGGAATGACAGTAAACAAAATGTCGTTTGAGGTTTTACTGAAAAAAATTTTTAAATACCTAACAAGCCACAAAGGTAAAACTATGTTATTCAGTGAAAAAAGTGGGGAAGTAAAAGAAGGGTGCTCCTAGGTCCATGAGAGCCAGGGAATATCTTCCCAAAGGAAGTAAGCCTGGATAGCCAGGCAGGAATGAGATCATGGAGAGAAGAAAGCTGATATTCTAGTCCTAGAGAACAGATCAGAGTTAGAGGCAGAAAAGAGGTGATGAGAAAAGAGTGGATCAAAACAAAAGGGCTGAAATGGAGATGAACAGCCAAGACTGTGGTGGGCCCTTTTGACCAGGCACACACACACACACACACACACACACACACACACACACACACAGTTACCTTAGGATAATCAGAGCATTCTGAAAAGTTTGGGTACCAGTTTGCAGAATGGACTCAAGGAGGGAGGAAAAAGTCTGGGAGCCAGGTCAATCAAAAGAAGGCTATAGTAGTTAAGAAGAAGCAAAATGTAAAGGTCCAAACTAAAGTAGAAAACGATAGGAAGCGATGCACAGAAAAGTGACAGGATTGGTGTAAACTACTTGCATATGGGGGTTGGGGGCGAGTACAGTGGCAAGAGGGAGAGAGAGACTGGATCTGGAACTTGGTGGCTGATAGAATGACGATACCTTCATAAAGCTACAAATCATCTAAAATTTTGCTTTCAAACAGGTAAAAAGTATCTAAGGTAAAAGCCTTCACATATTTAACTGAAATCTTCTTAATAATAACAAGCGTTTTCCAATTTCAAAACAGACTTTACAAACATGTTTCTGGGTTTTCTAAACAACCTAAATTTCTCTAAGTCTCACGGTGTTAGGGCTGAAGACTAACACCATGCTCATCTGAGTGAGCAGCAAAACCACATATGGTGGATTCTGGAATTCTTTTCTAGGGATACTGATATTCATGGTCAGCTGCACATACTGCATATTAAATGGATTAGCCAATGGAGTAACAAATCTCAGTTAGTTATTCTGTGCTGTAATTACCCAAGAAAACAAAATGGAAGTCTTGAGCATATTATCTATATTAGAGTAGATAGCAAACAATGAACAGACAAATATCATCACTACTGGGCTAAAGAGAATTAAAATAATACAATGAATAAAATGTGTAACAAAAAGGCATGGTGTGAACCTCCACACTCTATCTCATTATTTCACCCTCTGCCCCTAAATATTTATGGCATTTATGTAGTTGTTTGAAGCCAGTCTCCACTAGTGTATTCCCTATAAAATAATAGATTTATTACTCAAAAAGCAAAAATCAGCATATAAATTTGTCAACTGCTCCTTATGTTGGAATGCTCTACTGAATTCATTAGTCATCTCAAATGGTTCACATTTCCTGTACATTTTACACAATACTATTAACATAATTAGTATCTTTTAATGGATATTTTTAGATATTTTGGTCTCTAGTTAGATAAATATAGAAACAAAACCTACCTATATAACATGGACTACTTTATTGTTTCTAGCTATGGTGTTTTATTTTTTCTAGTTTATAAGTCATTATAATAAGATTATTATAGTATTTCCAGTAATAAATCCAGGCACCTTTCCACAACTCAAACACACACATAGACTAAATCTAAACTACAGTGATGGCAGTTCATAAATGCTTCAAAGTATTCAATCATATTAACTCTTGGGCTTTCCCTAAACTGACTATGAGATCAATAAATATTTGTTAAGTGAGTTAAATTTTACTTTATAATCTAAATAATACATAGAGCTTAGTTCCTAAATTTAAGTGTACATAAACCATATTGTCATTATATATAGGATGCATTCCACCACTCTTTAAAAGTATCCAGATAGTACCCTGACTCCAAAAGTTTGGTATTAAAACTAAGAGACCTAACAGTGAGAAGTGGAGGCAAGAAAAAGGCACAGAGCACAGCAATACACAGCATTATAACAATAACATGAGTTTTGCATTGCAGAGGTAGTTTAAAAAACAACACATAAGCAAATCAGAGGTATTCTTTGGATTATTCCAATAATATAATAGTTTTATTACTACCATAACACAGCTTAAAATTCATGGAAGCATTGTTATACCATCAGATTCTAACTGATTATTATACAAATACATTTATGTTTCTCTTCTTTCTTGTTAATATTCAGGGAAATATCTACTTTAACTACATAATTGTATAAATGAATATAATGTTCTAATTTCTTCAAAATCATTACTTTATTATTTCCTTTTTACCAATTTTTACTGTTCAATCCCATCCATTCATATTTTTATATAATACTTGAAAATTACACTAAGGCTATGTGCTTTAATAAGCACACATATTAAAAGATAATATACCTAGCAGTAAATAAACTGGTTTCGTTTGTTGGGTTTTTGTTCTTTTTTGCTTACTTGGTAGCTACCATTTTCAATGATTCCTATATATTCTTTTAAAAAGATCTTTTATAGCCCTGGCAGGGTGGCAGATGACTCAGCTGGTTGCACCATCATCCTGTACACCAGAATAAAAACGGTTGCAGGTTTGATCCCTGTTCAGGGCACATTTTTAGGTTGTAAGTGCAATTCCCGGTTTTCTGCCCCCTCCCCCACCATTCTCTCTCTCTAAAATCAGTTAAACATATTGTTGGATGAAGATTGTTTTAGAGGTATTTTACATACCTACATTTATTTATGTAGGGTTTATAATGCACTACCTGTGTTGATATTCTGGTTATTTACTGATGTCTATATGTCTCAATATCCCACTCTATAAAATAGACATAATAAAGAATACCCACCTGTATGTTAAATTGTTGGGAGAACTAAATAAGATAATACATGCAAAACACTTAGAACAGATGCTTGGAACATGGTAAACATCTAAGAAATGCATGCCTTTCTTCCTCCTACTTCCTAGGTTGCCAGAATATCACTACATACTCAAAATGTGTTACTTGCCACTAGATGCCAGTACTGGAGATACTATAATTATCTGAATAAACAATATATTTCTTTTCCAAAACCACTTTACATTCATGGTCAATACAAATGCTCATTTTGAGTGTCATTATAAAATCCAAATATGTCTTACAAATCAACTTATCTTACATGTTCACTAGCATACATATAGACATATATATATGTAAAAGAATGACAGTTTTTCAAACCATGGTATAATAAACCAGAAGGCATTGATGGTAAGCGGAATTTATGATTTCTATACTATTACAAAGCTAAGTAAGGCATGCAGTTTATCATTAGCACCATCATTAACAATTTCTTAAGTATTCAATAGCAAGGCATCTTTCTCTTAAAAGGTCTACATAGAATTTTTATGTGGCTTTCTTGTTTTATAAGGTCATCAATGAGCATCTGAACTATAATATCTCTAATTAATAAATAATTTAAGTTAAAAGACATTAACTAAGCTATTGATAGCTAAAGTTTTAATACAGCAGGGTAATTGGGTGCAGTCAACTGTCCAGAATTTAATCATTTCGTTTCTTGATAAGATAGTCATGATGTGCCTCCACTAATTGCTTCTACTTTGTATTCATTATGTTGAGTCTAAACACATTCACACAATGCCAGCATGAGCAAGAGAAAATATGTGACACAAAATCTTCTGCTTTTACAATAGTTCAACCAAAAGGGAAAATATTGGTGCACAAAGTTTGTGGTACCCGTGAAATTTTATTGTTGACATTATCTCTTTGCTAATGTTACTGATTTCCTTTGTATTTAATTAATTCATACTAATCATATTAACTATAAAGATGGAAGCGTGACTTTGTTATATTATGCACTATGTACCAATATGGAAATAATTTCTAATAGTTAAACAAGGTGCTTCTTTGCTCTGGTAATCATGCCTACTATTTTTTAAAGATTTTATTTATTATTTTTAGAAAGAGGAAAAGAGAGAGGCAGAGAGGTAGAGAGATATCTTTGTATAGTTGCCTGTCACCTGCCTCTAGCTACGGACCTGGCTGGAAACCTGACTTGCAACCTGGTTATGTGCCCTAGCTGGGGATCAAACCAGCGACCTTTGGGTTCACAGGCCGGTGCCTTATCCACTGTGCCACCAGCTAGGGCCCATTCCTACTATTTTAATGGTTGTTTGCACATCTTCATGTTGTCTGTGGAATAAGGCAACCTTAGTATGAAACAACGAGATTCAACATTTTAGTAGAAACAAGTTGTCACATTTTAACATTACTATTATATGGCTATTTTTTTTTCAAAAAAGAATCTGCCTTTTTAATGAATTAATAAATCCACAAAACAAAAAAGCTAATCTTACCCTTAAAAGATTAATAAAAAGTACTAAACTCAGATATCAGTATAAATACAATTTCAAAAAATTTTCTAAAACTAAATTTATTCCTTTCTTTTCTCTCAGCACTTGTCAATTTTCAGAATATTTTTTGCTTCCTTAGAGTCCAAATGAAGTCAGTAAACAAGGCAGTTAAATGAAAAGCAGGCTCTCAACAATAAGTACATGGTCATTGACATAAATTAACCAGTTGAAGAACTATCCACAACACATACATTAAACACTTGAAAACCACAGAATACATAAATTTTAAAATAGTATTTTAAATAGCTATACTATTAAAAAATATAACAAATGTATAGAAAATATTTACCTTATGGAGACACATTAAATTTAATAGAATGCTAGTACTCATCAATAAAGAAATGAGAAATGTCACATGCTAACAGAAAATAAGTAAATATTCTCACTACTAATAAAGACAGTGAGACAATGAATAGGCCAAACAACTAGATAACTTACTAAACACTATTATTAAATAATAAGAGCCCTGGCTGGCATGGCTTAGCGGAATGGCACCAGCCTGCAAACCCAAAGGTCACTGGTTCAATTCCCCAGGTCTCCAGCCAGGTCCTTAGCTGGAGGCCGGTGAAAGGCAACCATACACTGATGCTTCTCCCCGTTTCTTCCTCCCTCCCTGCCCTTCTCTCTAAAAATAATAAATAAAATATTTTTAATTATGCAAAAAATAATAATATGAAATATAGCATTATTAAATAATGTTGAATATAACAACTATCAAACAATATCATTATTAAATACTATGAGATCTGTCCCAAAAGTATTGAATGCAAACTGTTTTAATTATATTGATACTTTGTCTTGATACTTTCAGGACAGACCCGTAAGTTCTGAGTAAGGGCCAGTTTTATATACAAACAATCTTACCTAATATAACTTAATAAGTGCTGGAGATATTGTCGTGAAACATATGTCAGGCATTGTCCCTATCTCTGTCTCAAAGTCTAAGGCAGATCTACAAGGCCATATTGAAAATGCAAATGAAAATGCAAACTAATCCACTTATAGAGAGCATCAATCACAAATTCTTTAGCTTGAATATGCTTATAAGGCTATGTTTCATCATCCACGAAGGACCAGAAAGCATACCAAAAAAAGAAAGTCATTATTGAAAAGGCATCAGGGGATACCAGCAATCAGGCAAGGCCTGTCAGTGACAATTTAGAAATCTGAACAATGTGAGGGAGAGAACCATGTGATTATTTGCAATAAAAGCATTCCAGGTAGGAAAAAAGGCAAGAACAAATGCCCTGACACAAGAATATGCGGGGGATGTAAGTATACCTGGGGAAAGCAAGAAAGCCAGTGGTTGCTAGTGGAGAATAAGCAAACATGAGAATGGAAGGAGAAGAGGGAACTAAGGGCCCATGATAGACTGAATTCCTTTCTAGGTGTGCATGGAAGCCACTGGACAGTTCGAACTGGAAAGTGACACAACCAGGCCAGCCTTTTAAGGTGATAATTCCGGCTAATCTTCCACCAAATGTCTAAAGGCTGAAGTTACCCCAAGGCTCAATCCTCTTCTCTTTTCCATTAATACAACACTTTTATTAGATAACTTTATTAAGTTCCAACTCTATGGGCTGATGGTTCCCAAATCTACATCTCTAGTTCCCAGACATGGCCTAATTAGTATCTCAGCTGGAGTCTATTGGGGTCTCAAAACAATACATTTACAGATTTACAAATCTGCCCTGACCATTGATTTCATTATACCCACTTCTATCACCTCTATTTCCACCTTCCCAATGTAACCCACTGCAAAAACAAAAACAAAAACACTGTATCACCATTTATCCAGTTGCTCTCCCCATTCTTACTTTTCTTGCCTTCATACCTGTCATTGAATTTATCAACAAACATATCACCAAAATATATTCAAAATCTAATCACTTCTTACTACTTTAAAGGCAATCCTCACCAAATGTTCACCTTGCCAAATTAAAAGAGCCTTATAACTGATCTCTGTTGGTTCCCAATCATGGGGCTTCCCTGGGTGAAATCTGCAACTGCCCCCTTCACACAAAAGGCAACTAGAAACCAAAGAAAGAGGCAGACTACTCCAGTTGGTAGGTGACAGTTGAACTTACACACTAGGCTTGTCTTGGGCAGCAGAAAAACAAGTAGATTGCTACCTCTACCCTTAAGAATCTTAAAAGTTTATACAAAGGCATTAATGGGATTCAGTCATGTATTCAGTTCTGATCGTCTAACAACACATTACTGTCAAGGATGTGTTCTTGAAGTGGCTTGAGCTGTGGGCAGAAGATACATTTTAAGAATAGGGCTGGGGGAAGGGGAGATGGGCCTCTGATTGCCTGAGTCCAGTTAATGGGTCAACCAGCAATCACATCCGTGACCTTCTCCAACAGTCTCCCTGATTCCAGTCTTGTTTCCTTACCCCATCCTCCACAGCAGCTGCCAGTCATTTCTTAAATGGATAAATAAGATTACATCATCCTCAAGTGAAATCTATGGGAAAAAATCCAAACTTCTTTTAACCACGGCCTACAAATCTACACCTCATCTGAATCCTGTGTCCCTTTCCAAAGTATTTTTATTCCACTCCTCTCATCACTCACAATATTCTCTACATGGTAGGTATCTTTCAGTCACACCAACATTCCAAACCTTTTCCTGAGTCAAGGTCTTTGGACCGCTGTTCTTTGTACCTGGAATGCTTTCCCCCCTAGATTTTCAATAGCTCCGTCCTTCTCTTTAATAAGTACACCTAGGGTGAGAACTGGTGCAAAATCGTGCTGCCTGGTTGAGAAAAATCGAAGCTCCTGGTTAATGAGCTTTATCAGTAACTCCTAGTGCCATAAAAAAGTAAGTTGTTTTAACCATTAATTTGCATTTTTCCCTTTTTTAAGTGTATAGGTTTCAGGTGTACAATTGTATAATATATCATCAGTGTATTGTATTGTGTGGACCACCCAAGCCAAGTCTCATTCCATCACCATTTATCCACCCTCACCCTCTTCTACCTCTCCCTACCTCCCTTTCCCTCTGTGGATCACCAAATTGTCTGTGTCAATGAGGGTTTTTTTTGTTTGTTTGTTTTGTTTTTGCTTAATCTCTTCACCTTTGTCCCCCAGCCCTCCAACACCTCTTCCTTCTAACAACTATCAGTGTTCTCTATATCTATGAGTCTGTTTCTATTTGGTTTGTTCATTTATTTTGTTCATTAGATTCCACATATGAGTGAAATCATATGGTACTTGTCTTTCTCTGACTGGCTTACTTCACTTAGCATAATACCCTCCAGATTCATCCACATTGTCACAAATGGGAAGATTCTGGGGTTTTTGGCCAAGTAGCATCTCATTATTTCTATTGAATAAATCTGTCCATTCCACCTACCCAACTTCAAAAATGTAAATTGCTTTATGACACAGAACATGTTTCTTATTGATTGCTATACAATCTGTTTAGAAAAATTTCAGCTATTGTTAATATAATGTAAATGGTTTGCTTGATATTGATGTAACTTGGCAGCTAAGGAGAAAGGACTGGAATGCACATGTGTGAACAATGCTGACTTCACTGTATTGGTCAGTGGGGATGGTAACACCACTGAGTGAGCATGTGTACTGCGTGACCACTGCATTCAAAATGAATGGAAAGAGAAATGAATCTGCATCAAATCTGCATTAAACTTGAACATTCTCTATAGAAAGTATTCAGATGATTCAGAAAGCTGCAGCTATGGGCAACTGGTGATTGGCAGCTTCATCACAATGCACTCAATCTTTTCTTTTTCTTTTTTTTTTTTCTTTTTTTGGTGAAACATCAAATCACTCAGGTGACTCAGCCTCACTACAGTCCAGATTTGGCACCCTGAGACTTCTGGCTTTTCCCAAAACTAAAATCACCTTTCAAAGGAAAAAGATTTTAGACCATCCATGAAATTCAGGAAAATATGACAGGGCAGCTGATTGTAACTAGGAGAACTGGGTGAGGTTCCAAGGTGCCTGCTTTGAAGGGAACTGATGTATCATTGTCCTATGTACATGTTTCTTGTATATTTCTCAATAAATGTCTCTAATTTTCATAGTCCATGGCAGGATACTTTCTGGACAGACTGTATTCTTCAGCACTAAAAAACTACCTACAATATATTGCTTGCCTGATTGTATGAATATACATTAAAATTCGGTTCAGTTATATATGAGTTGTCTTTTATTCTACTAAAAGAATCTTGCTTCACTTACAAATCTATTCCTATGAGTAAATACATTTTATGGCCCAAATATTAACTTTCAAATAAAATTTTCACATATAACTGATCTACATGTGGAAATTTATAAATATAAATTATATTAGAAAATATAATAAAAAACATACCCACATTTATGGAAGTCTGGTGTTTTGTGACTAATATAATCCAGTGGGCCATTAACATGTCTAAAACAAAAATTTTAGTGGAGACTCTTTAAGATCAAATGGAATAACGCATTTTAGAAAGCCTTGTGTGTATGAAAATTTAGTAAACCAAGTAGTTTTGATGTCATCTGGTCCAGAACACCAGGCAGACTCTTAGATACAGCAATTATAGGCCTATTACTAATATTTTCATTAATAATTTGGCTAATGCAATTATGCAAATGGAAGTATGCCATGTAGTTCTGCTAATGGCATTGAGATGAGTAGGTCAATAACGACTTACAGAATAAAGCTGGAATTCAAAATGTCATTTTTTTATTCACAGTATCTAACACTTTCAGAGATAATATTTTAGTAGTTTCCATAGGTAATCATAAAATAGATAAATCCTCTAAAGGACTATGTCCTTAGATTTCATATATCAGTCTGGATTATAATGTTTCTCCACTATAAAACTTTTCAACCATCAATAGTATCCAATGAATTTACACTGATCTTTTATCAATTTACCAAGCATTCATTTGCATGTCAGAAATTGAAGGTATAGCTCCATATGTCTATTTTTTCCTAATAGTACACAAATTTAAGAATCTGACCTAATGCTTTTAAGTACTGAAAACCAAATAAAGTAATTATAAAGGGGTTTCTTTCAAAATTATCAGATATGAGAAAGAAAAATAAAAATATTTTATTTTTGTTAAGGAGTATCTCTTGCTATTCAATTCCTTTTGTAAAAGATAAGTATGCACTCCACATGAAAAGCCAGGCACTTAGCAGTCTTTCTTAAAAGGTTCTAGTTTCTATTTCACTTTGCAAAATTGGCAGGTAGACAACAACACTTTTAAAGAACTATCCTTGGAGAACAGATTTAGTTTGTTGATTGGTTCCTTTGATCTTCTAAATGTCTCCTGAATTCTCGGGCTTGAATGTATGTGTAAGAATTTTTAAAAAAACACATTTCTTTCCTCTTTTCACATGCTTTTCACTTATAAACTCAGGTTCTTATCAACTAACTTGTATTGCTTACTAAACATACTTAAGAAAAATAACAGAGAATGACATACAGAATACATTAAAATGCAAGAAGACACAAACCACAAGAACAATAGGAGGCTAGGTAATACTTCAGGAGAAAGGTAATGAGAATCTGAATTAAGGCAGTAACAGCAAAAAGCAAAAAAATAAAAAAATAAATCCAGAAGAGAAGTCTTTGTTCACTCACTAGTTGTGTGTGAGACAGAAAGAATTTAAGACTGACCCTGAGACACAAGTGAAAGAGAGACATTGAGCAACTTCATCTGAGAGTTAGTGCTCAGTGTCCATTCAGCCAGTAAATGGGATGAGTCATAAAGTGGTGACTGAATAAGAAAAAGGACTTCCAAAGGGAGGACTTCCTGTAATTGACTCAGGGCTGCCAGAGCTCTACAAGACCTCCCCTGCAGTGGGACTTGTCTTGGTCTCTACAAGCAGCACTCCAACCTCACGAGGAAAGGCCAAGGTGTAATACCTCAGAGTCCCTGCCTTTGATAGAGGTAGATTTAATGTGTTTTAAGTCAAACACAATTTGGTTCTCAGTTCCTTTTGAAAGATCCCTAGAACACTGTTATGGTGTTAAATGAGCCAATATTGCATGTGTTGTTAATTACTTAATTTTATTCTTAGTTGTTCAAACACTAAGGAATTATTTTAGAAATCTGAATGATTTTTGTCATAACAAGTACCAGGGAAACTGTATGGAAGTTTCAGTAAAGTTTATCCTCACTACAATGAACAAGTGAATGAAAAAACAAACAAGCAAGCAAATAAATACATAAGAGGTGATGATACTCTCAAGTCTCAACCTAATGGCTTCCTTTCCCAACAGAAAGAGGTTAAGGAAAACTGACCCTGACACACAAGGAGAAAGAGATGTTAAACAACTGCACCTGAGAATTCTACTAAACAATTCCATCAAGTAAGTATATTGTGTTGATAATTCTTAAGATAGGTAATATACACAGAGGAGCAAAACTAATATTAGCATATGATCCAGCAACTATACTTCTGTGTATATTCATAAAAAATCCAAAATATCAATTTAAAAACATATATGCACCCCTATGTTCACCACAGCATTATTTACAATAGCCAAGATATTAAAGTAACCTCAGTGTCCACTGATAAAGAAAGAAAGAAGTTGTGGTGCATATATATAAGGGAGTATTACTGATCTATAAAAATGAATGAAATCTTATCATTTCTGACAACATAGAGGAACCTTTATGATATTATGATAACTGAAATAAGTCAGACAGAGAGAAACAAATACTCAATGATATCAATTATATGTGTAGTCTAAAACACAACATAAATGAACAAAGGAAACAGAAACCAACTCCTAGATCCAGAGAACAGAGTAATGGTTGCCATTTTGGGGGTGGGTGGGGAGAGGGCAGGGTTGGGAGGATAGGTGGTGGCAGTGCAGGGATTGAGCAAAAAAGAAAGCTCATGGACAGGGACAACAGTGTGGTGAATGCTGGGAGAAGGGGATTTAGGGATGGGTAGATGAAGTATAGGGGAGATAAATGGTGATGGAATGAGACAACTTAGATAAAAACACAATATAGTGTACAGGTGATATGTTGTGAAATTGTGCACCTGAAACCTGTGCAATTTTGTTAACCAGTGTCACTCCAAAAAAATTCAATAAAAATTCACAAAAATAAATACAAATTGCCATTATAAAAACAGTCATAGGTATGTAAAGTAAAGCATAGGGAATACAGTCCACAATACTATAATAATTATGTATGGTGTCAGAGAGTACTAGACTTATCAGGGTGATAACTTCATAAGGTATATAAATGTCTAAACTTTTGTCATACACCTAAAACTAACATATGTCAACTGTAATTAAAAAATAAATATTTAAAAAATAAAGAACTCTTAAAAGAAAGGTATCTTTTGCACAATAATATTTAGTCACTTCTGATTATTGAAGGGAGAGAGAGTTATAGAGTTAATTAGGTTTGAGGGACCCTCCTATCCCACTACCATTTTCTGCCTGAACTCAAGTCAACTACACTGGTAAGGACCACATGTTGCCACCTTCATAGTCACCCTCAAAATATCCCACCCCATGGGAATGTCCTTAACTGCCCAGTTATCATGCCCTCTAAAGACTAATTTGAACAAGAAATGCAGAAATTACATTCAGGGTGAGAAGGCCCTTGAAAGTCTATGTCCAGTCAAGGTTAAGGAAGCTCATTTTCCTTTTAAGAACAATGACATGACAGAGAAGTGTCACTGAGAAACAGAAGCACAGGGAAAAGTCATAGTGCAAAGAACATGCAGCCTGAGAGAGAGAGAGAGAAACTCAGTTTAATCCACTGCCACTATTTCTGCTGCAGTTCCCATAAACACAGGTTATGTATCACATAAAATGCTTCTAAATCCCTTTCATAAATTACTTATGTGTGAGATAAGTGAATGCATTTTCTTTCCTAGCAACTAAGTAATCCTGACTTAAAAATGTGGTTCTCTTTCTGATCTCTCCAATACAAAGCTATGGAAATTGTACATGTCCAGTCACAATGCTGTAACTCTTATCACAAGGAGCAGGAAGGTGACGTGCCAACTGCATTGAACTTTACATATAGACAGAAATAACATTATTACAGCATCTTTGAATCTTCCTTAAAGTGCTTCTGCTCTATGCTTCATAACAAAATAAATATCATAAATATTCCTTTAATAAAAGAAAGCAGCAGAAATAATAAATTTTTACCCCCATAACTAGGCTTCCAGTTTCTCCAAATAAATCTCTGAGCCTTGGATCACCCTTGATGTCCATCCCCTCTCTTCTACAAATTAAAACATCACTCCACTCCAAACTGCAGTGGAAATCATACATATCATGTATCACATATATATATACTGTTCTGTTCTAGTTAATAACCTACAACAATAGAAAAGTAGAAAATCTCACCCTCCTGAGCCACTGGGCATGAACATTGGCCTCTAAACCCTGATACAGCTGCCAATTCCCCATCTCTGGACTCAGATTTCATGCACCTAGTTAAGCCCCTCTCAGTCCTTTCTAAGTCTGGCCTATTCTAATCCCATAGGTCAGTAAACAGGCTAATCAGGGCCAATGCCTAGCCAGAGAACCCCACTCCCACCCTTCTCTTCCCACCTCCACCTCTTTATCCGCCTCTCTCTACCACCTGCTTCTCCTGAACCTGTAAATTCCCCAAGTGATGGTTGTAGCCTGGTGAGTAGATGGCTCTACAATCCAGAAATGGGAAGATCTAAACCCAAAAAGAACAAAAGAGGCTGTAAGTGACTCTAGGCTAGACTCTATGTCTGTCTTATTCATACTGTACCCTCAGGAATTTGCATGGAGCCTGCCATGAAGAGGTAATTAGAAAATATTGTTGAACAAATGAATTACAAGGACAGCAGAAGAGCAAATCATTCTACCTGGACCTGACTATACACTTCCATTCTCTCTGAGTGAAGCCTCCCAGAAAAACACAGGTTCTCTGTTTCATTGTTCTTAATTTAATTCAGAGAACTGACATTGCTCTTTAAATAAATAAATAAGATTAACAATGTATTTTGCCTAATGAAGATATACTTCTTTCTTTTTTTAAGATTTTATTTATTATTTTTAGAGAGAAGGGAAGGGAGAGAGACAGAAAGGGAGAAAGACATCACTGTACGGTTGCCTGTCACCTGCCTCCAGCTTCCAACCTGGCTGGAGACATGGCTTGCAACCTCGTTAGGTGCCTTGGCTGGGAATCGAACCAGCAACCTCTGGGTTCACAGGCTGGCACCTTATCCACTGTGCCTGCCAGCAGCCAGGGCCTGAAGGAATATTTCTTTTAAAAGTTCTTTGAACTGTTATTCTAGGGTCCTTTAAAATATCATTTATTTTTATAACTATTATCACATAAAAGTTATGGTTATATACATTTATTATTAATAAATCAACATAAATATCAATCATAAATCATGACATGATAATTTATATTATGCAGTCATCATAAAAAAATGTAAAATATGAACTTACATGTTTAGACAAGTTGGGGCTCTTTGAATCAACGTCGTATCTAAAAGATTAAAATATAAAACTCAAATTATTTCCATAACATATAGCTAGAAAAATATCACTATTTTCTTAAAAAAAAAACATAAATAATGTTCAAATGAATCAAAATTCTACCAATGGGGAGAAAAACTTTTATATCTACAACCTAAAAAGAAGTTCTAATATTTTCAACATCAATTCTGATTGTTAAGATAAGTTTAAAATTTATCTTTCTTAGCACACAATTAGTATTCTAATAGTATTGCAAATTCCCTAAAAACTGCAATTCCTCTTCCCTGGACACCATTAAAAAAGGAACAGAGCTGCTGGTAAGTAGTAATGAGCTGTCATTTGTATACATTGTAATTCTCACTTAATATGTTAAATGCTGTTGTTAACTTGGAAATTTGGCTAAAGTAATGAGATATTATTTTTCCTCAATCACAGAACTTGGAAACATATATTACAGTAAGCAAAATATGTTTATATAGGACTACTATATATCCTATTTTAGACTAGTTGATACTAGAAATGATTTTTTGAAAAGATCCTGGAAAACATCACTCACTATCATTTTATTGCCTCTTTATAAAGAATTTGTAGAAATGTTAAGAATACTAACAATAAAAACAACCAGAATTTGCCAAATTCTCGAACAGGAAAATATTTGTACTGCTTCCAGTCTTTGTCCCAAGGCATATTCCTTGCACATTCCTTATGCATAGTTTCCTACCAAAAATTGCTTTCTTTTTAAGGTTAATTAAAGTCTTCTCTCTCACATAACAAGAATGTTTTCACAAAGAAACAAAGCATCTCAATCATTAAAAAGCGAAGAATCAAGAGTTCACTGAGCATACTGATGATGCTGGCCAGGGGTGCACTTACTCCCTGGCAAAGAATGTTTAGCACAGATTGGCTTTAAAACCGTGTGATGCAAATACCTGCCTCAGAAGAATTAATCTCCTTCATATCAGAGTGTGCTGAACACTCTCAAAAGCCGTAACCTAGAATTTTAAATCAGCAAATGGCCAATATCTACTGAACACCTACAGATGTTAGTACAAAAAAAATAAGTACTTCTTATTCAAGAAATTTTTCTTATTCAAGACTGATCATTTTTTTAAGGATAAGATTGAAATTAGCAAGTGTAGCTATATCAAAGGTGAAGCATAACTGTATTGGCCCCTTCCCAAGAATCAGTCATGGAAACTTTTCTATAAAGGGTTTAGTGTGGCTGGGGAGAAATTACATGGTATGCTCAGTTTCAAGAAGCCAAAAGGAAAAAAGTTATGTTTTTATTTTCAAATACAACCTTCACTTATTGTCCCTAATGAAAATTTCGAAATGCTATCGTGTCAAAAATAGGTGATTTACAGCATACCGCTAAAGGTAATTTGTTATGTTGAATTAAAATGCATTCAAAGTGACAATGATTTTTCTACTAATGGAATTTTCCTTCTAAGTTTTCTAAAAGAAACTCTGGTCCTCACCCTCACAAGTCAGAAGATAAATATAATCCTAGTGGTTATAATGCATGCATGTGTGTGTGTGTGTGTGTGTGTGTGTGTGTGTGTGTCTGTGTCTAGGTGTATGAGTGCCAGACTTTGCTTAAGGAAAAGAAAACACATTGCAAAGCAGGAAGCTCATTTGTTTACCCTGAGGAGAATGCACCCCAGTGTGCCTAAATTTACTAAGGAGAATTTTGTAAACAACTTCATCTTGCTACTGAAATCTTATTATTAGAATTCCTGATTGGCAGTAACTGATTTGAATAGATCCTAAGGATTATGTTTTCTACTACATGGTAACAGATATTGACTGGAATTGCTCCTGAGTCCTAAAATTCCAACTAAGGTCTAAAGCTGAACACAAAAGAGGCTAAATATCCCCACACTTAGCCCAGAGATGCCAGTAGGTGAGTCAATGAGTCCTAACATTAGCATCACACCATTCTCCACAAAGCTTATTCATAAAGTGACAGCCCATTCCCTACCTCTTGGAAGGGTAGGAGGTTCTTTCCACTCCCCAAAGCCAAGTAAAGTGAGTTCCAAAATCTGGGGTGCTTGTGAGAAGGGGAGGTCAGCATCTGACTGGTTCTCAATTATAGAACCTGTCTGCAGAGACACCCTTCAGCTTCCAATAGAAGAGAATGTCAGGGTCATAGTCCTAAGAAATGTCTTCTGATGGCTAAGGAACACGGAACAATATCCTTTTTAGTCCCTCCTCCACAATGAGGAAGACAAGCAGGGTGCTAAGCACAGGTTCCTTGAGGTTGGTACTCTCTAAGGTCTAGATTTTTCAGGAGGCAGGAAACCCACATCTCTGAGTCCTCAGCACCCTCCTTTCTGCTCGTCCACCTCTATTCTCTCCTGCAAGTAGGTAGGATAATAGCTCCAACTGAGGGGAGTGGAAGTGAATCAAGTTTGAGATTAAAGTTCTAAAGTGAAGAGTCCCTAATGATTAACAGTGAGATGGTTCTAACAAAAAGAAGTGACTGAAAAGTCATGAAATTAGACCATAAATAAGGGAACCCTTCACCTGACTGGGTTGGGACAATTATTGCAAGAAATAAAACAATATTTGTTATTGGGATAACAAGCAACTTTTATGTTTTCAATGACTATAAAATTTATAATAAATATTTATTACTTTTAAATGAGAGAAAACGATACAGACAGAAGAAAACGAAGAACAAGAGAAAGAGGAATAAAGAATCATGAAATAATGGCTTGTTTTAGGATGAAGTTAAGTCTAAACTAGAGGGGGAAAAATGAAGGTGCTACCATGCTGACGTAAGAAAAACAGAAAATTGATTTAAAAATTACTCTGAAGACCCTAAGTGATGGAAGAATCAAACCACATTCTATCAGATGTGTCTGTTTTTAAACAACAACAGTATATACAATCTCCATGATAAACATGGTCAGGAAGTCATTACATTCCCCATAAGATTTTTTTTTCATGACCCTCACTTTTATTACTTCTAAAGGGGTTTCAAGGAAGTAATGGGGCATTAAAATTTCTACTTGATAAGCATAATGAATGCTTAAAGTTCCTACAAGTCTTGAAGGAAAGGAGCTAGTATAAAATTCTTTTTAAGCAACCATTGCAGGTTATTTACTGAACACATTTTAGAGAAAAGTGAGAAAAACTATTAACAGTAGAGACCTTTTGTTTTTACATGAAGAGGCAAAATTTTTTAAATCTTTATAACTTGTAACAGTATGGTCTACTTAATTATTTTTGGCTGCTTAAGGTAGTTACCCTTTTAAATACCTGTAATGTTAATAAACTCTCTTATTATTTAAATATATTAATCATATACTATATGATGTATTATACTTTTCCCTCTCAATAATTTCTTTTTTAAGATTTTATTTATTATTTTTAGAGAAAGGGAAAGGGAGAGAGGCAGAGAGGGAGAGAAACAATAATGTATGGTTGACTTTCAACTGCCTCCAGCTACAGAACTGGCTGGAGACCTGGCTTGCAACCTGGTTATGTGCCCAGGCTGGGAATCAAACCAGCAAACTTTGGATTCACAGGCCGGCACCTTATCCACTGTGCCACCAGCCAGGGCTTAACAGATTTCTTTTTAACAATATCCAGACACTTCAACTATCACCAGTATACCTCCATGGAACAAAAATGCAATAATTAATAATATCTTATAAATAGACTGATTCCAGATTCTCTGTGGACAGGGAATTTATTTTAATAATAATATTTTAGTATGCCAAATTAAGTATAAAAATCACAAGAATATTAAAAATATCAAAAATATCTATGTCTTGGGAATATGAGCCCATGAAGTGATAAAAAAAGAAACCACAGTTAGGCAGAGATACATGTACAATACAAAGAGGTAGCTGAGAGAAATGTAAAGATTTGACAGACAGCCATCCATGGAGATGATAAGATCATCTTGGAGTGGATGCAGAACTTGTAAGAAACCTACTAGGGCACAGGACAGTTTGAAAGAATGCCCATGTATACTCCCCAGCATTTCTTCATGGTTAAACTGTTCATTTGCTATGCCAATTTAATATATAGCCAAAAACCAATAAAATGCAAAGCAGTACTATGGACAAAGTTCAGGTTACACTCTAAATAAAATTAATCTAATTTCCTGCCAATATAAGCTAACATTCATTACTACCATAGATAGGACTTAGTCTTATGTTACTAGAATTCCCTTTAATTATTAAGTTTTCAATGCAAGCTTTAGGCGGACTTACAAATCAAAACGAAGATTCTCTTTTTCTTCAAAAAAGTAGTCCAGAATAAATTTTCTAACGAAATCTGGATTTAATGTATTATCAATTACTTCAGTCCTTCCAAACTGTTGAGAAAGAGAGAGAGAGAGATTAAAATCAAGCTTTGCATGGTCATTTATTCCAGTATAGTGCTTATTTTCAACACAGCTCCTTGAAAACGTAAGCAATGAATATCCAAGTGCTTTGATAAAATAAAGCCTTTCAGAAAAGTTTTTAGAGATCAATATTTCCCTCTTATTTACTTAGGGAAATCAAACTATGAGCAGAGTTCATTCACATTACTAGAAAGGAAATTCTGAAAATTCATAGAACAAACTGCAAGATTTTTCTTTCCACTTGAATGCCAAATCCCTTTCTAATCAAAAGAAGATATTTCTAACTTAAATTTAAATTTATCACATATATTTTGCTTAAACTAGTGTATAAGAAGCCAAACAACACATATTCTTACAATTGGAGGGGTCAAAATATTCATCATCAAGCAGTCCTCTCTACACAATACAGTGACTAGCCATGATTTAGAAAGAACTATCTTATAATCTATTGCTCCAATCATTTGGGGTTTTTTTGTTTGTTTGTTTTTATCTTTATGGTATCCACAGACAGCCAATGTGGGACCTAAGATTCTCACATGCTTTTAAGCTACTGCACTGCTTTAGGCTTAGAAAAAATAAGTTTCTCCATCTTAGGAGAAGTGGAAACCAAGAAACAAAACCCACATCTAGCCCTCCTTCTTTTCAATATGAAGGAAGTCCATCAGGCACTACCCCCTTAATATAGTGCAGAAACAAAAGTTCATGTCTCTTTTGTATTAGGCTTACATTCTTCCCCTCCTACTGCTATGGAATTCTAATGAGGGGATTTTAACCTTCAGTTCTGTACAGCATTATGCATGCTGTCTTATCAGGGAACCAACTTTTATTAAAGTTCAAGGAAAAACTATCCTTTTAATCAGAATAAAAGAACTGCACTAATCCACTAAAAAGTGAAGGTCGTGTGAGCTTACATAAATTTTGATAATAAAACTACAGTACAAAATACTGATGACAGAATTATGGCTCTTGCTAATTATCCTAAAAAGTACTAGTCTGCAGTACTGCTTATGCATCAAACAATGTTTAATATCATGGACAGGCATCACACGGACAAACTGTAACCAAGGTAACATTTGCAAAATACTGAGCATTTACTTTGAACAATAATAGTGATGACACTGTTCGCTGAGTATTTACTAGGTTCCAAGTACTTTTTACACATCATTTTATATCCTTTATCATAACCCAAAACGTTAGGTACCATTTGTCCCACTATAGATGAGAGAACTGAAGTGGAGGGGTCCACCCTAAGTCACTGTGACAACAAAGTCCAGATTCTTTCTGGGACTCTCTTCTGTTTCAGGTGGGCCCAGGAAAGATCCCACCATGAGTTCATTCACGTTTCCCATGTTAAGGGAATGGGAACAAGGGCATGTACCTAATAACCACATACCCCAAAAGAGTGGTGCAGGGGTCAAGAAGTGCAAACATGACCCAGAGAAAAACCTGAGCCCTCCCAGATTTTCTACTGCCAGAGGGTAAAATGGTTCCCAGACCTGACCCGAGAATATCAAACCTGCAAATGCACAATACTCTTCCAGAGAAGCTCAGCCAGTATTCATATTCCCCAGTGCCCAAATCCTTCTTGTAGATTTTAAGCAAAACTTACCATGGTAAGAAGGTAACGTGCAGTTCATCAGGGTGAACCCCATGGCATCCCAAGCCATTAAAACACCCACAAGCCTGGTTCTTAGGGAACACTGTCTTGTCAGCAGTATGGGTGCCTGGGCATACTTGGCTAGCTCAAGGGAAGATTAATTATGTAGCTAGGCAAATTTTAGCTGATCTTCTATAAATTACAATATGCCTTCTGACACATAACCCTGATTGTTTTTGGGAAATCACCAATCACCTTCACGTTGCTATAACCAGTGGTCACTTCTGGGATCTCCTTGCCCGAGATCACTCAGCAGCATTTTGACACAATGGTCTATTCCTGCCTTTCTGATGCCTTTTTTTTTTTTTTTTTTCTGGCTTCCCCCATTTCCCCCTTCTTCTTAAGATTCTCAGGGATGTAAGAGCTCATTGTCAATGTATGGATCTCAGTCCTCTTCATGTCTCTATCTTCACCCATCTGTTGGATTTTATCTGCGCCTTTGACTATAAATCCCATCTACATGATCCTAACTTCCAAATGCATATCACTAGCCTAGACCCACCTGAATACAGACTTAGGCATACAGCTGTTTTCCTACCTTAAACATTTGATTGTCTTATAGGCCCCTCTAAATTATTGTCTAAATGTAAATATTTATTTTATACCATAGCTATCACCCCAATTCTGGTCCCGACCATGTCTACCTCCATCACTAAATGACACCACTATCTACTTGACTTCATAGGCCATAAATGAGTGTCATCTTCCTCAACTCCTGTTCATCACAAACTCAGAAGTTGTCCATTCCAGCTCTAAAACACGTCTTAAAACTCTACTTCTCCCCAGTTTCTGCGATCAGCTTAATTCAAGCTTTCATTTTTCTCATGATCAAATCAAGAGCATCCTCAATCACATTATTCTTGTTCCCTTTCCAATTCACCCTCATAGAAGATCTGGAGTAATTTTTTAAAAAGGTAAGCAGAGTCCTGCAATTTCACTACTTTAAAAGTCTCTCATACCTTCACATAGTCCTTGGGTAAAATTTCTTTCCTTTTGTCTACAGGACGTGGACCCATCTACCTTTTGGACTTCACCTTGGACCAGTATCCCCTCTTTCTCTTTGTCCCAGCCAAGCTGGTCCTCCTTTAGATCCCTTTACACACCAAATCCTCCCCATCTTGTGGCCTTTGCACCTGCTATTTCTTCCTCATAAAATGCTCTTAACCCCATTCTTTTTTTTTTTTTCAAGATTTTATTAATTTACTTTTAGAAAGAAGATGAGAGGGAGAAAGAGAGAGAAACATCAATGTGTGGTTGCCTCTCGTGTGTCTCGTGTGGGGACCTGACACACAACTCAGGCATGTGCCCTGGCCAGAAATCGAAACATCAATCCTTTGGTTCACATGCCAGTGCTCAGTCCACTGAGTCATACCAGCCAGGGCTTAACCCCACTCTTGCAGGACTTTTTTCCATCCTTTAAGTCTCTGCTTAAACATCAGCATTCTAGCTCTATGGAACACCTTTTCTGTTCTCCTTTACAAATGACTCATCTTAAACTCAATTATAAGAAGACAAGTATAAAATCTGAAGGCTTTATCTGGATTTTACATTATACTTTTTTATTTTTATTTTTGTTATATTTCCTTCACCAGATGGTTGAAGACCCATGAAGGCACATATATTTATTTGATTTACACCTGTATAAAACTAAACAAATGGTTAACTAAAGGAGACTTGCAATATACTGTTCAGAGAAAAAATATCAACTTGGGTTAAAACTTAAGTACACATACACACACACACACACACATACACACAAAGAGAAAGGATACTAGAATGTAGAAATTATCTTCTAATCATTTTTTAAATTATGCACCTGCACCTGGGTTTTCCTAACTTTTTACAGTGATTTACTTTTCAAATGAGAAACATCAAACTTTGAAGCATTACGCCTGTTAATTCATTCTATCATGAAGATTGGAAACTGGCAATAGTTAGAAATCCACAGATACATTATGAGTAGTTCAGCTCGTGGGAAATATGTTGGTTCTTTCCCAGAGGCTGGAATTATATTAGCTATCCACTAAGTGATTAATCTTTTTGACTTGAAATAAAATTTGTCTTAGCTAATACTTTATATTACTAAACAAAACTTTTCTAATTACTAAAAACATTGTACAGTTATATATAATGCTATGCAGATCAGAGGGGATTAAAATTTTGAGAAAAGACAATATTTATAATGGTATATACCTAAAAACAACTACATTTGAAAGAACTGTAACTTTATCCAAAAAAGTTTTTTTTTCTGAATATTAACAATTCGGAATTGTCAGAAGCACCTACAAACCTGATTATAATAATCTCTGGCACAATGACCTTACCCAAATATGTGGACAGTCAAGCACTTTTACATAATTATTCGGTATGGTTTTATCATCTCACAATTGGAAAAATGTTAGAAAAAACATGTTTTTTGCTCACCAAGTGTGAAAATTTATAGCCACTTGGAAAAGAGGTATATAAACTTCTAATTTTGATAGAACATAAAACACTGTTTCTTATAAAACTTTAAGCAAAAATGGAAAAAAATTACAATCAAGGCTGTCAAAGTTTTTCGTTGTGGGCGAAGAAGTGTTGGAAAGAACATCCATCTATTTACGGCACCAAGCAGGTGAACTCTTGTTTAGAGAAAAACATTCAGCAATGTTTAACATATTGTGAAGGCCCAGAACAACCACCCAGGATCCATATTATTTCCAACTGAATTAAAAGTTATGGCAGAAAAAGGTCCCCTGGACCAGCACACATCTTTAATGTGGTTATCGTATTAGAATTAAATCTTAGTAGCCATGTGAAAGAGGACAGTCTCCACAGATTAGACTGAAAATTAGATAAACTGAGTAGTGCGGACATAATATTAAGATAAATTCAATTAAAAAACCTCAGCTTAGAACTACACATATTTAACCTGTATAAAAAAAATCAGATAGACATGTCTGCACAAGTGTGCACACAAACTTAAAACTGCAGATTTGTATCTTACACATTTTGTCTTGGAAATTAAACCCAGAGAATCCATAGACCTTTATTCCAAGGGGAAGTGATCCAGGTTTATCATGTAGCTCATTATCCAAGACACCTTTTTTCCTTTTCCTTTTACAAATTACTAACCTAAACTCAATTACAAGAAGACAAGTATAAAATCTGAAGGCTTTATCTAGAACTTACATTATTACAGATCAATGAGATGCAGCTACAGAAATAGATACCTATGTGTACACACACACAGTGAGGGAGACAGCAAACAAGTGAAGTGATTTCCTTCTGTCTTGGTTAAGACAGCATAGCTCACGTGAGAAACTTTCTTTTGCTTTTTAGGATTTCTACTTTTAGAAATGAACCTAAATTATTAACCATCAAAAAAAAAGGACACCTTGATCATGTCACTGTAATTGTCACACATAAAATATAGAAAGGGCTAAATTCTAGCAATTTTAAAAATTAGATTATATAATGTTAAAATCTTATTTAAAACATTTTAATATCAAACCATACTCTAAAAATTAATAATCTTTTAAGGAACTGATTTTTATGATGTCTTTGCTTGTTATTAACCCTGCGATTAGTAAAATGGTTTACAATCTGAAAAGGAAAAAGTAAAAAATGGATTCAACTTATCCATGAGGTTTTCAGTTGGGGATTTTGAGTTAATCTTATCATAGATTAGTTTTTTCATTTATGTGACATAAAAACATTTTAAAATAAATTTGAGAGATTATTTTATTTTAAATTAGGTTGCCTGATTATTTTAAATATTTTTTATTTAGAAGGTTATCTAAATTTCATTGAAAATAAACTTGAAAAATGTATTCATACCAACCCTAATGTTTTTGAATATTTAAAAGCAGTTTTTCACACAAATGCCCAGTAAATGTTGATTGGCATTCATTAAAAAGTGGGCAATAATGTATTTTTAAATACTCAAGACTAACTTTTAATAAATTTCTTAAAAATCTTCCAAATTAATAATTCCTAACTTTTAAAAAAATTATTCAATTCTATTACTGCTTTTTAAAGCCTTTAAAACAATTTCTCCCCTTCCTGAAATTACTGCATAAGGCAGAAACCTGTAAACAGTTTCAGCACTGATATTATTTTTTTTAAGATTTTATTTATTATTTTTAGAGAGAGGGTAAAGGAGAGAAGAAAAGAGGAAGAGAGACATCAATGTATGGTTGTCTTTCACTTGCCTCCAGCTACGGACCTGGCTGGAGACCTGGCTTGCAACCTGGTTATGTGACCTGGATGGGAATCAAACCAGCAACTTTTGGGTTCACTGGCCGGCACCTATTCACTGTGCCACCAGCCAGGGCCAGCATTGAGATTCTTAAATTCTCAGTGCTAATTTTCATGAGTTTTATTCAGTTTAATTTTTTGTTTAGATTTTTTTACAGGAAAATATAGATGCATTGTAAAGCTAAGTCTGAGGATTATTTTCAATCAAACATGGTCTCAACAAACTTTTATTCTGTCAATGGCAAATTAGGTTGTTTCAGACCAACTCTTCCCCTCAGAACTAGAAGAGTTGAACAAAATATTAAAATAATTTTGGGACACCAGAGAGCTAATAAAAAGTTTTAAGTTGTGGAAACAAAAACCTGGAGGAAAAAAAAGAGCCTGTAGGTTCCTGTATCTAAAAAAGGAAAGCCATGCTGAGCAATTTTCTCTTGTCTTATCAAGTAGAAAAGACAATGGAGGTTTAAAAAATCCACAAATGGGGCAGGAGAGGGCAGATTGGGTAATACAACAATAAAATAAACTTTTTTTAAAAATCCGCAAATGGGATAAATTTCTTTCCATTTGACAATATGTTTCATTTTTTTTTCAAAAAGGTATTTAAAAATAAAAAATGCTATATCAAAGAATAAGAATGAATCAATCAGAAAAGCATTTCTCCAGAGAGATGAAGCTCAACTTAAAGTCAGTCAAAATTTCAACTGAAATAAGGTGAATCTTTAACTGCAATGAAATAAGGTGAATTTTTTTGTACGTTAGCTATCTCCCTAGAAGCAGAAGTAAACCCACTCTAGAGAAATATAAAGTCAGCTAAAGCCTCAAGTTATCTCTCATTTATCTTATTCAATATTCAGTAATTACTATCAGACATGAGAAGTTCTGCCTCCATCCTTAATGGAGTCACTTGTAACAGGTATCAATCCTGCTGAGAACCACAAACGGTAGATAAAATACAAAAAGTTATTGTTTGGTATTATTGCAGGATGCCAAGGTAGCAAAGAAGGTGGGTCCAATACTGGACAGAAGGGAAGGTAAGTCATGTTACACAGCTTTTACTTGGACCAACTAGTTATAAAGAAAAGAGACAGCCCTGGCTGATAGAACAGTGGATAAGGTGCCAGCCTGCAAAACCAAAGGTCATTGGTTCAATTCCCAGCCAGGGCACATAACCAGGTTGCAAGCCAGGTCTCCTGCCAGGTCAATAGCTGGAGGCAGGTGAAAGGCAACCACACATTGACGTCTCTCTCCCTCTCTGCCTCTCTCCCTTCCTCTCTCTCTAAAAATAATAATAATGAATAAAATCTTAAAAAAATAAGAGAGAAACTTCAGATAAAAATGGAGAAGAGGCAATGCAATATACAGATCGTGTATCAGAAATGAACACGTGAAACCTATATGATCCTATTACCAATGTTACCCCAATAAATTTAACTTTTAAAAACTTGAGAAGAGAGAGAAAGCAATGCCAGGAAATCTCAGCATATTGATACAGCTGATAAGCTTCAACTTAGCCTTATAAACTATGGGCAACTTACATTAAGCCACAGTTTCTAATTATTTGTGATGAGGAATATTTCTAAAACTATATTATGTCATTTTTTAAACAAACCAATTTCAAAACCAACTACAGTTCTATTTCCAAAACAGTATAGCTGACATTGAAAATCCAAATGAGTGTCTATTGTATTTTCCTTGGGGACACACAACATTCTCTTGCTCAAATAGTAATGCTTATGATTGGCTAAACATTCCATAGAATATACAAAGTTCTTTCATCCACATGCTGCACAACTATTCTTGTCAGAGAATATCAAATGTCTTCTCTTCTCTTACAATCCCCCCAGGCCACAGAGGAGAAACCATAATACCTATAGTAAGAATCATTCAAATGTCCACTAAAGAATATCTGTACAGAGTAAATGCTCAGCAGTATATAGCAATAAAAAAATGTTGTTGTTGTTGTTGTTTTTTAAGAAAAAAGAAAGCCAAACCAAACCAAAGTATTCACTTGCTCTGCAGCATGAAGGCAGTGTCAGCACCCATGCAGGACCCTTGGCAACAGAGTTGCCTAAAGACTATGGGGCACTTCCTCTTTCCTGTATTAGTATCTTAGAATGTTTCATGTAATATTTCTACAGAACAAAAAGAGGAAAATGAAATGAATACCCCCTAAGCTCTAAGAGGTGCTGCAACAGATGCTATAATTTAAATTCTAAAATATGTCGCTCACAGTAACAGGCAGCACAAGCATTAGGTTCTCAGAACTAATTAGCATACCACATTAATGTCCTCACATGAGAAATGTGAGCTTTGTACCAAATGATCTGAAGGGATTCTTCCAACTCATAAATTCTGAAAGCATGAAAAGCGTGTACCCATGTTTGAGAGCATCCTCAAATTTATCCCTTCAACAAATATAAACTGAGCACCTTCAAAAAATAAATGTTATAGTGTAGGAGCTTGACCTTTAAGGAACACTGAGTTAGGAAGTGAAGCTAAAACATGTAAGAAAATAAGTTCACAAAGAAGTCCCTGATGTCTCTTGAATGGTGGAAAGTAGAAGGTGACAAGGGCCAAAAGAAAGATGTAGAAGTTATGGAATTTAAAGATGCAAGGAGGAAATTCTAGTTGTAAAGATCAGAAAAGACTAGGAGGTAAAGTTACATTTAAGCTGAGCAATGATGGACCATCTCATACTTTCTGAATACATATGTTTATATATTGGACATATATTACTCAGTATGAAGATGAGCAAGTGTTAAAATAGTTCAATGTCAATGGAATGGTACAAAAACAGAGACAGCATCAAACTCTTAATAAATCAACATATGGCAGTAGGTTTGCCTCCAAACTATAAGCACTGTGGCTTAAATACAACTTCAGCTTACTCCTTCATCACCTACTAGCTTGGGAAATTTTAAACGTTTAAAAATAATTACAAAATAAATTATCACTGGATAGGCAAAATCTAACTCAAAGTAGTTAATTGCAACATTTTCAGAACCTCTCGAAGTCAAGTGCGAATCCTTAGGGATGTTACTTCACTATTTCCACTTGCTACTAAAAGGTTTTCATATTTTCATAATTCACAGCACTTAAGTAGCATTTCTAGCTCCAAAATTATTATGCACTAAAATGTAATTTTAGTTTTGAAAGATCTCATTCCTTTGAGAGCTCTTGATAATTCACAATCATTAGAAAGAATTTTTTGAAGTGATGCAAGTAATTCTAATAATGTCAGACTAAATTTTTAGATGCAAATTTTAGCTATAGAAAAAAATTTTAACAATTTTTCTATCACTTTATTTGGGGCATTTATTTCTACATATTTTAACTCCTTTTCAATTTTTATTCCTCCTTACTATCTGAAATTTATCACCAAACATAAAATCATGTCGCTACTTATAACAGATTCTTCAGGAATACATCTAAATTCAAAACAAATGCAACCACTGAGTTATTAACATAGTGTTGATACCTAAATCAGTAACTTAATTGTATAAACATAATAAAGTCCTGGAAAATTCTTCAACTATATTGCATGCTCCTTGAAGTAGAAATGTTGTTTCTTTTAAAAATATACCCACCATTACAGCTACATGATAGCCACCCAATAAACATAGGTTAAATTGATAAATGAATGAATATATTTTAAATAATTGATTAAGCATCTATAATACTGTTTTACTTGTTTGTATCCAAATACCCTGAGAGTAATTCCTGAGGGAGTGCAAACCAGTCTTCTTCTGCAAGGTGAAACTGAACCAAAAGCAACTGAGACCATGTGAGCTTACAAAAAACTTTTACCACTCCCTTAAAGAATTTCAGTAAGGGGTCCTGCCCATAAGAAGAATCAGCACCAGAAATAACATTTTATGACCTATCTATAGGACAGGAAAAACTTTAATTACTGAACACGTGTGCTCCTTATCATCTTGCAATGACCTTCCTCCCCTCTGAAGCTTCAAGGTGCCTCACCTCTTCCTAGGCTTGGAATGTCATACATACTTCATTTTCCCTTACTGCCTCTGAACCACTCTTGTATGTTGGATCTTTAACTCTCTCATGTATGGGGAGTTCCCAAGTGTACATATGAAACTAAATATGGACATTTTCTTGTATTAATCTGCTTCATGCCTGCTTGATTACTAGACAAACTGAAAGAACCTAGAAAGGCAGAGGACAGTTTCTTTTCCTCCCACATTTATATTATCTTGTAAAATAATGTTCAACACTGAAAAGATACTTGAGTGAACTGATAAAATGGGTAGAAAACTCTTTCTGAACTCTGCGCCACCATAAAATCACAGACTCACAAGGAAATTTGAGCTCATGAATTGCAACTTCTTACCTGATGAATCAATCTAACACCTGTTTAAATACAGGACAACCATGGGAGTCCAAGGATTCAGTTATAAAATATACCCATTCTACTGGGAGATACTCTGTCACAAATGTCTTCTTCACAGTGGGCCACATAATGCCTCTTTGTCCCTCCATCCTTTGGACCAAATTTTTTATTTCCCTTTTTTGTTCTTTCAATGTTAAGTAAGTATACACCCATTTCTGAATGAAAATGCTTAAAGAATTTGAGGACAATTCTTACGAATATTCAGAGCCTTTGCATTTTTCAGGTTAAACTTTCCTTCATTGAAATGGTATAGCTTCCATACTGTTCTCCAAGATGACAGTCCTACTTAAATACATATTTGGCATTTCAACAGTCTGAAATGTAGAACTGAAAAATAACACTCCAGATTTGCTTCTCACCAAGGTAAAATACAATAGTGTTCGATTGAATCACATGAAATTACCAACACAACCATTCTTGACCTACAAAAAAAAAATGACAATTTCATCTAGCTCAGCATAACAGCATTATCTTCCTTGATGTAAGCACTGCACATCCATCAATGAATCCTCAGATTGCATTAGCTTTTTAGCAGCTGTGTAACACCACAGCTTCTTATTAGGTTTGAGGCCAAGTAAATCCCATAGGTCATTTTCCCATCAACTGTTCAGATTGCGCAATGAATTTTACAGAATTTTATAGTGCAGGAATTTACATACTTGCCACCTACTACTCTGTGACACTTAAGAAAGATTTTTGATCTCTTAGAGTCCCCATGCATCCTTAATCACATAGTTCTTACTATGTGCCAGACACATAATCCTTGTCTGTGGTTCACATTTCATCCTCACAACAATCACATGAGTTAGAACCATTATCAACGTTCCCCATGTTACAGAGGGCGAAACAAGGACACAGAAGTCGAGTGCATTCTCTTAATCAGGATATCATACTGGCTCTCAAATTATGGAAACTGTCTTTCTTAAATGGTTTGGGGTGATTTAATAATATACATAGTGTATTTCATTTTTTTCACCTCCTGTCCTTTAACCAGCAAGTTCATTTTTTTTTAAAGATTTTATTCATTATTTTTAGAGAGCAGGGCAGACAGGGAGAAAGAAAAGGAGAGAAGCATTAATGTATGGTTGCCTTTCACTTGTCTCCTGCCAAGGACCTGGCTTACGATCTGGCTTCCAACCTGGCTATGTGTCCTGCCTGGGGAATTGAACAGCAAGTTCATTTAAATAATGAGGTGTATTGGTGTAGGTCCTTTTGGGTGTATCTTGTTTGGGACTCTCTGTGATGCCTGGACTTGTGTGTCTTTTTCCTTCACCAGATTAGAGAAGATTTTGGTCATTATTTCTTCAAACAGGTTTTCAATCCCTTGCTCACTCTCTCTTCCTTCTGGTGCTCCCATGATGCAGATGTTATTATGCTTCATATTGCCTCAAAGGTTTTTAAAGCTCTCCTCATTTTTCTTTAATTCTTTTTTTCCTTTTGGCTGCTCTGCTTGGGTGTTTTTTCTACTTTGTCTTCCAAATCACTGATTTGATCCTCTGCTTCATCTAACCTACTGTTTATTACTTCCAGTATATTATTTATTTCAGATATTGTGCTCTTCACTTCTGACTGGTCCTTTTCTCTGGTTTCTATGTATTTTTTATGCTATTGAATATCCTTATAATCATTACTCTGGGTATCTAATTAATTGCTGGCCTCCATTTCATTTAGTTCTTCTTCTGGTGTATTCTCCTGGTTTTCATTTGGGCCTGTTTCTTTGCCTTCCCATTTTGGCTGCTTCTTTGTATTTGTTTATATGCATTATGCAGAACTGGAAAGGTTCTGATGCAAACTTACGTCAGGTGCTGCCTATGACTGGCCCTCGGCAACCTGTTTAGAACTATCAGCAATTCAAAGCTTGTGCTTCCTCTGCTCGGCCTGGCTGTGTGCAGAAATAACCAGGCGCTGCATGCAGGCCAGCTTTTACCAACACCAGGCCTGGGGGAGGGTCAGCTAAAGTCTCAGACCTCCCAGAGACCTGCTTTTGGTATTAGGCTTAATGACTGAAATAGCCTCCAGCTGTATATAGTGGCCTGGCTTAAACTCCACAGGGTGGGACAAGAAGGATTCCTGCAGGTGGAGCCTTTGCTTCCCCTCAGGCTGATGCCCCTTGGAAGGGGAGTGCTCTGCTCTATGGGGAATGACTCAGCACAGGGGTTATTTTTGTTTTGTTTTTTTTTAAATAACAAAAGAAAGCATATTTTTAGGAAAACCATCAAAGGACTAATAGAGGAATAACAGAGAGGGGCACAGGCTTACAGGAAGACAAAAGATAACATGGTTTGAATCAAGGAGGTGGTTTATCTGAGATATTTATTTTACAATATAGAATTCATAGCACTGGACAACTGATTAAATGAGGAAGGTATGGGAAAGAAAGTCAAGGATGGCTGTAAAAACTCCAGTTTGAGATTTGGGCTGGTGATGTTATCAGCTACATTTGGAGTGAAGAACAGGCAGGCATGGTGAGTTTACATTTGGATATGTAGGGTGTCATATAAACATTGAATAACAACATGGGAATGTGCAAAAGCAATTAGATAAGAGAAAGTGGTGCTCAGCTTCCCACCTACATGGTCAGTAGAGACATTTTACAAATTGGTTTATTCTCTCAGTTTTGAGAATAAATGAAAATGATCCATTCTTACCGTCTATCTCACGGCTGAGACACATTGGTATTATAAAATGGCTGACTGCAAAACAATCTGTGGCAATAAATAGGAGGAAGCTCACTAGGGATATCTCACCAGAAACTGTAACCTCATTAAAACAATGCACTAAATTCCTGAGGTAACCAGCCACCCCAAGCAGATGGAAATGCTTTTTAATATGTTTCCCTCCCCTCCAGCCTTCATGCTTTCCTTTGAACATAGTTCTACACTAGAAAACAAATGAACTAAAATAGAAATTATGCCTTTTTACTTTTGCTTTACTAAAGCATAATTGTATTAGGAAACTGAGTTTCTACTTCATTTTCAAATAAGTGATTAAATGGCAAAAAAGCAGATAACAGTAAATATCACACACACACACACACACACACACACACACACACACTTCAAATCCTTTAAAGCAAGTTTATGAAAATCTGAAGCTGGCCTCTAAAAGTGAGTCTAAGTCCACAGACTTCAATTACATAAGAATTGTACCACATTAAATTTACTTTGGACTGAGGAAAACACAAGTTTCAAGGCTAGAATATTCCACAGGAAAGTCATAAATCAGCCAAATATTCAGGATTATTAAAAATAAAGCACAAAGGTTACTTTCACAAAATGAAGAAGAAATTCAAATTTGGGGTTCAGAAAGATTTAAAATAAGTAAAAACAGGAAAGTATCATTTTCATCAAATTGCAACTCATGCCGTATCTTTCAATAAAGTGAATTTTTAAGTTTTTAATTCTTACCTCTCTCCATTCTTTATTTCCAACTCCTTGTACATATAAGACACAAACTACAAAAGATGAAAAAAATACATATATAAATGTCACTCATAAACATCATGTATAAATGCATATAATTTTTCAACTGTCCAAAAACAACACCAAAATTAATTCCTAATTCCCAGCCCTATTCTTGTAAGAAAATTGCTAGTAAATAATAAATGACTGACAATTTTTGTAAAGAAACAAACAAAAACTGTGTCAGATTTCTAGAACTTAATTATATAGAAAACTTGGCTCATAAAATATAATGATAATTCATTAATGTCTTCTACATTATACTTACAGATGTAGAAAATTTTAAAACTATAGTTTAACAGTTTCATATATTTCAGTATGTTACTAGACATAAGTTGGAAGTTGTTCCTAAATACCTACTGTGCTCAAAGCCATCATAGAAAGGACAACCTGGAACACATTATACACTGAATTTAATGTTTTTCATCTTCTACCCTCAATATAGGCATACCTCATTTTATTGTACTTCGCATATACTTCTTTTTCTTCTTCTTCTTCTTCTTTTTTTTTACAAATAAAAGGTTTGTGACAACCTTGTGTTAAGTCTACTAGCACCATTCCTCCAACAGCATTTGCTCACAGGTGTCTGTGTGTGACACTTTGGTAATTCTCTCAATATTTCAAACATTTTTATTATTATTAGATTTGTTTTGGTGATCTGTGATCAGTGATCTTTGATGGTACTATTATAATTGTTTGGGGGATGCCAATGTAACATGATGAACTTAATCGATAAATGTGTGTGTTCTGACTGCTCCACTGATCATTTCCTGGTCTTTCTCCCGCTCCTTGGACCTCCATCTTCCCTGAGACACAACAATATTGCAATTAGGACAATCAATAACCACACAGTGACCCCTAAGTGTTCAAGTGAAAGGAAGAGTTGTACACCTCTTGCTTTAAATCAAAGCTAGAACTCTTTAAGCTTAGTGCGGAAGGCATGTCAGAAGCTAAAATAAGCCAAAAATGAAGCCTCTTGTGCCAGTTAGCCAAGTCCTAAATGCAAAGGAAAGTTCTTGGAGAAAATTAAAAGTGTTATTCCTGTGAACACACAAATGATAAGTAAATAAAACAGCCTTATTGAGGATAGAAAGTTTTGGTGTTCTGAACAAAAGATCAAACCAGCCACAACATTCCGTTACGCCAAAACCTAATCCAGAGCAAGTTCCTAACTCTCTCCAGTTCCCTGAAAGGCTGAGAGAGACATGGAAGCTGCAGAAGTAAAATCTGAAGGCAACAAAAGTGGGTTCATGAGATTTAAGGAGAGAAGCCAAATCCATGGCATTGCAAGGGTGAGGTGAAGCACCAAGTGCTGATAGAGAAGCTGAAGCACATTATCAAGAAGACCTATTAAGAAAATTAATGAAATTGCTGACAGTAAATATCAGGTTGTCAATACAGGCATCTTTGGTAGAAGATGCCATCTAGAACTTTCATAGCTTGAGAGGAGAAGATAATGACTGGCTTCAAAGCTTCAAAGGACAGCCTGATTCTCTAGTTAGGGGCTAAATCGGCCGGTGACTTTAAGTTAAAGCCAATACTTATTTACCATTCCCCAAATCCTAGGGCTCTTAAGAACTAGGTTAAGTCTACTCTGCCTGTGCTCTATAAATGGAACAACAAAGCCTTGATCACAGCACATCCATTTACAATATGATTTACTCAATATTTTAAGCCCACTGTTGAGGCCTACTACTCAAAAAAAAAAACAGCCTTTCAAAATATTTCATCAACAATACACCCAGTCACCCAAAAGCTGCGCTGAAGATGTAAAATGAGACGAATGTTATTTTCACGCCTGTTCACACAACACACATTCTGCAACACATGGATTGAGGAGTAATTTTGACTTTCAGGTCTTATAATTTAACGAATACATTCTGTAGGGTTATAGCTGCTGTGGACAGTAATCCCTCTGTTGGATCTGGGCAAAGTAAATGGAAATTCTTCTGAAAAGGGTTCACCCTTCTTGAGCATTAAGAACGTTTGTGATTCATGGGACAAAGGCCAAGTATCAACATTAATAGGAGTTTGGAAGGTGTTGACTCAGTCCTCATGGATGATTTTGAGGAGCTTTTCATTTCAGTGGAGGCAATAGCTGCGGGTGTGATGGGACCAGCAAGAAAACTAAAATTAGAAGTGTGGTCTGAAGATGTGGCTGAACTGCCATAATCTCATCATAAAATGTTAACAGACGAAAAACTGCTCCTCATGGATGAGCAAAGAAAACAGTTTCTTGAGATGGAATTTCCTCCCAATGAAGATACTGTGATCACTGGTGATATGACAACAAAGGTTTTAGAATATCACATAAACTTAGTTGTTTAAGCAGAAGCAGAGTTTGGAAGGAGTGACTCCAATTTTGGAAGGCAGCTATGCTCACCACTATACCACCAACGCCTCGGTGACTCCACTTTTGAAAGAAAGTTTACTGTGGGTAAATGCTGTAAAACAGCACGGCATGCTATGGAGAAACTGTTCATTCATGAAAAAAAGTCAACTGATGAGGCAAACTTCACTGTTGTCTTACTTTCAGAAGTTGTCAACCAGCCTAGCCTTCAGCAGCCACTGCCCGGGTCAGTTGGCAGCCACCAAGTCCAAATCAAGACCCCCCCCGCCAACAAAAAGGTTATTACTCACTGAAAACTCAGATGATGACTGTCATTTGTTAGCAATAGTATTTTTAATTAAGGTATGTATATTTTTTAGATATAATGCTATTGCATACTTAATAGACTACAGTATAGTATAAACATAACTTATATATGTCCTGGGAATCCCCAAAATCCACATGACTCTTTATTGCTATTTTATTGTGGGGGTCTGAAAACATGACATCTTCAAGGTATACCTATATTTATAAACAGCTAGGAAAACTTGCCAACCATTAAAAAAAGTTACAAATGGGAGATTAAGGGCTTGGGGTAAGATTAAGGGATTAAAATAAAGTCCCATCCCGCTTGCCAAATGAGCTGCAGGAAATTTTAATACCTACAAATTATAATGCTATTTCCTAATGACTACTTCAAAAATTTTAACATCTGACAAAACCTTTCCTCTGTAATTAAACCACATTTATTTTTCACACATTTATAAAGGTGGAAAGCTGTCAGGTACCGACTTCTAAATATTTATAAACACTAACTGATTTATACATTAAGTCTGCTATTCGCTAATTCAAACTATCTTTATTATTTTACAAGTTGTCTCTAATTTTCAAAAATTTCTAGTTAGAAATCAAAAATTCAGCTCATATAGGAAGATGTTATATATTTCATTTAGTTATATATGCCTTGTATACTGCTTTCATTAAAAAAAAAAAAAAAAAGGAAGAGCATTACTCTATGACTAACTCACTTTAAATCATGGCCCATTACAATTGTTTTCCATATATAATTTCTACCATATGCCCATATCATGAGGTTGCAATTTCAAAGGTGAACTGTCCTACATTGGGGTCATCTGCACGTTCATCATGTTCTCAAAATGTTGAGCACCTTCCCGTGTAGGCAGAGAACTGCCCAGACGGGTGAGCACACAGAGCCTGAAACCATTCCCCTTCTTTCCTTTTAGACTTTAAGGCAAATATTTAAGAACTATGCATTTTACACAATTTTTGCAAAATCTTAGAAAGTAAAAATAAGTGCACTTTCAAAAGCAAGTATACAGCTACTTACTTGGATCAGATTTAGAAAATGTGTCTCTGTCAAGAAGATTTCTGTTGAATAAAACAGAAAATATTAGATGAATATAAAGCCAAAATATTTATATATATACACATATATATAAATGTGTATATATTGCACACACAACCAAATAAAAACTCACCATAGGCCTGCCTGCATCTACTCAAAAATAATCAATGGAATTTGGGAAGCCAGGGGTAGGTATGTGTTAGCCTTGCACTGCAGTTAGCTGATTACCAAGACTTTCCAGATTCTAAGATTAAAGTTGCCTTGAGAGAATTAACTGGTTCACATTTCCTTTTATTCCTTCATTAATGAGTACATAGTTGCTCAAAATTGCTTTCTGAATTGAAATGTGAGTTGTTACTAATGCAAAAGTGTTTGGGATTCTCAGCTTACGATCACATTAGTCCATACAATTAGAATGCACCAGTAAAGCACCATCTATTAACATCTGCATGACATCAACCCTGATGAGTTTCATGCTGCTGTTATGGTTTGGGAATTCAAGATGAATGTACACATCTTGCTTGAAGATTCTTCCCAGTAGAGAAAAAGATTAAAAAGATAGACATGGCCATTTTACCACCTATTTATTCTTTTTTACAGGTATTTTCACCTCTGCAACATAATAAAAATGGAAAATCAGAAAGTCTGGATTTCTCTGGACAGCTCTAAAGAACTGTCCTCTTCTTTAAAACTCAATGGTAATATGCAGTCTTATACTTCATGCTCATAGTAATGCTGAGTGATAAAAAAAAGTTAAGTTCATTCTGCTCTGATTAATAAGGTGGCCAATTATTATAAAAATATATATCTATATCTAAAACTAGTTTTTTCTAAAAAGTGATCATTTGAAGCTATAACCTTTTCTGAACAACTTGGCTGTCTAAAATGATGACTGAAAGGCTCTAAAAGTTAAATGTGTGCTCCACATTCATCCTCCATTAATTGATAATAATTTATAATAGCTAAATGATATTGAAATATTTCAATATTTAATACTTATAAGAATTTCACCTTTAAGCTGTCTTATTCCTCCACTAGGACTACTACTCATGTGTACTTATCTGTATTGCTCTTGGTATTTGAAAGGCCTGTTTTCACAACAATCTGTTATCTTATTTCAGATTCTCAAAATTACCACTTCCATTAAATCATTATACACTGAGAAAATGTAGGAAAAAAATAATCAACAGAATTTTTCAGCACATATCAAAAAAAATAAGACTATGTCATGAAATATTCTAGAAAGAAGAAAAAATAATGCCAGACATATTTACACCTGGAATTAAATCAGATTCCAAGACTACTACATTAGTCAGAAATCAAAATAATTGTTCTGTCCCCTAAGCAGACACCATGACTAGCAATGGTTGGTAAACAGTACATTAAAACACTTTCATTTGAGAAATTACTGTGATATATATTTACAACAAGTAGTTCTCCACTTATGAAGAAATTCTCCAGCCCTTTCTGTGTCTCCTATTTTTGCTAATTAAGAGTCCTTAAAAAATGTAATTTAACTTTCTTTCACAATTCAGAAATTTCAAGGAGAGATGACAGTGGGGGAAAAATGTGGTGTGGTTTGGACTCAAAAACTATTATACACACATTTAAATTTTTTAAATTTTAACCACAAATATAAAATAATGAATTTCTATCAACAAAAAGGTAAATATTCTTAATCACAGACTTTACTAGTCACATTGTTTCTTCCAGCCATTATGATTCATAACACACAACAGTGAAGTCAGAAACAAAGAAACAAAAAATCTTAGGTCTTTTATATGATTAAAAAACCCCATCAACTCTTCATAGTTTAGTCCCTGAAATTTACAGTTTAACTTTCCGATTGCTATCTGCTGATAAATTTCATCTATAATACTCTGGTCATATGAATATAATAGAATTACATTCTGACTAGATTTAATTACCAAAGACCCCTTACCCAAACATATACAATTTTTAAAGAGTGAGGACAACTGTTCTTAAATTATACACACACACACACACACACACACACATACACACACCAAAATGTCAGTGATTATCACAATACATAATATATCACATGTATTATGATATCACAATACATAATACAGTTTGGGTGTCTGGAAAGAAGGCAAGATTTTTATCTTCCCAAATCCTATTAGAAGCAAAGCACACTCACACTAAGTAAAATGAGGTAGGTTTTACTGCGAAAGCCATTTAATGTAAAAGGAAAGTAAGCTGAAGCAGAGACACTCAGTAAAGAATAAGAGCATGCAACCTAGGACAGAGTAATCCACTGAGCCAATTCCATTTCCCACAAAAAACAACTGATTTTTTTCTGTGAATGTTAGTTAATTCTAGTTCATGGACTAACATGAAGAAAGATGCTGCCTACAGAATAAAAAGAAAGAACTAGGGTAGGAAGCCAAACATAACCGTACTTAATAGAAAATTATTTTGCATGCGAGACACTTAAAGACAATAGTCTATGCGCATGTGTGCGTGCACACATACACACGCACACACATACACTCCCTGCATTAGCTTTAATACAGGCAAGCTACTCCTTCCCTCCACTGGGGTATCATTTGCTTAAGCTAGGATGTCTACAACTTTATAACATAAAGTTAAACTTAATTAGGTGAAAAATGGTGTCTTTCTGATTTGTAAATCTAGAGGCAGCCAATATAAGGAAGAGACCAAATTCCTGGAAAAAAAATTCTGAAAAAATACATTCTATGAATTAATGATTTTTAAAAAAGACTTTATTTATTATTTCCAGAGAGAGAGGAAGGGAGAGAGGGAGAGAGGAAGAGAAACATTGCCTTTCACCTGCCTCCAGCTACAGACTTGGCTGGAGACCTGGCTTGCAACCTGGTTATGTGCCCTGGCTGGGAATCAAACCAGTGACCTTTGGGTTCACAGTCCAGCGCCTAATCCATTGTGCCACCAGCCAGGGCTGAGTTAGTAATTTTATCTCAAGAAACAACCTAATCAAAATTATGATCTGTGAATTGCCTGAGTTCTAGTACCTACTCATCCTCAAATGCCAATTAAGTTGCCTGGATTGTGAACTTAAATAAATACAATTGAAATAGCATAACTAAAAAGATAAGGCCTAATCAGTTAAACTTCATGTCATCTAACTGACATGAAGAAATAAATACTGAATTAATGCAAAAGGTGTATTTTGTAGGAAGCCTTAAATAGAAGTAGATAAGCAAGAATTTTTTTTTTTAATTTTATTGTTGTTGTATTACATCCATCCCCTTTTTGCTCCCCTCTGTCCCCCAAGAATTTAGTAACATCTTTCTAGGACCATCCCAGAGAAAAACTTCCCTAATACCCAAATTTCTATCCAATCCTTATAGATATTAGTCTCTTACAACAGACACTGACGCATCAAGCCATCCTCCCTTGATGACAATAGTAAGCTAGCTCATCCGATAACCCTGTCTGTTCTGATTTTATGCTTGTCACCTTTTGAGTTTAAAATAGTTTCTTATGGAGTTATTAGCCCAGAGCTGTGCTAAGTGGTTAACAATGAATATTTCAATTTTCTTAGTGATTCTGGTTGTTATTCTCATTTGGTATTCCAAACACATACTGAGATGCCAGTTAGCCCTTAAAATATTTCAGGTTTGTCTTCCTCTACCCAGGAAATAGCAATTCTCTTTAAACTCCAGTGCAATTCTGCCAGTATTTTTCCAGCATACTCTAGGCCTGAGCTCTAACTGGGCACTTCTGAAGATAAAATAAATATTAAAGACGTGGTCCTTTATTTCAAAAAGATACATTTTACTAAAAAGACAAAGTCACAGAAGCAACTAAGTATTGGATAGTGTATAAAAATAACAGTTTCTTACAGGAAGAAGGAACAATAACCTAAAAACAAACTCAAGTTGATTCAGCTACAATTAAAAAAAAAATAGTACAATGGTTAACTCTTATTTTAATCATTTAACAATATACTAGAATAAAACAATTTATAGGTATGTCTATACATTAAAATAATCTGAATGGGTATCTAGCTCAAGTTTCCTTTTCTGTTATATTCATAAATAATGATACTTTATGAGTAGAAAATTAAAATTTCCAATTCTTATCTAAAATGAGCATAGTAACATGATCTAGAAAGGGAAATGTGACTTGTGAGTTAAACTAGAGTTGCAGGCCTGCTTCTAACTCTTTCCTACACAGTAAATGAAATCACCTAATAAGTATTGTTCTTTGTTAGTGATAAATATTGAATATTCTTTAAATGCTTTAAAAGAAAAGCAAATACCATTATCCTAACACAGATTCAATTTGGAAAAGAAAATATATTTGGTAGATATTATGAATCTTCAACCTGATAGTTCCAGGTTAAAGGCAATCATAGTATTTGTGATCCTTTGGGTGCTAATTTAACAAATTCTACAGTATATTTCCTTTATAGAATAAGTCCTCAAATTGAAGGTATGAAGTGAATTCTAAAAAAGTATTGCTACTTGTGGCCAACAGAGCTCAAACAACATGTAAAGGACCCTACTGCTATAGCTGGTGGAATAGTTCTATTTAATTTTTAATAAGAAAAAAGACATAGCTTATAAATAGTGCCAAGCAAAATTTTTTCTATTTAATTTTCCACAAAAAACAAAACATGACCTAATGCATAGAGTCAAACAATGGTTTATCATTTTACAAAAACTGTCCAGCATGAACTTTCCGCATGTGGACAGAGAACCACACCTCTGCATCATATAATCTTCCCGGTAAATGGTTCTGTATCTATAAGCAAAATGATTTGAGGTTAAATCAAAATTTAAGAAATTATTAGGGGTCTTTTGTTTCCATGATATTCAGTGTACTCTCAGGACCACTGACCACCTACAAGGTGTTTACCAAGTATCACTTGAGAGCAGTGGGACAGCCTTGCATATCAGCAAGGGCTCAAAAAGCACCTACTACCCGCTGGCTGGTGGCTCAGTGGATAGGCGCTGGCCTGCGAACCCAAAGGTCGCTGGTTGGGTCCCCAGCCAGGACACATAACCAGAATGCAAGCCAGGTCTGCAGCCAGGTCTATAGCTGGAGGCAGGTGAAAACCAAACATACATTGATGTTTCTCTCCCACTCCATCTCCCTCCCCTCTCTCTCTAAAAATAAATAAAATATTTAAAGCAAAACAAAACAAAACAAAACAAGCACCTACTGAATGAATGGTTTAGTATCCAAGCAAATATATCAGCTTTTCACACTTTAGATATGGCAACATGTTGTAATCATGGAAGATGTAAAAGAAGAAGGTGGCATTTAGCGCCTTTGCCCCAATAAGTAATTCATTAACTAGAAGTATTTGAGAGTGACTGATTTACTGGGATTGGAAACAAATCCCATGTCATTGGGCCACCAGGGCCAGGGCCCTTACTTTGGCCTTATATTGTTTTATGGGTTTAAATTGGGAAGTCCTTAGGGCAAGGCAGGGAGGAGGTCTGTGTGTGTGTATACGTTTTTAAAAACATATACACACAAACTGATTTTCATAGTTTTTTAAAAAATAAAGGCAATAAAATAAAAACTTCTTTTAATCAACTGAAGGGAAATTGATCAAATCTGGAAATGATTTGAATGCAAAACTTAATCTCCTCATTTACCCATTCTTTATTTTAGTCAGTAAATAAACATTATGTCTAGAAATTTAGCATATGCTGTTAAGGAAAAAATATTTTTCCTGAAACGACAATGCTATAGCAAAGGGAAACAGGTTGTGCACAGGCAAAAAATAAAGCTTTAAAATAAAATTTTACAAAATAAAGTGAAACTGAAGCTTACTGAAAAATCAAAGTCAGATAGAATCTAGGATATCAAGCAATTCTGAAGAATGGAATCAGTGGAAAGTGCTTAAGGTTATCTGGCTTTCAAGAAAATAAGAATAGACTTTCAGGTTTGAAGTTGTACAAATAACTAAAAATTCAGCTCAAGAGCTTCCTCTCATTGCCTAAGCATACAAATAGAACTTTACCATATGTGGTACATACTACCCCACAAAAACTAAGAATAAAATAAACTTTAAGATAGTCTCAGTTTTTGCTGAAATGGGTTATTTAAAGCATTTATTAATTAGTACTATGGAGCTAAAAAGGTCAGTGATAAAAATAAATTTCAACATTTACATGGGTTGAATTTGGTTTAGATACTAAAAGAAATTTGAAAGGAAGATAATTAACAATGAAAATATTTAAGGTTCTTCTGGGGAGTTCACCTATGATTGATATTCTTGAAAATTACTTCTAAGCAAACTAAGGATTTTTTTAAAAATCTGACATTCAGAGCTCTGGTTTGTCTGAACTAAGGTAAACAGGAGAACCTACTGGTTTGAACTATTGTTAGATTGGAAATCAAGGACCAGTCCCTGATTTTGGCTGGAGAAGAGAAACATAACATTTATGTTAACAAAATTGGGCAGAATAAAAAAAGACTGAGAACAGAATATGGTCCTCTTTAAAATCTAAAACATACATACAAAACTAATCTCACTCTTTTCCTCCATGTTATAACTCCTCTATTTCCTATCTTAATGAAATGGCAACTGTGGAAGGCAGAATTATGCCCCCCCAAAACATACCAGGTCTTAATCCCTGGAACCTATAAATATGACTTTATTTGGGAGGGGATGATCTTTGCAGATATAATTAAATAACAGATCCTGAAATGGGAGATGAGATTATCCTGGATTATCTGAGTGGGCCCTACCTGCAATCACATATATGCTTATAAGAAGATAGAAGGAAATTTGACACAACCAGAGGAAAACATGAATAGAGCAGAATGAGATTTCCAGGCTCTGCCCTTGAAGACTGAAGTGATGCAGCCAAAAGCCAAAGTATGCCAGCAGCCATGAAAAGCTATGAAAGACAAGCAATGGATGGATTCTCCACTAGGCTTCCAGAGGGAGAGGAGCCCTCCGAATACCTTTGTTTCCGCCAAACAACATTGGTTTCAGACTTCTGGCTTCCAGCACTGTCAGAGCATAAAGTTCTGTTGTTTTGAACCAACAAACTTGTGATAACATGTCACAAGAACCACAGGAAACTAAAACAGCAACACTGTCTGACCCACCTGTCTTCCAAGGGAGACTCCTGAGTCATCCTCCCTTTTCTCTGTCTCCTTCAATTCATCCCCTACTTTGGCTTCTAATTCCAAGTTCTAACTACTTCCCAGACCTTAGAGCTCTTGACTGGCTTCCCTGCATCCTGTCTTCCAGTTCACTCACCAAGATGTCTCCAAGAGCAAAGTTCTCTACAGTAAAAGCTGACCACATGGCTCTCTTGTATAAAACCTATTACCTTCAGGAGCTCCAAACTCCTTCATAGAGCACTGAACACCTGTGAGATTGTGACCCTACACCTCCATCCACACTGCATATCATACAGACTCTGCTCCTGAAATTTCCTTAGCAAACTCATTCCTTCCGGAAAATGTGAACCTCTTTCACCCTCTCCCCACTGCCATGGCCTGGGCAGGTAGAAATTGATTCCTCTCTCCTCTGTGTCCCACCACACCCAACAGGAACCTGATCATAAATTCTGCACCTATTATTCATTTACTGGACCAGGCACCAGGCACTGGGCTCAGCACTTTAAAAAATATCATTTCATTTAACCTTCACCATAATCCTAGCAAGTAGCAATTATTATCAGAATACATTTTCCAGATGAGATAATAAAATGCAGCGAGCTTAATAAAGTGGCTAAAGTCACAAGAATGATAAATGGTCACAATGCAGTTTTGTAAATTTTTAATTTTAATTTTGATTTTTGTCTTTGTTGTATTGACTGACTGTATGACTGAGAACTAAATAAAATGAACTGCAAATAATGTCATCCTCCAGCATCACTTTGGAAGTTCTCGGGAATAAAAGATAAAAATGATAGTGATGCAAAGAGAAAAATTTAATTAGAAAAAAGTAAGAGACTTTAATAAGACCTTTCAAATTAGTAAGATAATTCAGTAAAGTGATTAGAGGCATGATGAAAATACGAGTCAATAGTTTTCTGGGTTTCATCAGTTAAGGACCATCCTATCCAATTCATACTTTTAGGCAAGTTATCTGTTGTCTTCAATTGCTGAAGTATGTGAGGGCTATGCGGCTCTCTTTCAGCCTAACTGCACTTGGATATCCTATGTTACCATAAAAGCAAGTCAAGGACCAAATTATGCCAACAGGGACTCAAGCAGTCAAGCAACATGCTCTACAAATTTAATCAAGTTATATCTCTCTGTGCTTTTAGGAATAGTACCTTAAGGCAGATGCAACAACATTATGGTAATATTAAAGACAAAAATTCATGAGGAAAATATAGAGATGTTTAATGGAACCCAGAGTCAGAAACATAATTGACCTTAGGGGAAGAACTAAACAAGAACTGAACCACAAAGCCCTGAGAAGTCAACAGACACCAGCACCATGAGGCCTGCAAGGACAGCAGAGAGCAAGACCACAGGGCAGGCCCTGAAGCCAAACGGCATCACTTCAAATCCCCAGTGGCACTCAACACTGGCATTTTAACAGTGAAGGGAGGGCTTTGTGGACCAGCAGAGAAAGCAGGAGGGATTTCCTGGGGTGGCAGCTGAGGTCATTTGATCCGAGAAGTGAACTGGAGTTCCTGCCCCCAGGCAGGGGGCACCAGGCTTGCAGACAGGAAGCCAGGTTCTGGTGCAAATACCTGAAGTGGAATAGTCAAGGAAAAATACTGTGTTCATCTTGTCAAAAAATAGATATAAATGATATGTGCTTTTTATATAAGCCTAAATAAATGCACAGAGACATCTGGTTGGTATGATCTACCACTGGGTTAAATTTGAAGTGATTTCAGTGTTCTCTTGTCCTTTTCAATGTTCCTTGGCTTGCTCTTTGTGTGTTTTTATAATCAGCATAGCACTTTTGCAACAATTATATTTCTTTAGAGAGCCTTCACTATCTTCTGTTTTTCAACTATTTCTGGTGAATGTCCATATACAAGTAAGAGTGCCTTGGTCAAGTGACAGAAACTTTCAAATCACTTTATAATGATGCTACAGCTTCCAATCCCTATAACAACTATATGAAAAGGAGTTTCTATCTTCATTTATAAACCAAAGTACAATGAGATTAACCTTTGGTAATCATAGTTGGTAATATGTGGAGCTGCATTCTAAATCCAGATGTTTTCCTCTCTAAACCTGTGCTCTACTCCTTAACACATTACACCATTACACTAATTACGTCACAACACTTGAGATCGTGTATCATTTTCCTCAATCTCTCCTCCTGCCTAATCTAAAAGCAGTAACCACTTTTAGCTCACTTGCCAACAGGGAGGTGGCCAATGAGCTGCACGTATTTTAAATAATTAGCCAGATTAAGCAGTCTGTCAGGATTTATTACTTCTCCCAGAATCAATGCATGATATTTGTAGGTGACAGTCACTTGTCCAAAAACTATGAGCTGAGGACTCTGATAGGTCTACCCCAAAGTAAAAAGCTGAAGACTCACACTTCTCTGCCCCCAACATCAGCTCAGATGTTCCTCCTTCCCAAGCACCATTCCCAAAATATGTTGGTCATATTACTAGGTTTTCTGTTTCTCTATTAGCTATTGAGCAATAAATATACTGCTTCTGTACTGGGAAAAGGTGATACATCTCCAGGCTCACTGTTTCAAAAGATATCTTTATCTATAAGATAGGTTATCTTGATTCAGCTCCTTTTAAGATTAATCGATCAGTACACAGGCTATGCCAAAGGGAAAAATAATATGCCTATAAAGGTAAAGCTAGGTTGACAGGATCTTGTTTTGTTTTATCCCCCATATATTAAGTAATATTTTCTGTAATTTCTTTGGATCACTAACAATTCAAACATTCTTAAGAGCAACCGGAGCTTTGCAGAATCAGCAACAGAATTTAAACAGAAGGAATTCATCCAGAAAGAAAATTTGTTTGTAAGCAAAGATGACCAACCAGCTGAAATAGCGAGACTGAAAACAATCTTCTAGTATGTATCTGTTATCCTTGTCACAGTGATTAAACCAGGAATCTATCCTGATTCAAAAATACACATCTAGGGCCCTGGCTGGTGGTGCCGGCCTGCAAACCTAAAGGTTGCTAGTTCAATTCCCAGTCAGGGCACATAGCCAGGCTGCAAACCAGGTCTCCAGCCAGGTCCATAGCTGGAGGCAGGTGAAAGGCAACCATACAGTGATATTTCTCTCCCTTTCTTCCTCCCTACCTACCCTTCTCTCTGAAAATAATGAATAAAATCTTTTTAAAAATACATATCTAGGGCCAAACAAACAAACCAAAAGCCTTGGCAGCAACTATGAACCCATGGTACATGTAGTTCTACAAATCCTAAAAATTAAGAATGAAATAACTATACACAATTGTTTAGTCATATCTTCTCATCCTGCCTTTATACTACCGATATTTTTTGTCAATTGATATCATACATTTTTCCTGTATTTATGTCTTCTAGTCATGTTCACATTTTTGAGGTGTTCAACTTTCCTTTTATCAACTACACATTGAATAAATAATTGTTAAGCACTTTCTATATGCAAGACATTGGATTAGATACAAAGCAAAAATGTAAGTGAACAAGACATAGTTCCTGTCCTATGGGAATTTGTAATCTAATAATCATCTAATACTTTTAAATATTTGTTCAACAAACATTAAGCTACCAAGTGACAAAAGAAGGATTTGATGTTAAGACTGTGATATGAACACATGGGCTCTGACCCTAGATTAGTTATATTCCATAAATGGGACAAATTTGTAAACAAATATGTGCAGCAAAATATGGAACATGTTAATGACTTATTACAGATAAGAGAAAAGGAGTGATAGTCAATTCTACCTGAAGAATCAAGCAAAGTCTTTACAGTAAGAGGCATGCTTGAACTATCAGTAGAAGCTGTCACGTAAGGTAACAAAGTGAAGCAAAATTACTTCCACAAAAACAAGGCATAAGCATCATGATTCTCTCTGCAAATACAAGAGTCTGATACGGCTTAGTGTTTAGGAGACAGTTTTGAGAGAACAGTGGGGGAGAGATAAGGCGATGTAACATGGAGAGAAAAAGATGAGACTTGAAAAGCCAGGTTAGACTTATTACACAGGCAATTAAGAGAGTTTTTAACAAGAGAGCAAGAGTATGATGGTTTTTGCCCTTTTTGAACATTCATAGGATTCAAGGCAGATAAAAAGTTGCCTAGAGCCAGATATGAGCTTGGGAGGGTCAATAACCTTCTGCCATGGTCTCTGCCAGAAGCAGACAGGCCTGGACCCAGCCCGAAGCAGAGTGGTCAACCATGTCAGAGGGATATAGAAGTGAAAGAGGGAGAAGATGAGGATGTGTGACTCAACTGGCAGAAAGTCTATTTGGGTATTGGGGGGCACAGAGAAAATGGTGGGGACCGCTTACTTGGTCCCTGGTAGGGAAGCAAACTGGAATTTAAGGATTGCCCATATATAGTTTGAAAAATCTCTGATGTAATTCTGATAATCATTACCCTCATTGAGAAGAGCTGGTTTAGATCATGTCCCTAAAATGAAAGTGACACAACCACATAATAATTTCATTTTTTAAATCACAGCATATTCTATGTGTGCTGGAAATGTTCATAAAACATCGTTAGCAGCAGAATATATTAAACAAATTCATCCATTCATTGTCCTCATTGAAACAAAGTAGGTTTGTAATTTGGGGGGTTTTTTTCTGATTTTTTAGTTAGACCCACTATTGAGGTCAGTGTCTCTGTAAATATCTGATGTAATCAGGCAGAACAACATTTTAGGTTAAACATAATCAACTGAGCACTTAGATGCTTCAGCTGTGTTACAAGCAATTAGGAAATTATTTAGGCAATCCAACAAATTCTTATAACCAGACAAGTGTAAGTAATGACACGAGTTATGGATAGTGACTTAAATAAATGTGGCCATTTTTCACTTGCGCACATGAGAACAATTTCTGTGCTTTGTTCCTTGTACAGAAAGCACTGTTTCCTCTTCCATAGTATTGGAGAGAAGTGAATGTTTCTTAATTGGTAATTCAGTGAATTTAAAAACTATTTTTGGAGGGAGGTTTGCTGAGGAATTTGTTGGTTTCAACCAGTTGTGGCAATTATAATCATATCTGGTTCATATACACTCTCTGACATTTGCGATTGTTTTTAATCAAATTAATGTCATTTGTTATATAAATTGTGCATGTGTGTGTGCAGAGAGAGAAGCTAATTAGCAAAGTAGAAAATTCATGTCACAATTCACATCGCACACTATAGAAACATTTTCAATATCTATTTTATTTACATTGGGATTCTGAAGAACGCATTTGTCATATGAACATATTTGAAAGGAAACCCTGGAATTTGTTATTAAAAAGCTAGCAAATTGAATTATCAAGAAAGCAATGAATTGAAACAATAGGGCTTGAGATCAGTTTTCAACTCTAAGGACAAATATGAATGTCACAGAGTCAATTCAATTCATTTTTTCTAGTTTTCATTTGCCCAGCCTATTACCTTTCTCCAGCATTTAGTTTTTATCTTATTCTGACTGCTGACTTCCAGTTAAACAGTTCTCTCATTACTGAATTTCCCACAGCTTCATTAGGTAACTCAGCAGCAGAAAAAAAAGGTAAGAATCAATACCTGGAAACTAAACATCAAATAGTTAATGTTTACACCACTCCTCTGAATTGTTCTAGTTAGAGCTCTCACCAACTAGAGATAAAAAACACCAAAATTTTCACATTCTCCTTAGCAATAGTATGAATATCATCTATTATAATTTTGCCTCCCAGGTTCATAATTTCTCTTCAGTCACCACAGAGAGGAGTGAGCCCCACCCTTAAAGCCTAAAATAACTTATAGAAGAGTGGCAGAATATGGCTAGTTGTCAGCAGCTTACTTCTTAGAGCCAGACATAGTATTTATGGATTAGGAAATCAACTCTGCCACCTCCTACATGTAAGACTTCTGTCAATCTTCAAAAGTTGAAATAAGTTACCCCAAAATGGGACTTCAAGATATCTACCTGTCTGACTTTTAATTCTATTTTCTTGTTGCTACACTCTGCTACCCTAAATTCTCATTAATCTTTACATGCAAGTTTCTTCTCATGGGAATAAAAGTATTAGACTTGACTCTGCTTAAGAGGAGTAGGGGAGAAATAACCAAAGCAAGGTATTAGAATCCACATGAGAAGATAACTTATTAATTACTTTAGTTCTAGAAAACTATCCCAATTTGGTGGGTGCAAGGGGGGTTGTAGGAGTGGTCAAGTGTTGGTGAATAACAATGTTGATCTGTAGCATTATTTTGAATATTTACTATTTGAAATAACTTTTGGAAAATAAGAGATAAGTTAGATAAATATAGTATACTCTATTATATGGTCATGGAAGGTTATATTTTCAAAACCTAATAACAGCTACATGATATAATATTAACAGAAAAGTAGAGAATATAAGTTGTATAGAATACTGTATGGTATGATCTTATTCTACAATGTATGTGAACATATGAACTCTGTCCAAAAAAAAAGTCCAGCCATTGTTAATATAATGAGAATGGTTTGCACTACATTGATGTAACCTGGTAGCCAAAGAGAGTGGACTGAAATGCGCATGTGTGAACAATGATGACTTCACTGTACTAGTCAATGAGGTGGTAGACACTGTTGAGCATGTGTACGTACTGTGTGGCCATCATATTCAAAATGGCTTAAAAAATAGAGCAATATATCTGCATCACATTTTGCATTAAGTTTGAACATCCCTCTGCAGAAAGTATTCAGATAACTCAGAAGGCCGCAGCTATGGGCAACTACCTGGTAACTGCAGATTTATCATAACAATGCACTGGCTCATAAATCACGCCTCATGCAGAGATTTTTGGTGAAACATCAAATCACCCAGGTGTATCAGCCCCACTACAGCCCAAGTTTAGCCCCTTGCAATGTCTGGCTTTTCCAAAACTAAAATCATCTTTGAAACGGAAGAGATTTCAGACTCTCAATGAGATTCAGGAAAATATGACAGGGCAGCGACTGGTGACTGAAAGAACTGTGTGAGTTCCCAAGCTGCCTACTTTGAAGGGGACTGAGGTGTCATTGTCCTATGTACAATGTTTCTTGTATCTTCTTCAATAAATGTCATTATTTTTCATATTACATGACCAGATACCTTCTGGACAGACCATGTTGTACAAACACATGACAAAGAGAGGGAGACTATAAATGCAATGTTATAAATGAAAGACATGAACTAATTGCTCATAGTATGATGGAATAATGAGTGGTTTTTATTTTACTTTTAAACCCATTTGTAATAACTGAGGACTTAGCTAATGCGACAAGTAGCATTTTAACTCATGTAGATGTAGTAACTTCTTATTTAACCTTCAAAAATATGAGGCAGGGGTTACTATTTTCCCCACTTTATACCTGAGGAAATTGAAGAACATAGAGATTAAGTCTTTTTCTATGGTTTTATAACTAGTAATAGAGCTGGTCTAGCTCCATACCCATGCTCTTTGAGGTGAACAAAACTGGCTCTCATAAGCAAGGGTTACTAGTATAAAACAGGCCAACAAGTGAATAAAACCCCTTTCAGAGAAACTGTTTTTCTTCCCTGACTTGAGTAAACTCAAACAGGGAATGCAGGCTTCTGCCTTTTCTGCCACAAATAATGTCACTAAAACAGCACAGCCATTAACACCCTGTTCTGTGGGGTCTAGCTTTGGGAATTGCTTCTAGACTCCCATTCTCCACATCCCAGGGTTCTTTTAGAACACCCCCTGCCCCAAATGCTAACAAATGCAGGGTAGACCAAAACACTGGTGGAACAACATAGTATGCCTTTTCTCTCCTAAGATACACCTGAGTGACTCTCACACTAGGATTCCAAAATCACTTTCCAGAAATACCGAAGAACAGTTTTCCTAAAACTCTGAAGCTAAAAGCAAAAACAAACATTTAAATTTTAAAAAAAGAAAAAGAAAAAAAAAAAAGGCCCATAAAAGCACTGTGGGGCAACTACATTTTTTAACAAGACTTCAGGAACTACAGAACCAGAAGAACAAGATGCGAAGGGTGTGCCACAACTTGACCCTCATTTTACCTCCTTAAGAGGCTAACAGGAATTCTAATTTCCTTAATTTACAGTGACAGGATTTATCAGCTAATAACATCACTTGAAAACCTATTTACTCATTAACTTCAAACTGTCTAACCAAGGGTGAAGTGCATCTATGGGATAAACCAGTGTGGACTGGGGTGGGGCCTGCCCTTTGATTCCCTTTCACCGGAGATAATCAGCACAATACAGGCATCTGCTTCACACCAGGCCAGTTTCCACTGTCCTGATCAGATTCTCTCTTTGGGAATAGGAATTTGCTTTCCCACACAGTCAGTTAATCACTAAGTGTAACTGGAACTGTGGCTGGTACACTGAGAAGGTATATACCACCCATGGATGGAGACACACACACACACACAAAAATGATTTGAAGAGAATAAAGAAGATGTGAAGACCACATGAAAAGGAGGTAAAGAAAATAAAAAGCATACAAAAGTTCAATCATCTTCCTGTTTCATTCACTGTATGCTTGCAGGCTGTCACAACCTTTCATGGATTATACAAATCACACAATCCCAATTATCCCAGCAGAGAAGCAAGAACAGGGGCCGGGCTGAACTTGACATTATCATTTCTAATAGTGACAGTCTAATAGCAACACTTTTTTCCTTTGTATAATGCTTTATCTTCTACCAAAGGCCTATAAACAATGATGTGAAAATAACTATATATTTAACAATAGGCTCTCCAAAAAAAAGATAGATGCATGCATGTATTTGCATATTTATTAATTTATTATAAAGTTTACAATTTGCAAATCATAGCGAGATATATATATATATATATATATATATATATATATAATTTGTAAATATATATATATAATTTGTAAATTCCATAGGGCTAATTGATTCCTACAGAAGGTCTTAAGTGCTAACAATAACAAAACAATAATCAAGCCCTGAGTTGCAGTGTTTGCTGTTTTCAATGTGTAAATATCCCCACCATGGCCACCAAAGTGACATCACCAAACATGGATTGAAAAGAGATGAACAGCAGCACATAACTGCATATTTTCACCACACTGATTAAAAAGATAGCGCACAGATCATAGTAAAGAGTACAGATAACAGTTACATGCAGTAAAGTAATTAAAAATAATAATTTTTAGTATGTCTTAACTTTCCATTAAAATGTAATTTATTAAATGTTAGGTTTACCTATTCAATTTTCATAATCACTGCATTTAACAACTGACACACAAATTCCTGTCTCGATCCCATTTAAACCAGCTCCAGCATACCAAAATGTATCATCTTAACTAGGGCAGGTATTACAAATCCAGACCAAGTGACCAGACTTGCTTTTTTGTTTAAAAAGTTTAATGTGAATAATCAGTGTGTGGTGAATCTAGAGATCCTGACTCAATAAATTTGGTGTGGAGGCCTGAGAACCTGTATGGTAACAGGCAACATGCCTTCCCCATGCAAGATGATTTTATTCAGAGAATTACAGCATCCTGCAGTTATTGACTACATATTCTGTGCCAAGCTTGTACTAGGCCGTACTGAGAATGAAAAAAGGGTTCTGTAATGAAACATGACAAGTCCAGTTCAAGAAAGGAACCTCACAAGGTGAATAATCATAAATTCCTAACTGGGCAGGTCATGGTTCACAGTGGGTAGTCATGCCCAGGCATAAGTATAAATTCTCTCCAAAGAGGTTTATCTTCTCCTTAAGTGAGCCCTGTCCATTGTTTCCAGGCATCTAGGTTAACACACCTTTGAAATGCCTTTTTCAGACCCCTAGGAAATATTATCACCCTCAATAGAGCACTGATCTTAACTATCCTGTAATCTAATCCTCACCTCGTTTTCTCCCGCCTTCCTGTAATCTTCCTTCTTCCCCTCCTTTAATCCAAATGCATAAAAGAAACTGCATACTGTCATTCAGAGAGACATTTTTCTCATTCTTGTTGAAAACTTGCTTCCAGGCATATCTTCTGTTTCACTCAAATGAATTCTTACAAAAATTCTCTGCATGTTTGAATGTTCTGACCCCACCAACATAGACACAAAAGACAGAAAACTTGTTATCAAGGATAATACAAAGACCAAGAATTATAATGCAACTACTGAAGCCAAGACAAGTTTGTCACCCCAAAATATGCCTTTTGGGGGGATAGTGATTATTTTTAGGCTACTTAATTTTAAGAAACAGCAGACTTGAGAGAAGCTCTGAAAACCAAGCAGACCAGCCAGGAGAATGTTGAAGTGTAGAGGGAAATTTTTCCTCCCCAACACTATGATACTGCTACATCCCAGCTGCTTTGGGAGAACAGCAAAACCTGGCATGGAAGACGAGTCATAAGAGAAGATGATGTTTGAGTGTTGAAGAAGCACAGCCTAGTCAAGAAAAGGAGGGGTGTGCCGGAAGGAACATTAGGGGCAGAGGGAGCAACATGCACATGGCCAAGTAGGAAAAAAGAATTAGGTTCACTAGGATAACAGCACACGCTTTGGGACTGTACCTCGGACTTGTGTTTTGCAGCCCCGTTTATTGGACAACTTTTAGCACAGAGTAAGCACATATCTGCTAGACTATGTTCAGTCACAGAGCACCTGTGAGGAGTACTTGGAAATTAGACAAAAGACTTACGGCCAGGTCAAGAAGGACGTTTTAGAATGTGTTGCACAAAATAAGTGCTCAATAAATTCCCACTCTGTATGCTTCCTTAGATATTAGTGTTTAATATTAGTTTTATCAACATCCTAGAATTATTGCTGTGAATGGATTTACGTATCATAGCTAACCTACACTTCAAAGTCTGCAAACACAGAATTTTCTCACTGCTGTTGCAATTGCTATCTTCTCAATCAGAGCAAATGACAAAAATCATCAAAAGCACGTGTTAGAAATAATTTTAAGGTCCCAGGGAAAGCAGGTGATGATATGTTATTTTTCACACTGGTTTTACCTCATTCTAATTAATCTGTTTCCAGAATAATGTGGGAATATTATAGATATTATTTTCTGTTTCTAAGGTTTTATGATTTCTACTACGTTTTAATTAGATAGCCCAATGAATGTAAAAATCTATTCATTAATATAATACAGAAAAGTGAGTCCAAGAGCTAAGTAATGGGTAGAAGGAACATCATAAACCCAGCAAAAAAGGTATATTTGTCACCCTAACACACTGATTTTGTAGCCACTACAAAATATCTATCTAGAGTCCCTTCTCTGATGCAAACCATGCCCATCCTGTTTTGTCTTCCCTCAATCCCTGTTTCCTTTTTGTAGTATATTCCAAACACTTTGTTCTACAATGATCTATTCCCTCCCTGGGCAGGAACTTCCTCTTTGGATCTAGTCCTACACTTTCATGTTATGTCATAGTTATTTCCCAACCAGACTTTACATTTTCAGAGAGCTTCTCTTGCATTCTCGTGGGGCATGGCATAATGCTAGACATATAAAAATACTCAAACACTTGATCAGTAAACAGACTAAATGATTTCTAGGAATTATATTTAGCTTCAAGTCTCTCCCAAAATAAAGATGAAAATGTAAAGCTTTTTAAAAGTCTTAGATTGGGTACAGTGAAAAGAGGTTATCGAAAGGGTCTCTATTACTAAGTTGCTTGTTAAGTGTCAGCAAATTACCAGAGGGCTCTAATAAAAAGGCAAAGGAATTTTTTGCTCTGTTTGCCCATTGTAAGACTGAGGGGCCTACAACTGTGCCTCACTGCTGAATGAAATCCCCACAAGAACTCTGGGATATATGTTCTTTATGCACATCAAAGAACAAAGAGAAAGAGTGTTCAGGTATCTCAAGGCTGCTTCTATCCTTGTCTTCTTTAACCAACTTTTTAAAGTTCAAAAAAGAAGGACTATGTACAGAATACCATAAGTGAGTCATAGAATACATTTATTCAATAAATACTATTGCCAGTATTGTAATAATAACATTTTTTTGCTTTCTGTGTGATATAAATTGTATAAGCACTTTTCAGATGTCATCTTATCAAACTCTGACAACACTCTGTATAAGATAAATACCATAATCATCATCATTTTAGAGATGAGGAAGCTTAAATTAGGTGAAACCTTGTCCCAGGTAACAATGTACATCACAAAGCTAGAATCTGTAACCAGGTCCCTTATGCCCAAGCCCAAAGAACACCACCATCTATGATTACAAAATTCAATTCTTAACAATATAAGTACAACAAATAGGGTCTCTTTTGGAACTTTTTCATCTATTTGAAAACTTGAAATTAAAAGCTAGGCACCAGTCCAGCTCATTCAGTGGAATGAGCACTGGCCTGCGAAGCACAGGGTCTCCTATTCAGTTCCTGGTCAGGACGCATGCCTGGGTTGTGGGCCAGGTCCCCAGTTGGGGGCACCTAAGAGGCAACCACACATGGATGTTTCTCTCCCTTTCTTTCTCCCTCCCTTCCCCTAGCTCTAAAAAAAATAAATAAAATCTTTAAAAAAAATCTAGACACCAAATTAGTGGTAAGAAAAAAGGCTGGAACAAGGATATTTCCAGGGTCAAAGGTAGCAAGCTGAAACAAACTGCCTTAAAGCCATTAGACTTCAGGATTCGCAGCACACCCACAGCAAACAAGCATCCAGGAAAGTAATAACAACCGCAACAACCCAGAGTAGTTACATGCAGACCCTCTTGGCAGAAAGACCAGCTAAGGTATGCTTTCTCTAAAGGCATAATCACCCTAAGAGTTTATGGGAAATTGGGATTTAATTTACAACATATTTATATCCATTCCATGTATGGGCCATGTGGCATTCAGACTTTGTAGGATGTCCAGCAGAGAGTAAGAACTCTAAAAAATGCTGCTAGTGTAGGACTTTTGACTATGCATTATCTGTACATATTCATAACCTATCCCTAGCATCCAAAGCCAGCTTCACAGTTCAAAAAGATAGACAAAGACCTAGAAATTAATATCTAAAAAGAGTTTTCCATACAGCTTCACCTGTTCAACTGACAAAGAAATCTGTGGAAGCACTCAAAACAGGCCACACAGTAAGACAGGAGCTTAATGTTCAGGTATCATCGGTATCGGCATTATAGTTTCTCCAGTTTGAGGTCAGCAATAAGTGGATCAGAACCAAGTGATCATGGGATTATATACACACACACACATATGTATATATATATATAGTTTCATGGATAGTGTGTGTATATATATATATATATATATATGCATATGTATGTATGTATATTCATATTCACAAGTAGCTAATTAACACCTCTAGGGTTGGTGCTTGAATTCACCCCTCTGGAAAATGAAATCATTTTCATTGGACTTTTGGTCTTGTGAAAATGCAAAATCAAGTTAACACTATGTTGACAGCATTTTAAACTCCAGGGCTTATTTACATTGAAGATTCCCCCACTATACTAGATTTCTTTAAGGCAAGTTTTAGCAAGGAAAGAAAGGGAAGGTTTTGAGGCTATTAAAAACAATTTGGGGACAAAAGCGGACAAGTGAAGAGTTTTCCAACAAGCGAGATCAAAGTATGTCAACAAGGGAGTGAATTATAATCTTCAGAATCTCCTGTTGCTATTATCAGTTTAGTTTTAGTCAGCCCATTTCCTCAAAATCTGTGACACAGCAGTCGGGCAGCTTTCCTTACAGGGAAACTGACCCAAAGGAATGGAAGGGCAAAAAAAGTGTTTGAAATTTACAGTCCTTAGGCAACAGTATAGGTTATCAGCACCCAAATGTGTCTACTAGCTGGCAGAAAATTGTGGCTTCCCAGATTTTAGGGAAGGCACAAATAGCCTGCTAAGACTGCTGGAGCCGCAATCTGGACATACCAGCCTGGCGGCAAAAATACCGGAAAAATGGAGGGGGTGGGGAAGCCAACCGAGGGTTCCAGGAAGTGTACGGGGAGGAAGCTGTCGAGGTTGGAGCCAACAGAGGCAAGAGCACCTCAGCCTACACCTCGCAGGGAAAGTCCCGGGCCACTGCGTGGCGGTTACAAGCGCTTTAGCAATTCTGCCCACTACGATCGATTCCGGTCTTCGCCCGGCAACTCGGGTTTGGGACGTAAAAAGAGCTGTCAAGTGGGCGGTGGCAGGAGTTCTCACCGCTGAATCACAGCCCAGTCAACTTTAACAGCATGTCCCAGAAAAACAAAACAAAACAAAACAATAAGTTCCCGTCCCGTAAACCACCACTGGCTCCTAGTTCGCCTTATCCACTCTGTGCCGCCCAGCCCGGAGGTAACTCCACACCCACAGCTAGTCTGTTTGCCACTTCTCGTGCAACTTCTCATTCACTCAAAGCCTCTAAGTATCCCCTGCGCGCTTGCCAAGCGCTACCAAACCGGCCAGTGGAGGAAGGGGTGGTGGGGGGAGGGGAAAGGCTGCGTCCTCACCTGCAGGACACCGACACCTCCACCCGCGTAGCCGGGATGGCGGCACTCAGCTGGTTTAAGTCCCCGATGCCCGCAGTGCTGGTGTAGCGGCTGTCCATCTTGAGCGGAGGCGCAGTGGACTTGTCCTGCGCCCACATCCAGAGCTTGGACCGTGGAGGGCTCCGAGCCCAGCTCCAGACAGACGAGGATAGGGGCTGAGGGTGGAGGCTGTCGAAGAAGGCGGAGGCAGCTCGGCTAGTAGGAGGAGGGAGTGGAAGGCGGACCTCTCCGCGGAGCCCCCGAGGGAACCACGAGTTATAGTCCCGGCTGAGGCTGAAGCTTGAGCTACTGGGGAAGTGGCGCCGGAGGCTGCTGGCTTCCTTGCCCCTCCTGCAGGCAGCAGTCCCAGTGGAGGACACGCCTGTGATTCTTTTCTGTCTCTGAGAGGCTCTGAGAAGCCAGCAGGCAATTTGGTGGGATAGGTGGCACCAGACCCGCTGGCTAAATGAGAGTCCTGGCCCGCTTCCTGTGCGGTTGGGTTTTGTCTCCGCCTCTACACACCCACACCCGCCCCCTGGGCCCTGACTCCCTCCTGTCAATCAGGTGTGGACTGGAATGTCAAGCAGTTTTTTAACCCAGGCTGGGAGCTGAAGGTGTGCGTGCCTCTGCTGGTTCCTAACTCCCCCCTCGAAAGTCGACCCCTGCCCACCCAGCCCTGATCCTCACCTCACCCTTGGAGCTCATGGAGGTCACTCCCTCTATGCCCAGGGCAGATGAGCCAGGTACCCCGCTTCTGGAATGCCCACCCTCTGCATTTGAGGGTTGGGGGCGTTGTGGCATGAAGACGATATCCAACCTTATGTAAACCACGGTAAAGTGATAGATCAATCAATATATGGGACCAGGCAAGAGCAGGTGGACTCTAAGGTGGGGGAGGGGGGGCGGAATTATTTGGGATTTAAGGGAGCCATCTGGTTTCCCTCTTCCTCAGCTCTTTGGAACGTAGGGGTCTAAAGGGTGACAATTTTGCAGACAGGACTCTTCTGCGCCCCCTTGTTTCCAAGTGCATGTAAATTCTGCCCTGAAACCCGGAGGTCACAACCCTAGAATGCAGCTCCCTCACCCCAACTGGCAATGCCTGAATGGAATTGGAGGGAAAGAAGCAGAAAAGCCGGAGTGACCGCAGGGACACCGTGGCAGAGCAGCCACGCTGGTGCCGGGATGCAGAAGCAGCAGAAGCACAGGAAGGTAACCGTCGTCGCTCCCCTCGTTTTCATCGACCTTTGTTGCCTGCCCCTTCCCTCTAGCAGCCTCTTCCGTGTGCCTGCGGGTCCCCAGAAGCTCGCCACCAGGTAGACCAGGAAAAGAGGCTGCAAAGGGCAAACTAGGAGAGTAGAGGGCGGATGTCCGCCTTCGTTTAGTGCACCAAACCCGGAGTTTCCAGCCGGCAGGACTAACTCATGAAGGAAAAATTTTTCATGGATAAAGACCTGACATAATTTTAACATTTTAATCCACTTGGAGCTACTTGCCTAGCAAATCTAGAGTGGCGGGTGAGGATGTGTAGGCACAAACTTGTCACTTCCCTCTGCCAAGTATCTTTTCATGTTTCATTTTGGGTTTCCCTTTCCTGATCTCCTCACCTACCACTTGTCACCCCTTAAGTCCAGAGGTTCTGTGTTTCTCTTTCCCAATCACAGGTTAAATTGTAGTTTATTACTATTTGGAAGTGCCTTAAAACTCCATAGTTTCCATTATTTTGCCCAAAATTAATTTGAGGGAAGAGACATAAAGTATTTTCTTAAGCTAGCCAGACTTTATTTTATAGAAGCCTACAAAAAAAAAAAAAGATAGAAGTTGAGAACTTTAAAATATCCTTCAACTCATAAGACTTTTACTTCTTAGTTTTTGTCACTTTACTGAACTGTAATAGATATATAGTAAACGGCCCATAATTCACTGGTACCATTTGATAAGTTTCTATGCATATATACTCCTGTGAACCCATCACAATCAAAATAATAACCCATTCCACCACCCCAAAAGTTTTCTAATGTTCCTACTGCTATCAGTTTCTCCTTTATCCACAAAAAACAAAAACAGAAACAAAAAACAACAAGAAAACCCTCAAGGCAACTGATATTCTTTGTAGCGCTACCAATAAGTTTGCATTTCTATAAATATAAATAGTGTATGGAGTCATGCATATACTATTTTTTCCTATGGCTTCTTCCTCTGAGCAAAATTCTTTTGAGAATCATCCATGTTGTTGAGGGCATCAATAGTTAATGTCTTGTCTACTATTGCATTGTATAATGTACCACAAATTGTTTATTCATTCGCACATTGGTGGACATTAAGTTGTTTCCAGGTTGGGGATTTTACAAGGAAAACTGCTATAAACATTATTCTAGAAGTCTGTGGATATGTGATTTTATTACTTTTGGGTAAGTATCTAGGAGTGGAGTAGTAGGATCATATGGATTGTGAATATTTAACTTTTTAAGATACTGCTGAATTGTTCTAAAATAGTTTCATTACTTTCCATTCCCACAGACTTAGATGACTTCCACTTGTTTCCCATCCTAGCCAACACTTATGTTACTCATGTTAATTTTAGCCAATGTAATAGGTATCTAGGGCTGGGTAAATGACTAATGATATTGTCATATAGATCTCACTGTGGGTTAGTAACTAATGAAGAGCATATTTTGATAGGCGTATCTTCTATCTGTAGATCTTCTTATGAAGTTGCTGTTAAAATCTTTTTGCTCATTTTTACTGTTATTATTTTTGAGTTTTGAAAGATTTTTATATATTCAGTACTCATAGTTCATCATGTAGAAATAAGCTTTAAATGACAAAACTTTTAAAGTACATTCAAATTCTTTGTTAATGTAGCCAGCACAATACATAAAGAATTACAATTTTAAAAAATAAATTAATAACCTAATAAATATCATGCATCATAACAAGTCTTTCTTTAAACCTCATTTTGTGAAACATTTATTGAAACATATCTAAATAATGTAAATTACTTTAGAATGTGTTATAAATTAGATGAACTTCATTTACTAAAATTTATAAGCAGCTATTATTTACCAAGTCCGTGATGCAGGAAAAATTAGTCAAATGTTTACTCTATGCTTAGGCACCGGGATAGACGTAGGAGGAAAAGCTTTTTTCTGGTGAGGAAATAGATGACTGAGTAGAGATTATACTGAATGAATCATTGAGTTTTTAGTTCTGAAATTTTATTATTCCACACAATTAGAGAAGACCTCAGTTTATACTCTAAATTGTCATTGTCAGTTATTTTTTCAGAAACTATGTACAAAAATACCATGGTCAAAAAGGATCAGCTAGCTTGAAAGAGCATATCCTTATAAGGACAAAGTTCATTTACCTCATCTGGCAAGTGCTAGATCAGCTTGAAGAAACCCAAAACAAATTGCACCGAGTACTTCTTCAGACTGTAGCTGCATCAGTGGAAAATTTGCTTGGTTCGGCCTAACAACCATGCCACTTCAAGATAAGTCAGAAATGCCAGCATTGTCCTATGCTAACCTTCCAATTGTCTTCAGGAAATTGAAGAAAATAGTTTTGTCATTGCTTAGCCTCTATAAATAGCCACTTAACCTGCTTTATGAAGGCACAGTTTACAAAATAAACTTAATAGCAAAGGGACTAGCTATTTAATTATGAGAAAATTGCAGCTCAGGAAAGACATTTTGATAAGTGTTCAAAACATATTATGTGAGTACCTGCCTTCTCAATGATCTGCTAATAGTCTGGAGATGATTTACCCAAAGTGGATCAAATCTGCCGATGATTCAAATCATTTTGGACATTATAATAGGGCAGTATTATTAATATCTTTAGCTTGAAGCTACCTTTGTGACTGAATTATCTCACCTTTCCAATAGTTAAGGCAGTCAGAAAATATCACTTTTAAAATATTGCAAATAATAGCAAGATTAAGATACATTGTGCTTAAGTGTCCAGAAACATTAATATTTTTAATCAAGTAACACTTTTCTAAGGGACCTTGGATGGTTCTTTAGGTAAGTCTACTCTCAAGCATAAACTTTTTTACGGTGTTTGATAAATAAATAAAATTTATCTCTATACTCAAGAGACCTTTAGAATATATAATGCTTTCAATTTCAGAACTTCATACTTAATATTTAAGTATACCAAAGAAAATATTTTAAATTATGATTTAAAAGTCTCGGGTTGGTTTGGATAATGTTTAGTTTTCCATTATCATAGAGCCACTTGGCTTAAACACTAGCTATTCAATAAAGAGATGCCATTAACTTGTTAGGATTGGGGCAGGGGTGGATCAGGAAGGTGATTAATCTGATATTAATCGTCTTACTATAACTGAGTCTTCTTTTTTTAATGATAGCATTTCAGTTATCTATTGCTGTGTAACAAGCCAATCCAAAACTTAACCACTGACCCTGATCTGTGTGGCTCAATTGTTTGGGCACTGTCCCTCAAAGTGAAGGGTCACTGGTTCAATTCCTGGTCCAGGGCTCACACCTGAGTTGAGAGTTGGGTCCCCAGTCAGGGCACATAGGAGAGACAACATTGATCTTTCTCTTCCTCTGTTTCTCCCTTTCTTCCCTCTAAAATTAAATCTATAAAAATCTTTCTAGAAACCTAACCACTCAAAATAACACTGGTTTTACTCTTTCATAAGTCTTTGAGTTAGCAGTTAGGATAGGGTTTACACAGAAAGTTCTTCTGCTCCATGTAGTGTCAGTTGAGGTCATGCACATACAAGGTTGCATTCAGCTAGAGGCTGACTGGTCTGGAAAATCCATCTTCCTTACAAGTCTACTAAGGCTGGCAGCTCAGGGCTGTTCCTTCATGTCGCTTCCCTAGTGTCTCTTCATTCAGTAGTTTAGCCGGAACTTCACATCCTGGTGACAGGTGCTCCGAGAGCCAAAATGGAAGCTGCCAAGCCTCTGAAAAGCTAAACCTGGAACTGGCTCAGTATCACTGGCACTGGTTTCTACTTGTCACAGCAGGTCATAAGGCTAGCACAGACTCAAAGTGGGCAGGAGAAGTGGCTGAACTGATCTAAGGGGTGGAGCAAAATACACATATTAGAAGGTGAGGAATAGGTAGCAGTCATCTTCAGGGACTACCCACTAAAAATAGTCAATTCAATTAAGACTAAAATAATTATATGTCCCTCATTTTGAAAAAAAAGAAAGATCTAATTTTCCACTACTTTTAATTTGTTCTACTTGAAAAAAATAAACCTATGTAAGGAACCAGAAACCTGCAAGCATAAGTTGTAATGAATAGGATCACGGTAGTAAGCATGGATTTGTGTTCAGCAATGGCTTTGCTCACTATGTGCTGAACAGAGAAAGAAGAAATATAAGAAATATGAAGAATATCTTCCCCGAGCATTAGTTTAGTTTCAGACGCTGCATCAACTCATCACACTAATAACAAATAAGAAAGATCAAGAAATAAGCTGTGGCTGGTGATGAGGCCATGTGGTATAGATTGGTGTGACTGAAGCTCAAGGGAAAACATACTAATGAGAAAGAATAACAATTAAATTTTACTTGGAAAGATGGGACAATGTTTTTAAGTTGGTAAGGAAAGATGTGCAAATATAAAACTAAAAATAAATATTGAATGTTTTTGTACAGTAGTGAGAAGACCAAACTCACCAAAGAAGGAGTTTCTAAATTTGGATATTGTGTATCTTAAAAGACCTTGTGATCCAGAGAGAATATGCAAAAGGAAAGTAAACTGAAGTTATCAAATTCCGCTCTGTCCAGTAGAGTAGCCAGTAGTCTACCATTTACATTTAAATTAATTCATATTTATCTTTGGCCAGTGTACCTCAGATGATCATAGCATCATCTTATAGACCAAAGTGTCTGGAGTTTGATTCCTGGTAAGGGCACATGTCAGGTTGTGGGCATGTACTTAAAGGCAATCAATTGACCTCTCTCTCTCCCTCACTCTCTCTCTTGCACTCTTTCTCCCCCATCCCCTTTCCTCTCCCTCTTTAAAAGCAATGAAAAAATGCCCTTGAGTGAGTATTAAAACATTTTTAAATAAAATTAAGAAGGAAGTTCCTCAGTTGCATTAGTTCCCTTTCTAATGCTCAATAGCTAGCTACATATGGCTAGTGGCTACCCTATAAGACAATGTTGATTATGAAACTTTTCCTTTACAGTGTGGAAGTTTATTGGACAGCACTGACTACCTAGTCTACTTCTTAGTATTCCTGCAATCTATTCAACTTTCACTTCCCCTCTGCCACTACCTTGAGTTCATTTTACTACCATCTTTCACCTGGAGTAAAGCAACGCTCTACCTGTCTCCGTGTCCAGTCATGCACTTTTCCAATCTGCTTCCCATTCTGCAGCAAGGATGCACATTATAAAATATTAATCTGGTCTTCTCAAATTTTTGCCAAAGTCACTCATGTCATCTCTTTGCTGGGAATATTTTCTGTGCCTCTTTCCCCAACTAACACTCTTCAAGTTCCAAGTTAGATGTTACTTCCTCGATGAAGACTTCTCACATATCTCTGAACCTCAGTATTCTTATTTTTAAAATGATACTATCATCTGTGACACACAGTCAATAATAATTAATTATACTGTGTATAACTCATTTAGTGCTTAGCATTCATAATGAGTGTAGTGTTAATGCTTATGTTGATAATTTAGCGAGGATGGTTTACATTCTCTAGCACTATTTTCTTATTTAGCTACCCAAAGTTGCAGTCCAAGAAGTGACACCTATCTGCCAAGTAATGATTTAAAATTATTTATATAGCTCAAATGACTAAAGGGATCCACATTTATTATAAGTGAGCCGCATGCACGCACGCATGTGTGTATGTGTGGGTGTATCTTCTTAACTCCATCTTTACTTGATTTCTTATTCATCACTCATGGTGTATTCAAAATGTCACTTTCCATGAAAGTGTCCAGTATATGTCTCTGAATTATTTTTAAATAACCAACCTAACAGGACAACTTTATGCACAGAGAAGAGATAAAAATGAAGTTCTAAACTTTTTGTATTTATTATGGAAAAATGGCAGTTTACATTTCTTCTGGAGGTATAGACATTCATTTGATTATGATTATCCAGTGATAACCAGCTAACATTAAGAATGTTCCTAGAATAAACTTTATGCTTCTTGCCATCTAGGTGTCTTTAAAAGGGGCTTATCATAAGAATTTTACAATGACATATTTTCATGGTTTCTAAACACAGAACATTTTTCCTTTTGATGAATGTTTTCAGCCTCCAAATTTATCTCAAGTTTCTTGCAAGTAGCTTTTCATTAAATCTGTTAATCAGACAGTTTGATTTTTCAAGTCTACTGGAAAAATTCATTTGCAAGAATAAGTCATAAACAGCAGACCCAAAATATTTCTGAAACTTATCAAAAGAATATAGGAAAGAAAATATTCTTATATAAGGATATGAAGTCTAAAATATTTTGCTCCTGTAGGAGCCTTCCTTAATACCCAAAATAAGATAGGTCATAACCCCTTTTACCTATAAGTACATTATTAGAACTAGTATTGTGTGGCAATTTGCTTAATAGCTATTTCCCCTGCTAAACCTTGAGTTTAAAGAGCATAAAGACCAGTCTCGTTTTTACTAATTATCTCCTGGGCCCAGCATATTGACTGATAAGGGTTAGGTGTTGTGTGGCCAGTGACTGTTGAAATTTACTTAGATATGCTGAGTTCAGGAGAGAGCTGTGCACTCGAGTGGAATGTTTAACAGGGATTTAGGGCTATGGGGAGGATTGTCCAAGTTGGAGTCAATCCCTTAGAGTAAGCAGTTAAAACTTACTCTAGGTAAGTTTTAGGTAAGTTGAGGACTGGGTGAACACTCCAGGGAAAAAGAAAGAGGAGTAAAAATAAAAATAAAACCTGATGAGTAACTTCCCTGCAGAAAGGAAGATAAACGATGGTCACACCAAAGAAATGGGTGAGAAAGAAGCCCTTGGATAAATAGAGGAGAAAAAACCCAAGGTGAGACACTAAGGACAAGGAAGAAGATGCTTTTAAGGAGAAGGAAGACAGTAGGATTATTACAACAGAAGCTGCAGAAGAAACATTATTGCCTTGTTTTCTTGTCCTTGTGAGTTGTCACACTGTCTTTCTTGAGCAGTTAGGAATATTCCATTACCCTCTAAAATTTTTCAGTTATCATTCCAGGTGTGTCTTTTAGATTCTTTGGCTGGAATGCCCCTGGAAGCTCACCCCTAGCCCCGCTGTAATTCCTAAGCATGAAGCCCACCCTATTCCATAAGTATTCAGTGCCATCACTCAATTGCATGCTGAAGACCTAATACGGGAACACCCCCAACCTCTGGCATTTATGGCCATGATGTGTGAAGAATTAATGCCTAATTTCAAATCTGGTTTAGATCACTTCTAGAGCAGGACAGGTAAATGTTAACTAGGGTGTAGTCAGAATTTACTCTGCTTTCCTTCCTACTTTGACAATTAGAATGTGCCGCCACGCAAAAAATTAGAAGTTATATTGAATACTAGAGACACACACAAAGAAAGAATATAAATCTTGAGTATTTAATAACTTGGTGAAATTAGCATCCTTCTAGGATAGCTCAGACTTTCGTTGTATTTGAAAATAATTATTTTAATTCAAAAATACTAACGTTTTGCAAGAGGCTGGGGCAGAATTTACAAAGGTGTTTTTCATAACCAGAATAATTTAATTACTGTTAAATTTACCATGATTTGTCACAGTAGATGGGATATTTTCTATTCATGTTCAGATAATTAAATTATTGTGTTCCCCAAGTGAGTCTCTTAAAATGTTGTATGGTTTATAGAAATAAACTAGTTTTGTTAGGTTTTTAGATGTTGAAGGAAAGTTTTTAGTCACCTAAAGTGGTAACTTTGTTTTGAAAGGAAGGACTTGAGTTAATCTAAGAGAATGAGTTGAGGTTTAGTTTCTTCTTTAATAAAAGGATAAATTTACATCATAAAATCCACATATTTTGCCTGTTGATGTTGGGGGACCAACCCCACCTAACAATGTTATGCTAAATAACATTGATGCTGTTAAGGAAAGTCACAGCAGAAAATCTTTCTGTTAAAGTCACACAGACATTTCATTGACTGGAGACAAATTGTATTATGCTGTCTTGTTTTGAGAATATAGACAGTAAATGAAAGTAAAACATTTTGTCTATTTAGGACATAGCAGCTATTTACATGGCTTTTGTTGTGCCTCCAGACTTCTCAAATGCTGGTCCCGTCAGTCCATTTCATTGGAAATTAACTTGGTGAATTAGGGAATTTGAATCTCAAAGTCCCATATTTAGCTCAGCAACAATTTTCTAATGAAGTAGTTTGAGACTTCCTTTTAAAATACTATTTTAGGCCCTGCCTGGTGGCACAGTGGATAAGGCCCTGGCCTGCGAACCCAAAGGTCACTGGTTAGATTCCTAGCCAGGGCACATAGCCAGGTTTCCAGCCAGGTCTTCAGCCAGGTCTCCAGCCAGGTCTCCAGCCAGGTCCATGGCTGGAAGCAGGTAAAAGGCAACCATACATTGATGTCTGTCTCCCCCTTTGCCTCCCTCCCTTCCCCTCTCTCTAAAAATAATAAATAAAATCTTTTAAAAAATAAATACTATTTTAGTTTTAAAAGTTCAAATATATTTTACAAACTCAGTGTTCATGTGTTACACTCTAATCATTTTTATTTTTAACTTTTTTATTGGTTATGCTGTTACAGCTATCCCAATTTTTCCCTTTTGCCTCCATCCACCCATTGCTCCCCACTCCCTCCTGTGATGCTTTCCTCCTTTGGTTCCTGTCCATGGGTCATGCATATAAGTTCTTTGGTTACTTCATTTCCTATACTTACAATCAAATAGAATTCAAAATTTTAAAGTAATTTCCTAAAACAAAAATAAAAATGCCTAACAACCTAATAGAAATCATGAGCAAAGAACAGAAATAGAGAGTTTATAGAGAAAACCAATGCAAATAGCTCTAAGACATATGAAATGATGCTCAACTCCTTGATAATTTTAAAAAGGTAATTTAACAACAGATGAAGATAATAATTTTACCTTATAAGTAAGTGTTGTGAGACAGAGATATTCTCATAAATTATTGGTAGAAGTGTAAAATTGCGTAATCTTCATAGAAAACAATCCAATAGCATTTATCAAAGTTAAAAATAGTTCTATTGGATATCCAGTTGAAAAAAAGAATGAACTTTAATACACACCTTAAAAAATTTACCCCAAAAGCATCATAAACTTTAAAGTAAAACCTAAAATTACAAAACTAGGAGAAAATTATAACATTGAGTTATAGCTGTAGCACCAAAAGCATAAAAGGACAAACTGGTACATTGGACTTCATTACAATTAAAATGTTCTATTCTTAGAAAATAAAAGACAAAATTCCATTAGAGGCAATATTTTATAAAACATATCTGATCAAGAACTTTTTATTCAAAATATATAAAGAACTCTCAAAACTCAATAAGAAAGCTACTAAAGATCACCAAAAGATGATATACAAATAACAGATAAGTATGTGAAAAATATTATTAATTATTAGAAAGTGATCGATTAAAACCACAATGAAATACAACAACACACTTATTAGGATGGCTAAAGTAAAATAAATAAACTACATCAAATGTTGACAAAGATCTGAAGCACCTGTAATGCTCATATATTGCTGGTAGGAGTGTAGAATGATATAGTCACTTTGGAAAAATAATTTGGCAGTTTCTTAAAAGTTAACTTTACACTAAGCATATGATTCAGCCATTCTACTACTAGGTATTTTCTTAACATGAATAAAGAATACATCCATACAGAGATGAATATATGAATATTCATTGCAGCTCCAAGTGTAATAGCTTAAAACTATAAGCAAAAGATGAATGAATAAAAAAATTATGGTATATACATATGATGAACTATTTTAGTCAACAAGAGGGAATGAACAGATCCACCTGAACTTCATTTCATATCCTACTGAAGAGTTCTTGTGTACACATAAGACCTATTTTTAGCCTGAGAAGAATGATTCTCAGTGGTTCTGTTTAACATGCAATTCTCACCCAAGTATTTCTATAATTACCTGGTTTCAATTATAATACAGTTTCTGGAACAATTAAACCTTTACTGTATTGCCATACCTGTAATAATCAAAGTTTTATTACAAAAAAATTTTTGATAGTCACTTATGATTATGAAATTTTTATTTTAAATTGAAGGAAATTGTTTCTTGCAAGTAGTTTTTACATTCACACTACTTTGAATTTGGGGGTGGGTTTGTTTGTTTGAAAATTTGGTCTATAGGATTTTCTTCAATGGCAGAATGTTCATTTTTGTTCTAGTAATAGCATGACTGAGAATTACCCCTCATATTTATTTGTTAGACTCCAAAGCACACGTTTTAAAAAAGTGTATCTATTTAGGGAGCCTATAAGAGTATCTATTTAGGGAATCTATAATATCTAGAGCAAGTGGCAGGTGACTCCAACCAAGTAACTCCAACTCTGGATTCTTATCACTGTAGCACATTATTCTTCATAGTTAATCTGTTCTCCTTCTGAAATTTCATGTTATTTATTATTATTCATAGTGATTTAGCTCTGCTGACACTGTTTTCTGTGCCATGTCATCTGTTTCATGTTCTATTCATTTCTATTTTTACTTTTATTATGCACTTTTGCCTTTGCTGTTTCATTTTTCTAACTTACTTAAATGATTTAAAGCTATAAATTTCCCTATATCACTGCTTTAGCTGCTTACTATAAGTTTTGGTATATAGTACTTTGTTCTCAAATATTTTGTAAATTTCATTTTGAATATATCTATAAACAATTGATTATTTAGGAATCTATCTTGTTTTCAAAGACTTTATAACCTTTTATTATTGACTTACAATTTAATTGCAATGTGGCCAGATAATACGGATTGTGTGATACAGTTTAGAATTTGTCAAGACTTCTTGTATAACTTTGTATATGGTCATTTAAAAAAAAAGTTGTTCATAAATATTTAAACAATACCATAAAAGTCCTTGGCATGCCACATATTCTGTATCCTACCTCAGAACATTATATATAGATAGATGAATCTTCTCCCAAGTATTATTTCTATAATTCAGTTGAAAATTCTCTTATATCTGCTTTGGTGGAAAGGAGATTCAATAAATGGGAAAAACAATGACATCAAAACTAGAATTTATATCTGTGCAGAAAGTGGATTTCAGTTCAAAAATGTAACTAACATTATTGCTTCATAAATTAAATCACTAGGGTATTGAAAGTCTAATTTGAGAGTTATGCTACAGTATAATACCTCCTTTTAGAACAGTAAAAGAAAAAACTATTCTCAAGAGATTTTGCTTTGGGAAAACACACCCCACACTTCAGACTCTGACTCATGCTTGCAGCATAATGGGGATATTCACAGCTCAAACTGTCTGACCAGCAGGTGGCACCTGCCTACCTGCTAGTGAGCACAAATAATCAGTAACCAAATTAGCTGCCAGTGTTTTTTTCCTGCTGTTTTGAACAGCTGTGACTATTGTGACTGATTAGATTTAGATGTCTTAGTTACTTTTGTTTTCCTAAAGGTTTTTCCCTTCTACTCGCAGTCTTACTAAAGTCAAATAGAAATAAAATTCTGTTTTTAAAACAATGTAGTGGAGATCAACTCCTGGCCAAGATGGAGTCGTAGGTAGACACGCTGCATCTCCCTCACAACTAGAAGAAATATACATCTACCTCAAAACTAAATAAAAACAATGCAGACATTTCAGAAAATCTAATTACATGGAAGTACAAGAAACAAAGAAGAAAAGAAATACTCAGCCAGACAGGCAGGAGGGGCAGAGCTGGGGAGGAAAGCAGTGGTAGCACCAGAGCTGAGGCCACAAGGAAAAGCTCAGTCACACATTTAAACCTGGGAAGCAATCTCAAGACCAGATTGAGCAGCCCATTGTTTCACCCAGGGAAAATGGAACCATATTGCTTCTGATTGTGAAAACTAGTGGGTGTGGGGCAGAGGAAGAAACTGACAGTCTCAAAGGGCAAGTGGCATCGTTCCCTCTCAGACCCCTCCCCTACATACAGCGCCACAATGTGATGAAACTGGTCGCCCTCACTAATTCCTAAGGTCCCACCCCTTACAACGTAACAGGTGTGACAGCTCCACCTAAGACACAGAGGCAAACACAGAAAGCTGGCAAGTTGAGGAGACAGAAGTACGGCCCAAAAGAGGGAGCAGATCAAAGTGCCAGTGGGAGAACTGAGCAATGAAGAGATAGCCAACCTAAGAGCCAAGGAGATAGCCAACTTAACAGATCCAGAGTTCAAACTGTTGGTAATTAAGATGCTCAGAGACTTAACAGGTATGCTTAAATATAGCAAATGTAAAAAGGAAAAAGTGAAGGCTAGGCTATGTGAAATGGAAAAAATCTAGCCCTGACCAGTGGGTGGTACAGTGGATAAGGCACTGGCCTACAAACCCAAAAGTCGCTGGTTTGATTCCCCAGCCAGGGCACATAACCAGGTTGCAAGCCCGTTCTCCAGCCAGATCTGTGGTTGGAAGCAGGTGAAAGGTAACCATAGATTAATGTCTCTCTCCATCTCTGCCTTTCTCCCTACCCTGTTCTCTAAAATTAATACAAAATAAATAAATTTTTTTAATCCACACAAAACTAAGGGTGAAGGGATGGAAACTGGGGTTCAAATTGATGATTAGGAACATAAAGGAGAAATAAACAATCAACCAGCATAGAATGAGGAAAGAAGAAGAATTGAAAAAACAAGAAGAGGCTTAGGAACCTCTGTGACAATTTTAAACATGGCAATGTCTTAAACATAGTGGTGTCAGAAGGAGACTAAGAAGAGCAAGAAATTGAAAATTTATGTGAAAAAATAATGAAGGAAAACTTTCCTAAATTTGATTAAGGAAATAGGCATACAAATCCAGGAAACAGAGAGTCCCAAACAAGCTAGACCCAAGGAAGACCTCACCAAGTTACATCATAATTAAAATGCCAAAGGCTAAAGATAAAGAAAGAATCTTAAAAGCAGCAAGAGAGAAAAAGAGAGTTACCTACAAAGATGTTCCTATGGGACTATCAGCTGATTACTCAAAAGAAACTTTGCAGGCAAGAAGGGGCTGGCAAGAAGTATTCAAAGTGATGAAAAGCAAAAACCTACAACCAAGATTATTTGGCAAAACTATCATGCAAAATGAAAGGGCAGATAAAGGGCTTCTCAGATAAGATAAAGTTAAAGGAGTTCACTGTCACCAAGCCATTATTACATGAACTGTTAAAGGGATTTAAGAAAAAGAGGATCAAAATTATGAACCTTAAAAAGACAACAAATCACAACTATCAACAACAAAATCTAAAAAATAAAAACAAAAGTTAAGCAGACAACCAGAGAGGGAATAGAATCAAAGATATAAGGAACATTTGGAGGTGTGTCAGCTGGGAGGAAGAAGAGGAAGAAGCAGGGAAAGTCTCATGGATTAAGAAACATAGTAGATGGGTGCAGAATAGACAGGGAGATGTTAAGAACAGTACAGGAAAAAGTAAAATCAAAGTACTCACATGCATGACCCATGACATAAACTAAGGGGGGTTGCTGGAGAGAGGGGAGTGCTGGGCAGTGGGGAGCAAAGGCAGAATAAATTGGGACAAATGTAGTAGAATAATCCATTTTTAAATTAATTAATTAAAAACAAAACAATGTATGATGCTTTCCCAAACTCTACACACAAACTATTCCATATGATAAGATTAGGATATTTGGATGAAGTCCATTTTAAATTCTAAACAAGTGATTAAACCTATGTAATGTAAATGTATAAATAAATTGGTAGAAAAGTTGACTGAATTTCTTTTTGTAGATTATATATAGTAGAACAAATATTTTTAATATGCTATCCAAAGACCCTAAGGAAAAATTAATAGATGGTCTTCAAGGGACCAATGAGTTCTAAAAATATATGTACAAAATATTGTTTGAAGAAATGCTTTTCCTAAGGAAAAGCATATAGCTTTTATTATTAAAGTCTCTGGTACTAGAAGAACATAAACTATATATACAGGGTTTAGCTAAAGTAGGTTTACAGTTGTAATACAAACAAATAATGTAATAATCAATAAATAACAAGAATAAACTGTGTACTCATAACTATAAACCTACTTTTATTCTCTCTTGTACATTAGTAAATATAATTTCTTACATTACAATAAATTCTTATATCAACATAAATAACTTGAACATTTTTTGTTCCTCTTGTACATTTCTAATAATGGGCCTTTTATTTATCTTTCACTAAGTGATTTCATTTTAGAATTTCAAGAGGCATCGAGTATTTAGCATTTTCTAACCTTGGGTATTAACTGCCTCCTATAACAAATATACTGTCTTTTAACTTTATTTAACTGGTTTTAAATTTAGCTATCTCTGGATTTCCAAGCACATAGCATTTAAAGGGCCTTTGTCAATTGTATTTAAATAGCCTTTTTTTTTTTTTTTTTTTTGCTGTCTCACACTGACCCAAAATCTTAATTAAAAATAAGATTTTATAAACCATTTAAAACAAACAAAAAAAGAGCTTGAAAGGGCCCTTCAATAAGAAACCCCCAAAAATAACATACAAATGGGTGGGTGGGGAGGGGGACAGAGGGGAGCAAAAAGGGGATGGATGTAATACAACAACAATAAAATTTAAAAAAAAAGAAAAAAGAACATACAGAAATTTTATATTATCATAGGAAAAAGCCAATCTCATTTTAGGGAAGTAACTTAGAGTACCCCTAAATGAGTTTTTTAAATGTTATAGGAGACAGGTTATTGTAAGTTTAATCTAGATGTGGGAATGAAATTCCAAGGCTCATATTCAAAGGAGGAATGTAATCAGGGAAAAAAGAAGAAATCCTTGTCAGAAGAATTGACAAAATCTCTCCCTCTGACCCCACATGTTTTCCTCTTCCAGAAAAAAGGCTTAAATCAAGAGGTCTCATCAGTCAAGTTATTTGATTGCAAGTAACCAAACTCTTTTTGGTGACTGAAGCATAAAATTAATTAATTGGCTATTGACTAGCTCCCAGAATCACTAGGTGTTCAGGAGAACCAGTCTCAAAGGCAGTGAAATTAGAAACAGTATCCCTAAATTACACTTTAAAAAGAGTTTAATGAGTACACCATGGCTTCCATATTATTGTTCCCTGCTATCATTGTCATCAGTTCTTCCATCTCTACTTCTATGTCTTCACCACTGCCACCATCACCTACAATGCTTACACCACTGTCAGCACTCACAAAGAAACAATATTCTAGCTTTTTTTCCTTAGAGACTCTAGGTCAAGAGAAGAAAGGCCCATTCTCTAGATGTAAGAGATGCTAGGAAAAGAAGAATCCAGAGTTTATCAGCATTTATATTGAGAAATGTGCTGTATCACCCACCACATTTCACAAAGAATAATCCAAATGTAGAAAGGAATAATGATAGTGAGTAGCCAAAAACAACATCCAGTGAAGTTCTTCTCCTATTAGAGCTTCTAAATATGTACTTAGATGCATGTGCCTACATGTATGATTATATATAACACATTGTACCTATGCTTTGCACATCAAATGCACATTCATTCCACAAAGATTTATTAGCTCCTGCATCCTATCTCAAGATCTCTAGATGTCCATTTCTCTTCCTGAGCCAATATAATTCTCCTTCAATAACTTTCAAAGCACGGACTAATAAAATAATTTGGAGAGAGGGAAAGAGAGAGAAAGGATAGAAGGAAAGGGATGAGGAGGAGAAAGAGAGAAATTGGAAATTAGTTTGTAGCATGTGTGTATACACATGATCCTGCAAGAAGAAGAAAAAAAATGTGGGTATATCCTTCTTTGTATCTACAACTGGTTAGAAGGCTACAGTTGGTATTTATGACCTTCATTTCTCATTAATCATCCCATTCACTCATTCCTTCTTCCTTCAGTCCACACCTAATCTGGCCTGAGTTTCTTGCCTAAACTTTTAGCCTAAACCTTCATTTCTTAAAAATCACATCCTGGAAGTCCTGTGTCTATAGTATTGCTTTTTATTCCATTTCATGAATATGGATGGACCAGAACCCATTCTGGCTTCTAACTGTGCTTCTTTCTGTCCCCATTGCATAGCAGCACATTTGTTTCCTTTGGCAAGTTAGGCTAAATCACCCAAGCCACTTGAGTATTTTTGCCTCTCACATAGAGGCATTTGGAGCCTAAAATTGCCAGGAGGCAATCTCAGCTTCCAATTCAATTGAATGGTTATGGTATCTCCAGGAAAAACATTTCCTTCTGGGTATACTCAAACCTGTAAACCAAGAATGCAAAGTTGTACACATAAGAAACAAACAAGTGCTGACTGGTGGCACAGTGGATAAGGCGCTAGCCTGTGAACCCAAAGGTCGCTGGTTCGATTCCCAGCCAGGGCAACATAACCAAGTTGCAAGCCAGGTCTCCAGCAGGCTCTGTTGCTGGAGGCAGGTGAAAGGCAACCATACATGGATGTTTCTCTCCTTCTTTGCCTCTTACCCATCCCCTCTCTCTGAAAAATAATAAATAAAATCTTCCAAAGAAAGAAAGACAGTGACTATGAGAAAAAACACATCATTCATTGAGCTCAGAGCATATAAACGTCCCTACAGGAAAGCAGTGCAACCTCACAAGAACTTGTCCCATAGCTGTCATTGTAACGGAGTCTTCTACTCTTTTATGGGACAAACTGATGCTCAGTGTTAGAGTATATGGCAAACCCAGGAAACCCCATGCAAATTAGCTCATTGTACCACAAACAAATATATTCCAAATATTGATTGACTGAATAGCCTCAAAAAGCCAATAAACATCTAACTGGAAGTAACAGCTTATCAGAACCATTGTGTTGATAAGTTGAAAGCATTTCTGCTTTGAGTATTAATACATTCAAACTTTAATTACTTCTTGGAATACCATATAACATGCTTCTGTCCAAAGAACATAAATTATAGCAAAATAAATAATGAAGTAGAAGACAGGGACACAGGGATAGGAATCAGACATGAATGGATTCTTAGTTTAAATAGTATTAAAATACATTCAACCTTTCGGATCTTGGACATAGGTTCTCATGATGATATGTGAGCCCTAATAAACTAATGCTAAATTTAGAAGAGAAGGTGGGAAGAGAACACCAGACATGGATTAAGTTTAGCCTAAATTTGCAAGATTAGGTTTTCACTACTGCCTAGAATAGGAACTTGAGACTGAATCTTAGAAAAATGAAGCTGTATTATGAGACAGTTTTATAGAATGAGAATTTGCCCCTTTTTGTAAAAGCAGTTTAATACACGATAACTTAACAGAAAAAATTTTCCCCAATCCAGTTCACTTATATATTTAACAGCAACATCAAATTTAAATGAGCAACCATTAGAAATCTTCTATAACTCAAGCGTGATATTTAACTCTCACTATACTATATTAATTTCTGGAGATCAGGAACCATATCTTAATCACGTCTCTATTTACTCTCAGTACCTTTGATAGTCTTCTCAGCATAGAATGAATACTCAAAAGTGTTGAATGAATGAATGTAGTACGAAAGTAACACATTAGCAGAATGATTGTTAGTTGTGTAACATCAACTGTACTGAACTGTTCCACTCACCTCATTATTTCACACGTGTAGTGAAATTTCCCACTCAGCAAAAATTAAGTGAACTTGAATTAAGAATATTTCAGTAGACTTTCTCCCCAGTTCATAAGTTACTTATTGTTAGCAACTCTGTAATTTAGTCAGGAAAATATAACCCCTACAGGCCACTTGGCAAAAAGAGTATCGTAAGTCCAGTGTTCTGAAGGGGGCAGCCAAATGGCCCAAAGGTATTGAAGCTAGGGACCGACCACCCACTCATATCTTCCTTACAAGATTAAATGCAGTTTCTTCCTACTTTGATTTTTGGTTATTAAGTACCACTATATAATCATACTTAAAATTAGATGAAAATAATGAGCCTTTCCAGAGATTTGCTTCTCTTGGAACATGGTGACTTGGAGTTTTATTTACTGTGCCCTTTTATATACGTAATTCCTACCAAGTAATCATAGAAAATAGCACAAGACATCATCTCTATTTTAAAAGACCAGAGATGTTAACACAAAGGTTGTACATGGGGACTATGTCTTTAGAAAAAAACATTTCTTACTATACTCCATGTTATGACACTTGTTCCATGTAATTGACCAAAGGAATATAACAAATGAAGAGGAAAATAAGCTAATTTTTAAATGAAAAGAAGTATTTTTGCATGAATATTTGTTTCTATAGCAACGAATTAAACAGGAGTTAGAAAAATATTGCGTAAGTACCATAGTGGTAGCTGTAGATGACAAGGTATCATCATAAATAATAGACTCAAAATGCTGAGTTCCTACCTACCTAAAAACACAAAGGCGTTTCCTTGCAGAGCCTGTAAGCAACCTACAATTCTCCGGAATAACTAGATACAGAACATTTAAGAATATGAGAAGTTGGTCTTTAAAGCATTGCATTGTTGTAGATTTCAATGGTATAATTGAACTCAAGTACCACAGGATGTAAGTATCAATCACTCCCCCACAACCTCCTTCTTTGTTTCCATTGGAAGTCATTAATTAACACATCTTGGAGATCTTTTATGACTCAGAGTCTAAGGCGAGTCCTAAAAACTGTTATTTGGTGAAAGGGATAGGAAAATCCAACAATTGTCATGGCAAAATGGATTACTAACCCATCCATTTATGGAAAAAATTCTAAAGTAATAAATTTAAGTCTTGCCATTGGAGCATTATAAATTTATGACAAAATAAGCCTATAGTATTAACAGAAAAATGTTACTTCTTTAATCAAAAAATTACCATTTTCAAAAAGTAGTTCTAAAAATATTATAAATAAATTCAAGTATGGAAGTATCTACATAAGCCAAACATTTTAATATTTGTTATAATAGGATCCCAAGAGATTAAAACTAGAGATCTAAAGCTTGTAGGCCCTCTATGAATATTAGCCTTCAGCTTACCTTCAGTGTAAGTTTAATATCTATCTCCACTGTCCTTTGGTTTGTACCTGCCTGAATTGCCTATGTTCATCTGCCAAAATCTTACCATCCTTTATGGCCCATATCAGATATAACCTCCTCCATATCTTCTCAGTGTCTAATATAGACCTACACACAAACACATGACAGAAATATACTCTCAGCTCTTCTAACATTTTACTTTTGATCTTATATAATTATCATTCCTTCTGTCTTCTATTTTAGCTATTTGAAAAATGTCTTAAAGCCTTCTTCCAGATTGGAGGTTCTCAAACTTCATAGCATTGATTAAGTATCTCTTGGATTACTTGTGAAAGGTTCAAATTGTCATTCCCATGAATTCTCAGTTAGAAGATCCATGGGTGGGGCCCTGGAATCTGCCCTTTCAATATATTCCCAATCTTCTAAGTTTTATTTTCCTTAGTGCCCCAAATTCTTCCCTCTTCATCCATAGCCAAGTCACAAGCTCTCAAAAACATTTTGGCTAAAGTCCAAAAGTTGTTCAGAACAGTTCCTCAGTCTTCCCATTTTACTTCTATCTTCGTGGCCATATTTAAATAAGATCAAACAGGCTGCAGCAATAAATAAATCCTCAAATCACAGTAACCTAACAAAGTTTCATTTCTTCCACAAATCACCTATCTGTGCAAATCGGGTATCCCTCCTGTACTGTATTTTAAACATGCCACATGAAACATATGACCTACAATTTCTTTATGGTATGAATATTTATCACTTCACAGATTTCAGTAACTAGAACTAATCATATGGCCCCAAATTTACTGCAGAGGAGGTGAGGAGATAGGGGATATTTTGGGTTTACAAAGAACCTCTGCCCAAATTGCAATGTCAATTTGCTTGGCTTTTCATAATATCCTAAAGCAACTCCAACTCAAGATGTCCAAAGGAAGATCTACCAGAATAATAATCATGATAGCTACCATTCCTTTAGCATTTATTACATTATTGTGGCAAGTATAATGCAAGGTTAAATTCTTATACAGCCCATGAGATATGTATTATTCACTGCAATTTTTGAAATTTCGGAAGGTGTACTAATATAACTTGCTCTAATATAATGAGGCTTAAAAATTGTGAAGCCAGCTATCAAACCAATTTTATATCACCAAAGCTCATTCTCTTAAAGGAGTGTGTTATATTTCCTTGAAAACCACTTATTTAAAGTAATTTTTATAAGCCACAATTACTACTCTCCATTGATAGTAGAATACATTCCAAAATGTCTTAGCATTGCAAAGAAAGCCTTTCCTGGCTTTTTTTTTAAAAACTCTCTGGCCTATTCTATCATAATCATACCCCTTTAGCAAGTTCATGTCAACTATACTAAACAATGTGCCTTTTTATACCAGTCCTAAGTTTTTTCTCATTTTTGTCTCTTTTTTTTTTTTTTTTTCTATATATACTCCTTGTCTTTTATAGCTAATTCTCATTTATATGAAGGTCTTACTTTAGACATCACACTTATTCATAAATGTAAAGATATGAAAAAAAGAGTGGAAAATTTAGGAAAATCAACATTGTAAAAGAGAATCACTGAATTTAGTCAACAAAATAAGTAACATTTGAAAGAGGGGAAAAAAAGAATGAACAGAATAAGAATGCTACATGAAAACACATAAAAATAAAAATAATACGCTAAATAAGACTTAAAAGCTATTACACACATAAAACATTAATGACTTTTTAGAAAAGTAATGTTTGTGGAAATGCAAAAAGCAATTGTTAAAATATTAAAAATTCAACAAATGGACTTAATTGCTATATAAATATAGCTGAAGATTACATTAATGAGCTGAAAGATGAAGTAAAGGAATTCCCCAGAATGCAGTTGAAAACATAACTGCATTTTCATTATACTACTTAAAAAGTAATAATTTCCTTATATGATTATACATCTAGGTAGTTCACATTTAACCATTGTCATTTAAGGTTTTCTTTAGTTTATTGGATCAGGCATAAAATAGGCATGCATTTTAGTTGTGTTGTATTCTATGCTTTTCCTACCATTTATTTTTGGGAGGTGCTATATTTTAAAGGATTAGGTAGTTTGACTTACGGAGTTTGTCATAGTCTTTGTTTTGCTGACCACATCCTTTACTTATCTATTAACATTTTCCTTCTGCCCCCTGTATTTCTTAGAAATTGGTAGTTAAATTTAGTGGCTTAATTACAGTAGTCCCTCTTAGATGTGGGATATATGTTCCAAGACCCGCAATAGATGTCTAAAATGTAGATAGTACCAAACTCTGTCCTATTTATTTTTTTCACACACACATACCCATGGTAAAGTTTAATTTATGTATTAGGCATAATAGAGATGAGCAACAATAACTAAAAATAAAATAGAACAATTATAACAGCATGCTGTAATAAATGCTCTCTTTCAAATTACTTTATTGTATCATCCTCACCCTTCTTGGTGATGCAATACAATGGCTAGTGATGAGAAGAAGTGAGGTGAATGACATAGACATTGTGATGTTAGATTTCCACTAACTTGACAATAATTAGAAAGAGGGTTAATGAACCATGATGATGTCATGTCTCCCACCCACAAATCTACTGCTTTTTCCATCTTGACTGTTTCCCATGCACCGTGGCCATAATTTTTGCAGTCTGAGGTGCAACAGCAAAATTATTATAATTTTTTTTTCCTTCTTCACAATTCATGAATAGAAGATATGTTCTAATCAGAGATCTTAGCAACCTTAGCACATGATTTATTTTTTCTTTCTTTAGTAAGTTGAGAACTTTCAACTTTTTACGTAAGGGAAACACTTTAAGGCTTCTTTTCTGGCATGTCTGAATTGCCTTCATCATTACTTTTGTGCTTTGGAGCCATCATTAAGTAAAATACGAGTCACTTGAACACAAGCACTGTGATCCTGGGATAGTCATCTGATAATCTCAAAAAGCTACTAAAGGGTGGGGTGGTGTCACAGTGGGATGATGCTGGACAAAAGGATGAGTCACATGCTGAATAAACAGGGCTGGAACAAACAGCTTGCAATTGAAAGCTTATGAATTGTTTATTTCTAGAATTTTCCATGCAACATTTTTAGACCAAAGTAGAACACAGGTAACTAAGAACATGGAAAGTAAAAAAGATAAGGCGGAGGGACTACTATAGACTCAGTTTCCTTTTTCTCAGGGCAAGAGTAAGTTGATCAGTGGTGACATAGACTTATGTTAGAATGTACATTTTTGACCTTAAGTAATGTTCGCAACCATTGATTGTAACTGTTGAGATGCACTTAGTTAATTAGATATTTCAGTCAGGCAATGATTCTTTGGTTGCTACTTGGAATGCTTCTGTAAAAGAAAACATCTTCTCATCAAATATTTGGTTACCCCAAAGTACTGTTTATATAGAAAAGGCATGATAATTGTTTGATATTTTTTCTTTGTCAGTTTTCCAAATAATGAGTTACTTAGAAATCTCCCAAGTTAACAAATGACACTTTTAGCACCACTGTGAGCATATGAATTTAAATATATTTTTGTTCAAGCAAGCCATTGCAGATACTATCTTTATTGGTTACCAATTTTACGCATCCTTCACCTGGGGGTCTATTCGACTTGGCTTCTGAGTTTTTTCAGATATGACCCTAGTAGTCTTTGATAACTTCATGCTTTGTGATGTTAGGGGGTTCATCTTATACATTTTCTTGTCCCAGACTAAGAATAAACAAGATAAGAACTATCTAGTAGTCCTATGAAGAAAACTATCAAACTTGACTGAAAGGCATTTTAAAAAGCCTGAACTACATAGATATGTTTTATGTTTGCCAATAAATTAAAATCAAATTTCTAAAATTATTCTATAAATTCAATACAATTATGGTAAAATACCAACAAGGTTTTGGGTTCTAAAGTTCAAAAGAATTAGAAATGTGCATGAATAGCCAAATCTTTGAAAATTGTTCATAAAATTTTTATTATATATATTATTATATTAGATATTTTATATTACATATTTCATATATACCAATAATGTTAAAATATATGAAAGATTTTGCTAATTAAAACAATCAAAAATACCACTATGTTGCCAAAGAATTGGTAAATTAAAAAAAAAAACATTTTAATAGAAATCTAATTTACAACAAAATTGACAATTCAAATCAATAGCAAAAAAGATAGTTTAATAAATGCTATTAAAATAATTAATGACAACTTTCAGCACAAAAAAAGAATTAATGACAATGTTTGAAAATATAATTCTTGCTAGAACCCTATTAAAATTTTTCAAATGAATTATAAGTCAACATATACACAAGTCTATAATACTACTAAGATCAAACATTAAAAACATCAAAAATGTATACATATACATTTTTAAGTTTTGATATGCAGGAGAGTTTTCTGAGCAAAGAACAATAATACAAACACACATGCAGCATACAAATGATGTATCATAGAATTGCACACTTGAAATCTGTATAATTTTAATAACCAATGTTACCCCCATATGTTTGATTTATCCTTTATCAAAGGATACCACAGTCAAAACTAAAGACAAGCAAAAGACTTAAAGAGAATATCTGAAATTAATGATAGAAAAATATCTATTTATAGAGTATCTACAGAACATTATTTTTAGTAGTCAAAGAATAGAGAAAAAAATTTACAGGCATGGAAATGGACCATAGAGCTGTAAATGATTAAGTGACTAGGAATCAGAAAAATATACTTTTGTACATAAAATTGAATGAGATTGATAATAACTATTATTATCGTGCATGTGGGGAAATGGGCCCTGAAACTCACTGCTGGTGAATGAATAATTTATATAGCCTTTTGGAGGGCAACTTAATAGTACTGAATGCAATTTAAAAGAAAACCACTGACCCACTAACTCCACTTTTTGGAATTTATCCTACAGAAATAGGCATTTATCCTATAGAAATACTACATTCACATAACAATGACAATAAAATTACATATACAATATGTGCACCACAATACTGTTTGAAATACAAAAACTGGCAACAACTATCAGTAAGAAAATAGTTAAGTTATAATTCATTCATACGACTTATTAAAATAATGTGCTTAAAAAGAATACAACTTTTACAGTGAATTGTACGCTAATGATTTTTTTTTTTAAGATTTTATTTCATTATATTTAGAAAGAAGGGAAGGGAGAGAGGCAGAGAGGGAGAGAGACATCAATGTATGGTTGCCTTTCACCTGCCTCAAGCTACAGACCTGACTGGAGACCTGGTTTGCAATCTGGTTATGTGCCCTGGCTGGGGATCGAACCTGCGACCTTTAGGTTCACAGGCCGGCGCCTTATCCACTGTGCTACCAGCCAGGGCCCTAATGATTATTTTTAAGGGGAAAAAGCAAGCCACAAGAAAAAACGTATACAATTCTCCCATTTATGTATTTAAAACATGAGAGAGAGAGAGGGAGAGGGAGGAGATGTAAGTCCATAGAAAAGTCTGAATGGATACACACTACACTATAAACAATGAGTACTTCCAAAGAGAATAGTTAGTGGTAAATAGGATTTCCTTTTTAGCTCTTCATAATTACTGAGTCACATTTTTTGTTTTTATAATCAGTATTCATATATTTCTTGAGTAGGTGAAAAAACCTTCCTTTTCTCATTATAAAATTTTATATTTTGTGAAATGGTTCTCTTTTCTTAAATCAAACTTATTGGGGTGACATTAGTTATTAAAATTAACAGGTGAAATTTAGCTAAGACTAATGGAAGAAGACGTATATCTTTTATAGTTAGATGAAAAGTTTCTGGATACACAAAATTAATCATTTAATGAAAATTAAAAAGTAAAAATATAGGCCTTGGTCCAATGACTTTATCAGACTGCATCCATATTTACTCACAGAGAGATCTGCATCCACATTAGATTTTTCTGAGAGTCTAAAAAAGTAAAAGTAAAAGACCTTCTTTCCCCAAGGAGAAAAATATACAAGAAGATGCACACAATCTTACAGATATTTTTTTTTGCAAGAATATGAGATTAAAGATCTTTATTTAAGAAACTGCTAGTTTGGAAATTAATATGCCTGGATGAGTCACTTAATATCTTTTAGCCTCCATCTTCTTATTAAAAAGAGAGACAGAGAGAGAGAGAAATTAGAGGGAGAATATGAGGAGGATGAAGGGAAGAAAATAATTGATTTTTTCCCTTAGGTATATTGTTTTAATTTGAAATTTTATTATGAAATTTTTCAAATATAAAAATGTATGAAGAGTAATATAATAAAACTGCACATAGCTATTACTTATGATATGAAATTACCTACTCAAAATTAAGCTTGCTTCATCTATATCTGACTTTCTTTCACTCTTCCCTAGATTATTTTAAAGCAAATCCAAGATATCATATTATTTCATCTATAAATAGTTCAGCATGTAGCTCTAAAAATTAAGAATTCCTGTTTAAAAAAATAATCACAAAACCAACATTTCACCTAAAAATTTAACCATGCTTCTCAATATTATTAAATATCTAATCCATGTTCACATTACTCTCATAGTTTTATTTTTTACATTTTTTATGTTTATTTGCTTCAATCAATATCAAAATAAAGTACACACATTACACACTGTTGGTACATCTATTAATTTATCTTAATGTAAAGTCTCCCATTCCCCCTCCCCCTTTCTCTCTTTCTCTTAATCTCTCCCTTTCTCAGCCTTATGACTTATTTAGGGTAGAATCTATGCCATTTGTCTTGTAGAATTCCTCCCAACCTGAATTTTACTGTTAATATATGTTCTGTCAATTTACATATGCCTCTATTCCCTAATTTCCTGTAAATTGGCCATTAGACCCAAAGGCTTAATCAGACTCATATTCAATTATTTGGGAAAACTGCTACATGTATACATGATTTTGTTTGCTGCTATCAGGAGCTGTATAGTTTCTGGTTGTCTGTCTTATGATTTGGGTAGCCATTAATGTTTACTGCCTAGAACATTAGAGAGGTACAGTTCTGACAAGAGTTAAAGCTTTTATATTTTAGAGTTTGTTCTTACAAGTTGACAGGAGTGATATTAGTTTTTCCATTTTACTGAGGTAACAACTATGGCCCATATATGACCATAGTAGATCAGACCCAGGATGAACCCAAACAACTCTCTTCAGCTCACTAAAACATGAAAAAGATCATTACCTCTCTCTTACTCTATTTCTCCCTGCAGATATTTAATTTAATTTTCTTTTTAGGAAAAGAATATTTTTTGCATTCATTTAGTTATGTGAATGTTATGCTTCATCCCCAAACTACTGATAATTTCTCGGTTGGGTGGTGGTAGGAAGAATGGGAAGAGGGAATAGTTAGAAAAAAATGCACAGGTGATATTTATTGTGCATATACATGCATTTATTCTTATATCTCTCTATGCCCTGTATGTCCATCACAACAATGAGTATAAAAGACAAAACAAAAGGAAGAAAAAATATCCTATAATTGTGTCTATTTTGGTGGCTTCAGTGAAGGACAGGATAAAGTTATAGAATCTCTAAAGAGCAATAATAAGTATTTTAATCATACTAACTAATAAAAACACTTTTTTTGCAATTAAATGGTGTTGGAATTAACACAGAGAAAGAAACATTTATTAAAATAGAGTGATAATCATGATAACTCTTTTTGCATCTCTGCTTTAAATTTTATTTAGTAATTTACACACATATTGTGTGTCTACTGTTGTGGTAGACATTTAGGCAGGAAATTTGAATATGTAATAAGTGAAGTTAACAATTTAGAAAGTAAAACAAATAACAGATAAAAGACAAGGAGAAATACATGACATTATAAGAATATATAATAGGGATACTTGGCCTAGACTGGAAGATCAATAAACTGTTTCACTAGGTGAGAGAGATGCCAAATTGTTGTGGATTGTGGAGTAAATAAAAAGTAAGAAAAAATAAGCATCTTCTTTAAAAAATTTGGCTAAGGAAATAGAAAGTATGGAGTTCAGTAGAGAAGTCTTGAGTTGAGAGATAAAGGATGCATTGATGAGGTCACATGGTGAGGGGACAGGAAGAAGTGCATTCCAGTGAGTGGGAAAACACTGGTCAAAGGCTCTGAATGCAAAGGGGAAGCATGTGATGTGGTGCTGGAGTGTTTTCAAATGATGGGGATGGAATATGAGATGAGATGCGAGAGCTAGAGGGTTAGAAAATAACTGGATCAATAAGATATTACGTTGTCTCACCATATGTCCCAGTTTTCCAAGAGTATTCCAGGTTTTTATGTTATCCTACTTATCTTTGGCTTTCAAGTGTCCCATTTTGGACAATAAGGTATGCAATCCCCTTACTTATAGGCCATCCTACAGAATTTATCCTGAGAACAAGTGAAAATTTTGTAATCGAATAATTACCTGATCAAATTTGATAGTCAAAAATATCACTCTGATGTCCTCACTGAGAGTGTGTTGGAGAGTGTGCAAGACTATAGGACTAGTTAGAGTCTTGAAGGAATTCAGACAAAAGTTGAAAATGGCTTTGACAAGAGTGATGGCCTACAGATAACAAGAAGTAAATCAATTGGAAAGGTGTTTAGGAAACTTGATAGAAAAAACTTGCAGATATATTGAAAAGGAATAGCAGAGATAAAGGAGAAGAAATGTAAAGGATGATACCCAGGATTTTCTGTGTTGTGTGTTGGGTAGTGGTGTTACAAAGCTATGGTACAAAAAATAGAAAAAGCAGATAATGGGGTCATTTAGGTTTGCATTTTTAACAGATTGGTGAGATGAACAAACTGAAGAATAGGGTGTTACAGATGTTAACATGAGTGTTACTTAAAAGGAGACATACAATCTAAGCTGGATAAAGCGGATGGTAAAGAAGGGAGAAGGCTGATGGATGGGATATGAGCACAGGAATGAATAGCATGGAGACCCTGGTGATGCCAAAGAAAGATTATCATTGGACAAACCGATGAAGCAAGGCAAAAGGCTATGAACTTCTGGTTGTAGAGCAGAATTCCTGAGCAGAAAAATGATGACAAGGTTGTGAGTGTGACCTGTGGAGTGTGTGGCCAAGATGACAAATGCTTCCACTTTCTCATTCTGATCTGAGGCGCCACCATTTCTCTCCTTGGCTAATGAAAAGCCCTAGCTGTTCCCCTTGCTTTCGCTCATATCATTCTCATTGCTCTTATTCTTAGTATTTTCTACAATTCAATCAAGTAATCTTTTTTCGTGATAAATTATCTTACACTCCCTCTGCTTCAAAACCCTCCAAAGGCTTTTTAGAATTAAATTTAAAACTTCTTCCACATATAATTCCATGCGTATCTGGCTTCTGGCTACCTCTCCAAGTTCAGTTTTTGTCATTCTTTCCCTCTGCTCCAGAAGCAGACTTCTTTTCATGCTTCCAGCATAACAAACAAGTTCTGCCTCAGATACAACACTCTTATTGTCCTGTTAGTTTCCTCCCAAGATGTCACATGGCCTACCCACTTAGGTAATTGAAAACTTTATTTAAATGTTACTTCTAAATTACCCATGGACATGGATAACAGGGTAGGGATTGACTGTGGGAGTAGAGGGGGGGAGGGGAAAGCCAGATTGCTCTACCCAGCAAAGATATCATTTAGAATTAAAGGGCAGATAAAGAGCTTCTCAGACAAGAAACAAACAAAATTATTTTATCATCATCAAACCATTATATGAAATGTTAAATGGACTTATCTAAGAAAAAGATCAAAACTATAAACAATAAAATGGCAATAAATACATATCTATCAACAACTGAGTCTAAAAAACAAACTAAGCAAACAAGAACAGATGGGTTGGAAGTATGGGGGAATGGGTGAGGAAGCGAGGAGTTTTAGAAGTACAGATAAGTAGTTATGGAATAACCATGGGGATGTAAAGTACGGGATAGGAAATGGAGTAGCTGGAGAATTTATATACATGACCCTGGATATGAAAAATGGTGGGAAGATTGCCTAAGGGAGTTGGGAGTGCTTGTGGAGGTCAAAAGGGGAAAAACTGGTATAACTGCAATAGCATAATCAATAAAATATACTTAAAAAGGAAATATAATTAAGGATATTTTTTTCATACAGTTTTCTTTCTTATTTCAAATTAATTCCTAAATGTTTTTTGATTAACTTATCCTTAGTATGCAGTAGGTATTTTTTTTTCACTGGTTATTATAGAGACTTAGGAGAATTAACAATTTTTGCATATTTGTAAACAATGTACTTTTCTAATCACTTTAATGGACTTCTCATAGTTATAAAGATTTTAGGGAATTCTCTAGGATATTGTTTGAATATAATTATGTAATGTGAAAATAATAATTTTATGCTCATTTTGTCTTATCTCTGTTTTGTACTTTATTGTCTTGGCTGTGGTTGCCAAAAACAACTGTGTATGTCAGGGTTTCATTAGAAAGAAATTTAGCACAATTATATTCCGTGATTTAAAGATAATTCTCCATGGCATTTCTGAATAACCCATAAAAGTTCATGTTCTAGACATCTTTCCAAAGACATTTAATAGCAAACAGCCTTGGAAGGTAGAGGTTGGGTCACTTTCTGGGGCACAGAGCCTACCTGTTTCTGAGTCAGGATAATAATGTCGCCTCACTGAACAAACACTGGACAGGTTGGCTAGCAGACTTCTTGTAAGATTGGGGGCTTTCTAAATTCAGGACTTCTTACCTGTGACACATAGTGACTATATGTGCAGCATCTACCTATGTGGCTCCACATCACTTCCTTGGGACTTGGGCAAGGGGAGCTGGTAGGAATGCTCCTGCTGTACCAGGAGCAATAAAGTTTTTTTCTATGACCCAGGGGTCTCAAGTGTTCTGCCAGTTTTTGGAAACGGTAGCAGGATAAACTGATGCAAGCAAGGTACAGTTTCAGACCCTTCACAGACCTTGATACTGTTGTCTGTTGAGGCTTGTGAGTCTGCTTGCAATTGCTGCTTGGGAATAATTGTTTTTCCTTTTCTCCTTAAGAATGTTCTGTGATTTCCTCTCATTGTGCAATTTAACCAGAACCCTAAAGGCAAAGGAAACACAAATTTCCAAGAATTAATAGGGTTAAAAAAAAAAAAACCCACTAACACATCCTATATAAAATTGGGAGAGTTGAGAGGAAAATAATATGTGTGAACATGTACATAACAAAGCAAGGAAGAAATGCATACCTAATACAGCCCTTATCTCTGTAACCAGTCACCAAGATTTTGATAGTCCTCATTTTCTTATTCTAATACTCATTACCCATTCTTCAATTAGTTGTGTTTTTTCTTCTGTTTGTTTACCCAAACCTTCATTTTTTAAAACTTTTTCTTTTCTTTTTTTTAAAGATTTTATTTCATTATTTTTAGAAAGAAGGGAAGAGAGAGAGGCAGAGAGGGAGAGAGACATCAATGTATGGTTGTATTTCACCTGCCTCCAGCCACAGACCTGACTGGAGACCTGGCTTGCAACCTGGTTATGTGCCCTGGCTGGGGAATCGAACCTGCGACCTTTGGGTTCGCAGGCCAGCGCCTTATCCACTGTACTACTAGCCAGGGTCCAAACCTTTATTTTTTAAAGCTCTAAATCATTAATGTTCTTAACTGCATTGAGAATATGAAGCCTTCTAGTCTTCTATCACTTTATGGAAACATTAAGAGGTGCATTCCTCAAAGAGCAGGTGGCACTGTAGGAGGGAATAGGGGCTTGGGTGTGGAGTGGAGCAAAGAGAAAAGAATTTGGAACAACTGTAACAGCATAATTAATAAAATATACAAAAAATAAAATAAAGGAAACCCAAAAAAAGAGTTACCGCAGAGAATCCACTGAGCTCCACACTTCTGAACCCCATTGTGTGACAACAGCCTTCCTTTTCATTAATAACTGGAACCAGTCACTTTATTCAGTACAATGACTCTTTTCCTTTCCCTATGTCCCTCAAAGTAAGACTTCTAAACTCATAGAGCCCAGACTTGGGGACATTAGAAGCAAGGGAAAAGACACTTAGGGTCAATCATTTTTCTACCTTTAGTTCTCAGATCCATAGAGTCTGGGTATAGGAAACAAAAGCACCATAAACTGACACTGGTTTAGATTATCTAGTGAATCTTTTGGAGACAATATAGATTTTTCATAGCTAGTTATTGAATATACAATCTAAATTAGTGATTAATATATCCTTACATAGTTCTATCATGTCAACTGCTTCTGTTGAGACCATGTACGTGGTAAGACTTGTGACTTCGTGGATATGAGCCAAAATGAAGAGCTTCACTAATTTTGGCCAGATCAATGTTGTTATCAGGTAGTACAATGTTGAATAAACATTTAATAAGTCTTTAAAGTATAATACTGGTCAAACATTGTGGGCAGGGAAAACAAATTTTAGTGTCCGATTCAATAAAGTCAAATTGCTGCCCTTCCCATAATAGAGAAAGAAAGATAGATAGACAATTCTGTAGAAGTTAGTGCCATATCAGATAGTCAGTGTTTGTCTTTACTGCTAACAAACATGTTACTCAGCAAGTGCTCAATAACCCCAATTATGAATTCAGAAACTTAGTAAATAACCCTAGGATTGTAGACCTAGAGGTCCATTTCAAAAGGAAATTGAACCAAAACTCCACTTACCTCCTGGTCTCTGTCAGTCCCCACTCTCACTGATGGAACATGAAGGCATTTTAGGTACTCTGAATTCAAGTCAGTTCAAGGCCAACTCTCTATTATCCTTAAAATTCATTGGCATTTCTCCTTCTGCAATGCATAGTCACCCTCATGAGTGACAATAATGTTTTCAATGAAGGCAAGGAAGAATTTTACATTTGTCACTTGTTGAAAGTTGCTTTTTCACAAATGGACATGGCCTTCTCGTTATCAAAGAAGAAGACATTGAATTCTACATTTTGCCAAACATCTGCACAAGCCTTACGTGTGAAAATGTGCATTATGTGGCTAAAATTATAGCCAGAATTACTTTCTGGCTGGTGTGATACAGGCATTGGTTTCTTAAGGAGCCAATAGTGGGATTTCCATCATCCAGTTCTGAGTATCATAGACACCAAGTAGCAATGGTGGTGATATTTTAGCTAGAAAAGCTTACAATGTAGTTGAACATTGTTTCTGGCTGTTTTGCTTTTCTGACTCATGAGAAGATTCTGTGACCTGCCCAATATCTTTTAAATAAATTCTTTCTTTGTGGAAGTGGTAAGAACAGATTATACTTGAAAAAAAAAAGACAAAACATTTTCTGAACCTTTATGTATAACACTGGGAAATTATAAATGCTCAGGAATACTTTAAGTAGAAATTAGTCATTACCTGTACAAGTATCTCCCCATAAGTACAGGAAGGTTAGAAGGACAAAGTGATCAGTAAAATACAGACTACTTTTCCAGACTGAAGACAGATCAGTCGAACATTTATTGTGCCTATTGAAAAGTGCAATTTCTAAGCTAGCATCAAAATCAATATCAAGGCCCTGGCTGGTGGCTCAGTGGATAGGTGCCGGCCTGAGAACCCAAAGGTCAGGGCACATAACCAGGTTGCAAGCCAAGTCTCCAGCCAGATCTGTAGCTGGAGGGAAGTGAAAGGCAACCATCTCTCCCTCTCTGCCTCTCTCCCTTTCCCTCTCTCTGAAAATAATAAGTAAAATCTTTTTAAAAAATCAATGTCAGTCACCACGCTCAATCAGTGGAGGAGAGTGAGGACTAAATGACAGGGTTAAATCATGATCTGAAATACTTACTAGCTGTGAAAAATTGCTTAGTATTTTTTTTTTCTTTAAAGATTTTATTTATCACTTTTAAAAAGAGGGGAGGGGAGAGAGGCAGAGAGGAAGAGAGACATCAATGTAGGGTGTCCTTTCACCAGCCTCCGGCTACAGATCTAGCTGGAGACCTGGCTTGCAACCTGAAGGCTGCTGAAGAACTGAACCAGTGACCTTTGGGTTTGCAGGCCAGCACCTTATCCATTATAACACCAGCCAGGGCACTTAGTCTCTTTTGGTCAATGTTCCCGTCTTTCAAGTGGGAATAATACTTGACTTGCTGTCAGTCATTAGGAAGATGTAATGAGAAAATGAAAGTGCCTATAATCATGTTTGCTACACCATAGGTGTTCCATAAATATTAATTGTTTTACTCCATTCTCCTTTGCTCAGAGTAAGACCAGTCTAAAATTTTATATATAGTTAGTGATGGTAAGATTCTTGTAAAAGAAACTATAAAAACAGAAATTCTAATCATTGCAGTTACAGATTTCTTTTGACGTTAAAGACCTAGAATGAATTCATCACATTTTATGGGACACAGAAGAAATACTTCCAGCCGAATACTGTTAATCCATTCACTGTATCAATTCTGGTTAATGGATAACTTTTATAAATTTTATTAAAGAACTCTCTTTTTACACAAGTGGCTTAGTTCCTAATCTCAGTAATGTGATCAGATTGTGACAATATATTCTAACTAACTCTAAGGCAAAGTACCTTTAATATATTCTAAGAGAATAGTTCTAATTTTGTGAACCTAATTTAAGCCCAATGTCTTAAGTCAGCAACATCAATAAAATACAGACAACCTCCCTACAATACCTTCCCAGTTTACTTTTTAAATTTTGAAATAATTAAGACTCACAGGAAGTTATAAAAAGAAAAAGAAAAAGAAAAAAGCTAGTACAGAGTCTTCATCTACACTTCACCCTGCTTCCCCACTGAAGACATCTTATATAACCAATAGTACATTGTCAAAACCAGAAAATTAATGTTGGTGCAATTTTATTCATTCAACTACATCTGTATTCATACTTCCCCAGTTTCTACATATTTCTTAGTGTCTAGTACCAAAATATATAGAATGCAAGTACCTATCAATTCATGTTTATATGGAAAAAATATATGAATTTTCTCTAAACCCAATACATCTTTAAAAAGCATGTGAAAAAATTACATGCTACATTCAATTAGGTAGCTTGCCAGAACCTTGTATTAAACATTTTGAAAACCATACTAAGTGAATGTACATTTAAATACTCCTTCACTCACAAGCTTCAAGTTTTAAGTCTCCACTTTACTCAGTAATTAAAGTGTATTACAGAAAATGTCCTAGTTTTTAATTGTTATTTTTTTGTCTTATTTATAACAATTTATTTTATTGCTGGGTATTTTTCCTATGTGATTATCATGGCATTTCATGTAAATTCTACATGTCACTGCTTAAAAAGCAGCTTTATATTATTTTAAAAATAACCACTGGATAAACTGGTCCATTTAAACGTTTAAATATGAGTGAAATAACAGTCATAGTCAATAGTAAACAAAATTGGCATACTATCTGAAAACAAACACTTTAGACATTTTTCCTCATAAATCATTGTTTCCTTTCTCTTTCCTTTCCTTGTCTGTTCTCTAACTTTCAACATCCTACTCTTCACTCAAAGAATGGGTGATTCTACTGACCTCTCTCTCACTTCTTTCTCCCCCAAACCCCAACACTTCCCTGGATCTCTTCACTGGAGTGTGTCAGGCTCTCACTGTTCTCCTGAACCACATAGACTGTATTTCTACTATAGTGATTCCCAAGCAATCATCTCTGATCTGCTACTGGGGGAATTTAGAAAGACAGCATTGGGTATGTTGAGGAGGGGCTAAGTAAGACATGAAGCCATGTCTACTTTTTCTGCTTTTTGTTTGGAGATGCTATCAGAAAATGCTTATAATAGACAGTACTTGGTGAATCCTGCATTCTCCATCATCTCTCTTCTGTCTCTGTTTAGTCCCAATGGTACCATTATTAATTTCCTTTCCCTCTCTTCAATCTTCTGAAGGTCTCATGACTTCTCCCAAAACAGATATGGACCTTTACAAGGGCCTAGAACATACACTGTTCATTACTATAGATAACCAGACAGCTCCATGTAAGCGTATCTTTGCAACCTCCATTTGATAAGTCCTATTTCCCTTTTTGCTAATTATGTCTAAGAGAGTATAACTAAATTACCTTCACTATTTCTGCAATAAGATACTGCTATGCAGTTCACCCAAACTTAAAAATGGAAGTGAAAGTTGTATTTGTGTTTGATGCTAAAGGTAAAAATCAAGGCTCTGAAGAGAAAAAGGTTTTATTAGTAGATGATTTTGATCCTATGAGTATCTTTGGATGGTGACATTAAACAATTTAAATATATGTATGAATGTGGTCTTGTTTTCTTTTTAATAATACTTTTCCTCAAGAAAATTTTTATGTATTTATCACCCCCAATTATACCAGTCAGCTTAAAATTCATGCTTCAAAATTTGCAATCAAGAAGTTTTACTCAGAATTCAGCAGGTAGAGCATATGAATGTGCAATAATCTTATTCAATTAGTCATCTTTTCATGTAGATTAACAAATTTTCATACATTATCATCATATCAATAATTCCATCTGCTCAGCATCACCTTTGTACTTTTCACTTAATATTGGTTATGAGAGCCATTTGAAAGTTCATTACTTACTAATAAAATCTATGTGGGAGGATTCTGGCATCTGTGTATGTGTATACAATCTGATTAAAATAAATGACCTGTTATTCAAGAAACAATAAGGACTTGAAATGTTGTTCCCACTTCTAAATGTGTTTCCTTTAAATAAATTCAGTATTTTAGGCTTTCTGACTAAATATTGTCAAAATTTTTTTTTCAAGCAATTTGTTTTTTCTAAATAAAGACTGTGGGAATGCTTGGAGTTGAATTAATTAATTGTTTGGCCACAGTGAGCTATCTTAAATATTATGAACTACAAATTCAGGGCTAGTGTTTCTGCAGAATACCTAGAATTTAGTTAATTTATTTTCAAACTCCCCATTGAAAAGATTTAATTCCATTAAAACAAAAAAAAAGACAAGAAGTATCTATGACAGTTTCTCTTTCCATGGGAGGAACAAGACTTATTCAGAGGTGGGTATTTCCTCCTTCATCAAGGGAGGTCAGCCCTTCCATCAAGGAAAGTTTTCGGGGATGCTGGGGGCTGGGCTTTCCTAATGGAGAACGGGCAGGAACAACTGGAGTGCCTTTGAATGGGGCAGGAAGAGAGAGATTAGCAGAACAAAGGCCAGGACCATGCTTGCCTCCTGCTGGGTTCTGGGGAGTTGAAAAGAGTGAAACCTTCAATTAGGTATAACCCCCAGTTCAGCTACAGAGTGTGACAGAATTTGATTTTAGGAAGGGCTATTGTGAATTAGAAATTGTACCTTATAACAGTATTTGAAAGATTGAAGTGCATTTAAGTTTGATTAAGATTTGATAGATTTGTAGATTAGTACGTTAGAACTCAATTTCTAAAATGGTATTTGATTCGTTTGACCCTCACAACCTTAGGTTGCTTTCAGAGAAATATAAAGCAGCTCTCTGCTCTCAGGCCCTCTGCTCCACAAAGTCTAGCTGCCTTGTCCCCCCAGGTCCAAACTCTGGCCCCTGACCTGGGGGTCCATGGCTCTGTGAGCCATGGCCTGGAAGCTCTGTCCTCAAAGGAAGCTAGAGCACTCCTGAAGTTCACCCTCTTTGTTGCCCATCTCTCAGGGATGTTTACCCAAGAAACAAGGCTTATGTCACATGTTTATGCAATATGAACATTGCATTTCATATGTATTTTTTCAGTATTTGGAATCCTTTCTGACTGTGAGTTGCCTGAAATCCATGTAGAAAATGTCTGAGGATACAGGATGTGCTGCTGACTTTATTGTGTCTACCTAGCTCCAAACACTTTACTACCACAAATAAGAAAAGACAAAGAGTAAAACTGTAAAGCCCTTGATGATGACAGTCCATTCACAGTTGGGTTTTTTCTTGTACATAATTATCACCTCAAGAAATTGTCTATTTTAATATGCACCATATCTCTGGGGTTGGGGTAAGACAGATGGGATGGGGAAAGCAAATGCAAAAACGTGATGGTACACTGAACACCCCAGCATGCATTTTAAATAATTTACACAAATCTGTTCCAATTCATAAGCCAGAACAAAAATAGCACAATTTGTCAAATAAAAGTTAAAACTTTGTTGGAAATTATAAGCCTTGATTTATACATCGCACTGTTAGGTTGGCCATTGTTAAGTATAGCATAAGGGCAACAATCTAAACATGGCCTTGTTCGCAGCTGCACAGTGGTCTTAATTGGCACTAATTCCCCTCAATTGCAGTATCATTTATGGAAAAGCAGAGTGAGTTTGCTTTCTGTATTACTACAATGACATAAAGAAGCAAAGGCTCTTGTTTCACTTGGAAATAAGTAAAATTGATTCATAGTCAATATGTGAAATACATTTTGTGATAGAGCCCTCATTTTGCTTACCACATTACATATACTGGGGCTGTAAAAGGATCTAGATAATACTATTTTTATATATGCTTTATTTGAAGTCACATTTTTGTGGGTTCAAAATAGGTAGTAATTAGTCTTCAAAGTGTATTTGAAAGTAAATTAATCTCATGTTTTCTATGTATGATTAAGCTTGACAATCATAATATTGCCATTAAACTTTGTTTTGTTGAATATTGTTGTTTACTTCTAGTAAAAATAAAAACATTTTATTTTTACATAGTCTTATATACTATGTAGAACCAGAAGGCCAATAAAATTATATAGGCTGTTATTGATGGATACCACATGAAGTATTTGGGGACCTAGCTTTAAGTGATCTCAGGTTTGCAAAAGTTCTGAGAGATTGGTTTAAGAAAATGTCAATGGACAGTTCAAGGAACATTTTAAATGTGCTAATCAACTGATACATTGAAATTTATTTTAAAATCATTCTTTTTATGAAATCACATTTGCTTTGAAAGTGATAACACAAGGGAACTTTGACATTCTCAAAGAGCGAAGAATTCAATGTACAGAGGCCCTTGAAAGATCCTCAAAGCAGAGGCAGCTAGTTCAAGGATATAGGTGTGCACTGTGGTGTGACCTGTCTCTCCTGGAAAAAGAAACAAGACACATTTGTTGTATGTAGTTCTTTAAAAGTGCCTCCCCAAAATTTCAATCATCTGAGTTTATAGCGTAAGGTGTACTTCAACAGTGAGAAATGTTTGGTGCCTTTTCCCTTGGTCATCAAAAATGAGTAGGAGTTTTTAAAATTGCCCTCTGTCTCTGATCTGCATGAGTTCCTGCAAGGCACTTTGAGAAATTTTATCCTGTCCCTAGGCCTTTTGGACCTGGGAATCTGGACCCAGGACCAGTGTCTGGGATTCATAAAGAGGTTGACAAGATGCTTGGTCTTTATTACAAGTTGCCTACTCTTTTCTAGTTGGTTCTGGCATGGCTTCTTAGAAAGGATAGAAATGTACCCTTAGGCCAGCGGTCTTAGATGGTGTCTTCTCTTCATATCCACAGTGCTTAGCACATGCTCATCACACAGGAGGCCCATGACAAACTCCATAAAGAAATGAGTCTCTTTGTCCCATGCTGACTGTGCTAGGAGTTGCATACTGTGAATATCATTAAGTGGATCCACACCATATTTATTACATGTCTATAATGCTGGGTCAGACATAAATTTAATACTACAGCAATGTGAATTTCAATAACCATTTTATTAGAACAGTGCAAGCAGCTGGAAACTTTTGAAATTAAAAAGATAATTATATTTTCATAATTGTTTTATACTGTGTACAAGCTAAGATAAGCAGCCACTTGGTTACAAGTGCCATATTGGTGTCACAGCGGCTTTGGAAGGAGTAATAACAAAGGGGAAGCTGGAATGATGATGACCTGAAGAGATAATTTAGCAGTGACTGCAGGGACTCCTGCTGGGATGTCAATACCAGACTTCAGACAAATATGTGAACTCTTGTGAAGCTCCATATGTTTCTTTCTCATAAACTTTTTTTTTAATTTTAAAGTAATTTTACAAAAGTTTTGCATCAAAGAAAGTCTTTACAGAAAAGTCTCAATGATAGTACAGAGAATCTTTATATACCCTACACCCAGTTTCTCCTGTTGTTAGCATCTTATATTACTATGGTACATTTGTCATAATTAGCCAAAATTGATACATTGTTATTCACTAAAGTTATATTTTATCAGATATCATTAGTTTCCCCTTAATGATCTTTTTCTGTTCTAAGATCCTATCTGACATCACGTTACATTTTGTCATTATTGTTTTTTAGGTTCCTCTCAAGTTCTGACAGTTTTTCAGACTTTTCTTGATATTAATGATCTTGATAATTTTGAAGAGCAGTGGCCAGGTATTTTGTGGAATATCCCTCAATTTAGGTTTGTCTAATGTTTTCCTCACAATTAGACTGGGGTTATAGGTTTGAGGGAGGTAAAGTGTCATTTTTAGCACTGCATACCCAGAGAACATATATCAACATCACTTATCACCAATGACATTAATGTTGACCACCTGGCTGAGGACATGTTTGTCAAGTTTCTTCTCTGTATAGTTAACTTTTTACTTTCCCCCTTTTCCTTAATATTTTCTTTGGAAGGAAGCTACTAAGCATGAGCCACAATTATCTGGAACGCTCTCTGAGAGGTATGTCCTCTCCCCTGTTTACTTATTTGTTCAATCATTTAGTTATCTCAATGTGGATTCATGGACATTTGTTTTATATTCAGGGTTAAATCCAATATTAAGTTATTAATTTTGTTGCTCAAACTGTTCAGCTTGGCCTTTGGAAACTTTGACAGTTGATTCTTATGTCCCTTTGGCATAGTCCCATCCTGTCATTTTTTTTCAAACTTCCCTGCTATTTGACATTACATTTTGCTCATGATTTATCTTCCATATTTCCTGTCCCTGTCCCAGAATGAGCCATTGCTCAAGGATGCCTAGTTTCTTCTACTGAAGACTGTCACTAGAAAACAAGATCTGAGTCTTGGGTATGTCCATTGTTACTAAGTGTCATTGCCATGTATATGTATATTTACCTAGGAAAGATGTTTTAGTTGCTTCCAGCTTTTGATTGTTATAATAAAATTGTTATAAAAAATTGCATGTAAACAGAAGTTTTCAAATCATTTGATTTGGGAACCTCATTGCTGTGTCAATGGTAAGTCTATGTTTAGTTTTATAAGAAACTATCCTCCAAAGTGGTACTACCATTTTGCATTTCTGAATAAGAATTCTTGTTTCTCTGCATCCTCACCAGCAGCTGGTGTCACCAATTTTTAGAATATTTTAGCCACTCTAACAAATGTGTTATGGATTTTCATTTGGATTTATTTTCCAATCAGTCTTAACTTCAAACAGAGTATAACAAAACACGGATTTTAGACATAAGCAAATTATTGCCTATAATTTATTTTTAACTCAAACAAAATATTCAACATACACAGCACATTTGTCCTTACATTTCCTCCAACCACTGCCTCATCTCTGCTGCCCCCTACAACAAAGCTCCTTTAAAGAGCTGTCTGTACTTATTCCTCTTTATATTCTCTTAGACTAGTTCACCTGGTTCCCTCTTGTCATGTTCACCAACAATATCCACCTTCACCAACTCAATAGTCACTTCTCAGTGTCTATTTATTTAACCTGTCCACAGCAATTTAACCAGAGATCTACTCACTTTCCTTCAGGAAAGTCATAGAAGTTTTTACTTGGCTTTGGAACCTCAAACTGTCTTGGTTTCTGCCTACCTCAATAACCTATTCATCACTGAATAATTAACCTGATACAATAAATTTTTAATCCGGTGCTTTGAAAAGTTAACAGTTTATTGAAATATCTGACTCACTGGTTAATTTGTGCTCAGAGATTTCCTCAACTCATAAAAACCAAAAATTATGTTTTATTCCTAAAAAAATTTTCAGATCATCTAAAATGGAAATCAGAGAGATGCAATGACATATTACTTCTCACCAGCAGGAATGGCTACCATCAGTAAGTCAACAAACAACAAGCACTGGCAACAATGTGGAGAAGAAGGAACCCTAGTGCACTCTTCATGGGAATTGAGACTGGTGCAACCACTGTGGAAAACAGTATGGGATTTCCTCAAAAAATTAAAAATGGAACTGCCTTTTGACCCAGTAATCACACTTCTGGGAATATATCCTAAGAATCTTGAAACACCAATTCAAAAGAATATACACCCCTATGTTAGCAAATAGCAATGTTTACAATAGCCAAGGTCTGGAAACCACCCAAGTACCCATAGGTAGATGAATGAATAAAACAGCTGTAGTACACTTATGCAACAAAATATCATGCAGTGATAAAAAAGAAGAAACTCTTACCTTTTTCAACAGCTTGGATGGACCTGGAAATTATTATGCTATGTGAAATAAGCAAGTCAGTGAAAGGCAAATACCGTATGTTCTCACTTATATGTGGAATCTACTGAACAAAATAAACTAATGAACAAAATAGAAACAGAGGCATACATATGTGGAACAGATTGACAGCTGTCAGAGATGAGTGGGGAGGGGGAGCTGGATAAAAAACAGTAAAGGGATAAGCCAAGAAACATAAATGAATGACCCATGGACACAGACAATGGTGTGGTGATGGCCTGAGGGTTGGGGGCTAGATGGAAGTGGGCAAAGGCAGAAAAAGTGGGAACAACTGTAATAGTGTTAACAATAAAAATAAAATATAAAAAATAAATATGCTGATAAGTTAGGGTACACAAAATGTTACCTTTTCCTAGAAACCCAGGCTCATTGGGTTCACAAGCCTTCTATTCAACTAGAAGACTTACTTTGAAGACTAAAAAACAATCTTATTTATCAGCTCATCATTTCTATCAGCCCTTACATGAGAAGTTTTAGCTAGCATTTTTCCCAGCTCCTGTTAAAAAATAATGTCAGAGAATTTGAGTAATACACACAGACAACACCTGAGATTGAAATACTTTAATTGTATTACTCTTCAAATTAAACTATTTCTTCAAATAATAAATTGCTCTAAATAACTGCTGTAAATAACTTTTCACTATTCTTGTTCTGGTTGTTACTTGAATTTTTTTCACTACTCAAATGAAATGGTCAGCTCCTGGAAAAGGGGTGCAGATATCTGTAAAGTGATTTTCTGTAACAGATGAGAGAAAACATAAATTAATGACAGTTGAAGTTATTAGAATTAATGAATGATGCTATACAAATAATTAAATGTGGTCAAGTGCTAAGAAATACCTTAATTATTTACATGTAATGCATATGTATATTATATACAATACATCCAATACATAATATATAGGAGTAAATTACAGTTTTCAAGTGATTCACAGACTCTAACAATATAAGTTAAGGAATACTCCAAGTAAAATCCTATTTTACTCAAAGGAGATTCCTGGATCTTTGTATTCTACAGAACTTTACCAAGTTCTGGGATTATTTTTTCTCTTATTCACGATCAGCCACACACATGCATGAAACCACTATTTGTGAAGCTAATTTCCCAACGGAGTTCTGGTTGTTTTTTGTTTGTTTTTAATCTATAAATCACTTTTAATTTATCAGGGACTTAGAAAAAAGAAAGAGCACAGAGTTATGGAAAAGAAAGAACAGCTTCAGTTTCCTTACTAACCATAACATCACTCTAAGACATTGTTTCTTCCTCTTTAAAATCTGGATGATAATATTGGCCATACAAAAATATACCCAGGAACAGATTGAGAATCAAACAGATTCATTTTGCTGAAAGTCTTCTGTAAATCATCTAACTTCAAATAAAGAATTGCTGTTATGATTAAAATATGGAATGACTTACTTAACAACATTCCCCAGATTGAAAATCCATTCATTAGGGAAAAGTAAGCTTTGAATAGATGATTATTCAAATGACTTTGTTATCAACTATTTCTTAATTTTACAGAAGGAAATGAAAATTCATTACCTTAAGCTCTGTGTCACTGTTCTAAATAAGTATTAAAGACTATCATTATATTGCATTGTGTGACAAGGTATTAGAAATGCAATGAGGGTTTCAGAGGCTCTGAAATCTATAGAGCCCTCATCCTATTTAGGGCTTTGGTATCTTTTCTGCTTGCTATTAAATTCTTGAGAGGTGGGGATCATTTCTTATATCTATAAGCATATTTTTATAACTATTTAACACTTTCAAACTTTTACTGGAAGCTCAATAAATACGGAACAGAGTAGAAGAGCTATGAAATTTCAGGAGTTCCAAGGTCAAGACGTTTGGTCAGTTATTAAAGTACATGACCTTGATAAGTAACTTCACTTTCCTGGATGCTCAATTTTCTCATCCATAAACCTTCCACCCCCAATTTTCTACAAACTCGTGTTTTTATTTATTTTTAACAACCCATCTTATCCCTCCTTTATGTTATATTTACCAAGGAACACACAAGCCTTGCATGATATTGTTTGTGATATTGAATCAACAAAGTTTCTAGACCTATATGGGCATATTTTTATCTAGAAATACAACTCTGTGCTGATTGTTCTTTCTTGAGTTTCAGAAAGATGCAAGTTGTTATTTTAGAAATGTAATCTGTATCTTTTGCAAGGAAATAACATTCAGGGAAAGTTCAATGATTAGCCCTAGAAATTTAATAAGGAAAGTTTGCCTCTTAAATCAATAGTATTTAAACCTTACCCCATTGGAATTATGATGTATTCTGTTGCTTGGCATGGTTTCCCCATTCATGAAAATAATGTTTGGCTTTGAAGTGAAACCAAGGATCTGAATAGTACTATATACAAGAGTAGTGATTCCATGGTAGCCATTTTTGAGAACAGTTGTTCTCAGAGTTCTCTGTTGTTAAGGAGGAGAGAAAAGAATTTTAAACAAATGATAGTAATACACAGCAGTTTAGAATTAAAGTGGTATGAAGAATTGCCAGTATTTTTAAATACTTCTTACTTTCAAAATCTCTTAGAACATATTTTCATCATAAAAATGATTATGTCATAACATAAACTGAATGCTTAAACTTACATTGCTGAATTTATATTCAACGTAGAAATACTCTTCCCTTTCAATAGAATCTGAAAAATAAGTATTAACATTAGAAAATAAAGGTCAATTATACTTTTCACTATTTTTAATTTAAATTCTGATTAGTTGCGCTCCTGAGTCCACAGATCTTGGCTAAACTTTGAGTTTGGAACCCTCTAAATTATCCAGCAGTTGTTGAACAACAAAGAAAGAAAAGTGAAGAATCACTGGCTTAAACCTTACATTTTTCATGATGGTCTTTGGCAAGTAAAAAATAGTTAACCTGGTGACCTGGTGAAGTAAGTCTCATCATCTTGCTGTACCTTCCACTTTCCCCTCACTTTCTCCCTTTACTTTAGATGGAAAAAATAGAAAAGATATTTGTTTTAGGCATGTTGTCAACATTTTATTTTTTAGTGTTAATTTAGTGATTTCCCATGATTAACAAGGATTAAGCCCTGGCTGGTATGGCTCAGTGGAATGAGCATCAGCCTGCGAACATAAGGGTTGCGGTTCAATTTCCAGTCAGGGCACATGTCTGGGTTGCAGGCCAGGTCCCCAGTGGGGAATGTGCAAGAAGCAACCACACACTGATGTTTCTCTCCTTTCCCCTCTTTCTAAAAATAAATAAAATATTTTCAAAAGATTAAAATGTCAGCCTTTCTTAGAATCATCAGAGAAGAAAATAATAATAGGTTTAAAGGTAATTGTAATGTTACCCACATGCAGTCTGGGTTTAATAGGCCCAGACTTGCAAATCATTCTTTGGAAAAATAAAAAATAGTTAACTTGGCAAAGTACGTCTCATTATCTTACCATGCCACTCACTTCTCCCTCATGTTCCATCCTTACTTTATATGGGAAAATAAAAAGAGAAGAGCGTGGTTTTATTTTATTTTATTAAATTATTTATGTATTTATTTTGCTTTCATAATTGTTGAGTATATTGTTATATGTGGTGAGAATATTTGGTGGTGTGTTTTTGTCCCCTTTGCTCCACTCTAGCCAGCCTGCCCCCCACTCACACAGTCAATTCCCTTGGGAATGGCCCATCAGTCATTCATCTATGTTCTTTGACTAAAACTTCAGAGGCAGCCTCCTTCCACATTTCTCTTTATGGTCCATTTACACAAGCTAACTATCACAGACATTATCTTTCTCCCTGGTTCTCTTTTGCTTTCAATCCCTGTCCTCTAAAATATAAAAACAATCTTTAAGAGATTTAATCAGTACTTTCTGATACATTGAAAAAAAGAAAAGAGAAAGGACACAGAAGAATACTGATTATCATAAAAAGTACTTATCTTCTTAACAAGTCATTTCTATTGTTCTAGGGAAAGTCTCTTCTCTAGTTTGCTGATGAGATTAGACTTAATGAGAAAATGGGGCTAATAAGAGATAAATGAATGAACAAGACCACTGATATTGTGCCTTAGCAGCTAAACCTTGACCTATATTTTCAGTTCAAGCTATACCTTTTTCTTTACTACACACGTAATTCTTCAAACAATGGTCCATGTCTCATCACCATAGAATCTCAACAGTTCTTCCTTCCTCTAGCCTAACATTTATGCCAACAGAGCCAAGTTCTTATAGACATATATCAAAAGTTTGATCCCTTAAAACTAGAATCTCTACTCCTTCTTAAGTGAAACTGAATTAATGAGAAAAAAATTTATTTCAGCATACTAATAAGTCGAAGCTCTCTCCTCTTAGGTTACCATGGAGTGATTAATTTGTTGGTACTTTCTTGGAGATAATGTATAAATATAGTGCATTTTGTTAGCACCTTCCTAGAGATAATTGTTTCACCTGTGTTGCTGAACCCAGATAAGTGGCCAGATATGAAGAAATTTTCAGGTTCCTGGACAGTAATGTTGGTGAAAGCAGAATCTTGCCATGGTGTCCATTATATCTTACTTTATTGTCTAGGTCTCCAATTTTTAATTTTAGGTAAAGTCCTATTGAAATCCAGAACATTCCAACTGTTGATCATATGGGTCTACATACCAGGAGAGTCACCATCATCCCAGAAAAGGGAACCAGAGGATTCTCCCTGTTCATCCAGGGCAATTATGAGGTTAAAAGGATTCAGACGGCTGTGGAAAAAGAGCAAAACCTGTATTTTCAGAGTTAGTGGGACCTAATTCCTGTCATCTCAGGATGTAACCAAGAAAAATGTTTAGTCCTTTAATAAGCATCTTTACCAAATTTCTACTTGGTTTATCCTTTGATAAGAAACTTAAAATATCCTTAAGTCATCTAGTTCTGCCCTGAATGGCTCGCTCTGAGGGAAATAAGTGATTGTCCTAACACAGGCCTCTTAAATGTGTTTCAACTAAAAAAATAAATAAAGGTTTTTATAATTAGTAAGTTGATAAAATAATTATTATAACATGTTGATTGAAGCTATACCCACCCACCACTCTCTTTGGCTTATCTACAAAATTGCCAAAGATTTTGGATCTGGGAACCTAGGAGCTGATTTTAAAGTACGACCAAAGGGGTTTCAGGGCAACCAAACATGAATAGGAACAGAGTCTGCTCTGCTGAAGTTGTATCAACAGCTCAGGTGCAGCGATGCCAGGATCCATGCGCACCCTTTTGTGATTCCACCATGGAGACAGGATGCAAGGATTTGATCCTATTCACTTGCTAACCCCAAACTGCATGGGAAAAAGAGCTGCACCATGCAAGGGATAAAATAATCTTACTTTGGGAGATGTAGAGCTACAGTGAGAATTCCTTGAAGAAAACATTTTGGTTTTATATACAATATACTTAGTTCATTAATTTTTTTCTATTGAAATGGAAAGTTAGGCATGGGATCCTCTCTTCTGTTCTTGGCAATGAACAATAGTATACTGACTAGAAAATAAACATTTATTTTTCAAGTTTATGCTTAGAAACTATAGATCTATAGTATATATAGTTCAAAGGTCCTCAAAGAATTTTCAATACTTCAAAAATATCTTGCCAAACTTGAATAATGATGCATATTTTTAGCTGATTTTATTTTCAATGAATGCTGATTAGAGGTCCTGATTTGTTATTATGAATCTTTCACGTAACATAGAAACATAAAATAATTATTATTGCTAAAAATAATTCTGCTTGTTTGCTAGGCAAAATCTTTGATTACACGTCTGTGGAGGAATAAAAAGACTAAATAAACATACCTAAATGAATAAAAGCATAAGAACCTTGACCCACCCTTCATATAAAACCTGGGAGAGAATTCATGAATTTGAAATCACTGGCTGTCTTAAAAATAATAATGGGAAGACACTTAGGGCAGGAGAGCTGAGAACTGCATGAAATGCTGACGCATATCATCTGCTAACGTCTCGCACTCCTTGCTCTTCTCTTCCTTCTCTTCTCTTCCCTCTCCCTCTCCCTCCCTCCCTCCCTCTCTCTCTCTCTCTCTCTCTCTCTCTCTCTCATATGCACATGAGCACACTGACTCAAACACACACATACACCAATAATCAACTGCAGTACTGACTGAGCCACTCTCCTGTCCTTAGCCCCTTAGCCTCCTGCTTTTACAAAATAGCCTATCCTCAGACTCAGCCAATAAGAAGTTTCACCGCAGCAGGAAGGTGGGACCCCTAGCTCAATGTGAAGTTTCCTGACAGAACGCGCCTGTTACCTCAGCACCGTTGTCCTGGCGGGAAGCTGTGTTGGCAGAATATAGCCCCCACGAAGGAAAAGGGGGATTACATCCAGAGGAGCGGGAACTTCAACAGACTTCTTCAGCCAAGAAGCTGGTACTTGCTTCCCCTAGCACGGAACAAACCAGAGTGAACCCCTCCAGTTAGGGAAGCAGCATCAGGTAAGAGATTTCAGGAGACACAGGAAGTTGAAGTCCGAACTTCTGTTTAAATGCAACAGAGCACTCGTGGAATTCGGTAATAGAAAGGGTGACTTAAATGGCTATATCAGTGTTACAAAAATGTAAAAAGAAATCTTACATAAACTCCAGTTTGTGAAGTACATGAAAGCAGCATTCATTAGTATACAAGGTCTCTCCCAAAAGTATCAAGCCAATGTCAATATAATTGAAACAGTTTTTGTGGCTGATACGTTCAGGACAGACCTCTATACTTATTTCTGATGTTCAACTTTATAGCCATACTTACTTTTTAAAAAGTTAAATGACAAAAACGCAAATGAACTTTGGACTCCAAAGTGTGAAAATTGGATGTAATAATGCTTTTATGTGAGCAGTTTTATTACACTCAATTTTATTAAGAAGTGAAATTTAATGCAAATATTTAAGGAAATTTATGAAGCATCTTTACAGAATATAGTTTTAAAAGCATTGATTTAGTTGTTTAAGATACTATAATAATCTGACCACAAGAATGGAGAATTCTTAGTACCACTTCCCCCAGTCACAACTAACCAATCGGGTGAAAATAGATCACACAATGGATTGGCACCAGCCTGTGAACCCAAGGGTCACCGGTTCAATTCCCAGTCAGGATATATAATCAGGTTGCAAGCCAGGTCTCAAGCCAGGTCCCCAGCTGGAGGCAGGTGAAAGGCAACCATACATTGATGTTTCTCTCCCTCTCTGCCTCTCTCCCTGACCTCCTCTCCAAAAATAATGAATAAAATATTTTTAAAAATATATTAAATAGATTAACATATGCCTTCTTCAAACGTGGGATTAGTCCTATAGTTAACACGTAATCTATAGTTAACACGTAATCTTATTCCTATAAAAATGTCTTTAAGATTGGATAAAAGTAGCTAATGTTCATAAAATACACTTAAAGAGCAGGAGAAGAGAGCTCAGTCATAGGAGACATGTTACACTGTTTTCTTCGCGTTCCTCTGCTCTCCTTCCTGACAGAGCCCATTGCTCCCACTGGGAGGTGTAGCTTATGTAGGAAAGATTAGTTAGATCAATGACATTGTATTTCTTGGAATTTGAACTATAACACATGGAAAAGAGCCTGCCACTTATCACAGAAGCACAAAGTATATATTAAAATAAGTCCAAATATAGTTCATTAGAAGCTGAGGCCCTTTGGAAGTCAGTTGTTAATAAAGCTAAATGGCCCCGGGGAATGCTGAGCCCTGGTGATGGCACCACATGGGCTGAAATCTCACAAGCTTGCAAGCGAATCCTGAACTTCTCCAGGAAATCCAGTGCCATCAGAGTTGCTGTTCTTGGATTTCCATAAGATTTCTTTTGTCATTTCATGTGTATCCCTGTAATAAACCCCGTATGTCAGCAAGCTTGAATGGGTTTTTGTTTCTTGCAAGAGAAAGTATTTGATTAGTGAATTATATCTATCCTACCCTGCTACAAGGCAATATCACTACGTAGAGCCATTTTCTTTTAAGAATTTAAGTGTTTGTATAAAATAAATATCTACTCCTTTAAAAATCATTCTATTAATATCTCTCACCTTAAATATTTTCCTACCTATATATGGCCTAATTTTACAATTTTGAGAAGAGTAAAAAATTGTTAACAAAGGATTTTACAAAGAGCCAAGTCATTAGAATTATATAGGCCAATGCTTTAAAAGTCATTAAAAAAGTGAAAAGAAAAAGCATATAAATCTGTGAGTTATAGATTTATACTATTTTTTCTATAAAATACGTACTGTATAAAAGTCAAACCAGGATGCTTCAGGAAAATACACATGCACAGATCTTGCTCCCTTTAAAAAAAGAGAAAACATTTGACTTTTCAAAATATTTTGTTGTATTAAAATATTACAGTAAAAAGATATTTGGCCCTTGGCACATTGAGTCATACTGTATTTAGCATTAAAACTAAGTACTAGTTAACTCATGTATGATTATGCAGTAGACATATAGATGCTTTATGAAACATGCATGATCTATCAGAAAATATGCTTCATGTCTAGATTATGGAATTTTAATGTACATTGTTGATAATGTTTTCTAAAAGCCTAACTGGATTTACTATATGTCAAAAATATTAAGTCTCAGTATAATGTAGGTATATTCTATTACTAAACATGAAATTACTTTGTAGCATTTTAGCTCAATGGCAACTGTGATACAATTATTTAAAAATATAAAATATGAAATACTTATTAATTCATTTAAACATTTTTTGATCCCTGACTGGTGTGGCTTAGTGGGTTGGGCATCCTCCCACAAACCAAAGGTCACTGGTTTGATATCCAGTCAGATCAGAGTACATGCCAGGTTTGTGGACCAGGTCCCTGGTGGGGTACATGGGAAAGCCAATCCATCAATGTTTCTCTCCCTCCCTTTCTCCCTTCCTTCCCCTCACTCTAAAAATAAATAAATAAAATATTTTAAAAAATAAAAACTTTTTTGAGTTCTTACTAAGTACAGGTTTGTTCTTATGTATGTTACATATTATGTGTATGCTTCATATTTATATACATATATGTGTGCATATAAAGTAGATATATATATTATACTTGTGTATGTTTGTATATGTGTTTTTAGATACAGCTGTGGTGAATTCAGCAACAACCCAGAAATACAGAAAATAATTGCTTTTAAAAAATCCCATGAAGGCCCAATGTCAGTTCTTGTGTAGCTATGACAAGTTCATCAAAGCTAGTGAAATTTGACACAATAAACAGGCAGCCTTGAAAGTGTCTTTTTCTATCCCTGGGAATTCAAAGATTTAGTCCCAAAAGTTTGCACAGATTTATTGTCAATGATCCTTACGATACCCATCTTGCCTATTCTCCTGCATAAGTGGGTCTCACCTCAATTCTCTCCAGTCATAGTCATGTTATCTCCCTTTGTGACTCAAGTACGGAAAAGACAGCTATTTGGAGAAGGGAAAATGGATTTAAAACAGAAATTTGGGGTGTTTTTTTTAAGCTAATGGACCCTTTCTCAGAAGAGACATTTTGCTAATACATTGGCATAAGTGAACAAAGTACTTTATTCTTTTTCATATAGCGTATGTTTTGGGGTCAGCAGCTTAATTCTATAAGTTATCTTGTGGTTAATTTGGGAATCTCTGAATAGCAGACGCATGTATTTCAGTTGCCGAGATTTACTTAACATGAGGTATATTTTATGTAAAGAGAAACATAAATACATTGTTTTCAAATAAAATAATAAAAATGATGTAAGGAAAACAGGAGAATATGGCAAGCCTGGACTGGTTCTAAGTATCTAATGGCACCAAGGCAAACTGTGAATAAGTACATTGTTCTTCTGGCCAGGTAGCTCAGTTGGTTAGAGCATTGTACCAATACACCAAGGTTGTGGGTTTGATCCCCAGTCAGGGCACATACAAAAAACAACCAGTGAATAAGTAAGTGGAACAACAAATCAATGTTGTTCACTCTTTCTCTCTCTTCCCTCCCTCTTCTCCCCCTTCTGTCCCTTCTCTTTAAACTCAGTGAACTACAAAATAATAATTGTATTGTGCTGATAGAAAATCCTGGTACTTACCTCTTCAAGTACTGGAGCAATCAGTAAAGCTGGCCCCCAAAGGAATGCTCTGTCAATGTCATGGGTCTGAGGATCTGATGTAAATCTGGATTTTTAGGGTGAAAAACCATTAACTTAATCAAATTAACTAAAGTCTTACTCAACCACCTCAAGTTCACCAAGAAAACCAAAAGGGTAACAACAGGGAAAGGCTTAGGGTACAAGCAGTATTAAGGGTAAAAATCTCATCATCAGGTGAAGCAACTGCCATCAGTTGTCTTCCCTGGCTAGAAGACAAATGAGCATTAAAGCTCATGTCAAAAGTGCCAAGCAATTGAATTGTCTTTAGTTTTTACTAGTCCTTTATGCATCTGCCTTTAAAAATTTGGCATCAATCCCATCTCTTTCACAGAACTGTCCATTTCATTTCACAGCAACCCTGCCTTTCCTCAAATTTTTACAGGCTATGCCTTATAATCAGGACATTAATGTATAATGTTCTATATTATACTCAGTTTCTTTCAAATCTGCTAGTTGCCATCTTCCCAAATCTCTGTGGGCAGAGACCATGTTATATTCTTTTTCTGTATTCCTCGCTATTTCAAAAGGAAGACCAAACCTTTACTTCTGTTAATTTAGTTTTCTTAACTAAACTCTTCAAATCTGTCTAATCATAGTCAGTGGGGGGGAAAAAACTAATTTGCATATTTATTTAGCTCCAAAGTAATTCCCTTAGCAGGAGAACCCAGGTTTCTAGGATTCACATGGCAGAAAAATCTAAGACTGAAACAGTTATTAAGTGTGATTTACTCATGCATCAATCCTCGGACCACTGTATTTCCACTGACATGAGAATGATAGAAGAGGGTGTACAAGTAAGGCAGTAGGAAGTATCTAATCCTTAATGCAGAACGGGAAATTGCAGCAAACTCTTCTCCAAATGCTCCAGGGTCTTGTTCCTATAAAACAGAAACATTTAAATAGACATTACCTGACGTGGACAATCTTACATGTTATCATTTTTTCTCTTTGGGGGTTGGGAAGAAACAACATTTTTTAAAAATTTCTTTCAACTTGAAAGCCTTTCACAGTAGGATGTTATTGCAAAGTTGTTTTCTCAATTAAACACATTCTATGTAGTTTACATGTTATACAGGTATGGCAGCTACCATTTAACATGATCTCTCACTCACCGAATTTCCAATTGCATTATGGTTTCTGGAAAAGGGATAAAATGCCCCAAGTTGCATCCAGCGCAGACAAAGTTCATAAGTTGTCTCTTCATTAAACCCACATATATCAGCTCCGATCTGGGGAAAGATTTTTATGACTTCAAAACATATCCCTTATTAATTTTGCTATACAACCTACATGGAAACATTTTAGAGTATA